>CAJQUW010001531.1:0-44085 GCA_907163375.1 Prostheceraeus crozeri | reverse complement strand
AATTTACACCGAAAATGCAGTTAGTGCATAGCTAGTTTTGATTCAGCGTTAGCTTCAATGGCGAATGTATTGATTTCCCGGTTACTTTTGACGATTTAATTTTCTTGCTATTCATCCGAAGAATCTAATTTCAAAATCTACTTTGAATTCCAAAAGTAGGAACCGGAATTCTATTCTACCTATCGTTTCAGTTTTCAATGAGTTCAACCTGTTGGCGAAAGTTTCTTGAGTTATCGCCATTTCTAACATCGAAGGCGACTCCTTTATGGATGAAAGGCCAAGTGCAGACGCATGTGCGAAAAAGTGCATGATATACGGCAGTGAAACATAGTAAATGAAAGTCGAAGATCAGTAAAGAGTGGTGACATCAGAACGCAGAATGATCCGTTGCATGATGGGCGTCAGACTGACCATTTGGTCTCTTTTGGTCTCTTTCGGTCTCTTTTAGAGACCTCAAATTAATTATTGTCTCAATTAACTCAGAGAATCTAAACACATTTTGGAATTCCGTGTCCATGATTGATAATGATTGCTTGTCTTGGTTGCTCGAATCGATATCTGGAAAGCCTCAAATGAGCAATAGCCGTCTCTCATCACTCACCATTTTTAATGTCGTTATTTTGTAACTTAGTCATCTTACCACTTGTTAGTCTAATCATCCGTTTCTGAATCTCAATTATATTTCTGTATACAATTTTTTGCGAACTTTGTAATTAATTCAAGTACCGCGCAAATGTTATCAAATGTTCATTCTACCGGCTTTGTAGTGGAGCAGCCGCTCTCATCCTTCATCAGGAAAAGAAAGATGAATTTTTTCTATTCTTTCCATTCTGATGAAGGATAGGAGCGGCTGTTCCAATCCTATTCGAAACCGGTAGAATGAACATTTGATAACGAGTAAATCCATTTTATATAGCAACATTTTGCTAAAAAAAACGTATCTTCCGTCCGTAAAATCCTTCGTTCTGAACCGATTTTCATGATGTTTTTCATCTTATTCCTTGCGATCTGCTCTTTTCGGTCATGATGAATTCTAATCAATCGAAAAAAAAGCTTTCTCTGTGAAAAATTTAGCTCAATGTAAAGCGTAACAATTAAGCCTGTACCCAGCATAGGTAGGCCTACTCTATCTTAGGAAGAAATTTCGTTGTGATCTCCTTAAATTTTGCATATCAATTTGTGTACCATGTGAAAGCGCATGAGCCGCACTTTTCAAACAGACTATGATTCAAGATCACATTTATATTTATTTGGGATTTTTCTTCAATTAGCCTTTGTCCTTCAAAAATTGTCTTCTGATCGATGTACATTTCTCAACCTAGAAATGATGTTTTTTCTTTCTTTATTCGACGAAACACGTCATTTGTGAGTCTAGTTGTTACAGCAAAAGTAAAAAATCAACTATGAATCATCATAATTGAGCAATTGTGAAATGACCTGTGTTCTTTCGACGAGACCTTTTTGATTTTTCTCAAAATTTCAATTTGATGCTGAAACCACATTTGTATGCGAATCTCATGAGAACTCACAGAATTGTCAAGAACCATAATGTAATCATGCATGCGAATTTTTTTAAAAAGACTGATCTTCATTTTCGAAATCTCGTATAACGGCCAAAATGTCCATCTGACCGAGACTACAAAATTATCGGTCAGAAGACACCCGGTAATATACGTGTATATTGCAAATACAAAACTTGTACATATATAGGTAATTCCATTATATATATATATATATATATATATATATATATATATAACAACATTTTGGTCAATTTTTGTCTTTTCAACTTTGCAACTTCGTTTTCTTAGAAAATTTGCATATATGGTCAATTTCTCACGCTGAATTCGAAAATCACATTGGCAATCACACCAAATGAGAGTAATGGGCAAAAGACCGTTCCAGGCCACCACAAAATTCAAAAAAATAGTATCTTTAAAAACGACATAAATTCATGAATTTAGACCCTTTTTCAGGTTTTTAAGACCTAAATACATGAATTTAGACCGTTCCAGGAAGCCATAAAATTCAAAAAAATAGTATCTTTAAAAACGACATAAATTCATGAATTTGAACCCTTTTTCAGGTTATTAAGACTTAAATACATGAATTTAGTCCATTCAAAAAGTACCATTTTTTCAAAAAATGACATTTTTAAAAACGACATAAATTCATGAATTTGAACCTTTTTTCAGGTTATGAAGACCTAAATTCATAAATTTGGGCGTTTTTAAAAATACCCAATTTTCAAATTTTTCAAAATCTCAAATTTGAGAATTACAATTTTCACCCCCAAAATCATGACCGTTCCAGGACACCGAAAATCATAAAAGTTAAGAATCTCAAATTTTTGATTATTATCATTTTCTTTCTCAAATCATGACCGTTTCCAGGACACCGAAAAAATCATAAAAGTTAAGAATCTCAAATTTGAGAATTACAATTTTTACCCCCCTTAAATCATGACCGTTCCAGGACACCGAAAAAATCATAAAAGTTAAGAATCTCAAAATTTGAGAATTACAATTTTTATCCCCCCCTTAAATCATGACCGTTCCAGGACACCGAAAAAATCATAAAAGTTAAGAATCTCAAAATTTGAGAATTACAATTTTCATTGCTTAAATCATGACCGTTCCAGGACACCGAAAAAATCATAAAGTTAGTTTTTTTAAAAACGTCTTTTAAATCCATCTTTCAGGTTTTTAAAATATATCATGTGACTAATAATATTTCTTTAAGTGGAAGAAACAAAAGTGGAAGAAGCCGCAAGAATATATCCTTCAATATCATATGAACGTAGTTCTACTACCCCCTCCCTTCTAACTTCTAGGGGTCCCTTCTGACTTCTAGGGGTCCCTTAAGAAATTTTTTTATTATAAAATGAACAACATAAATGAGTTTTTAAAATTATATGGAACGCAAACTACGACAAATTTCGACCTAAAGAAAATCGCAAATGAATTAGGAATAAAGAATTTTCATGTTCTAATGAGAGACGAATTACAATTCCTAAAAAAATAAGCCAACAGGAACCTTCAGTTCCCGGAACAAAGTTCCATCAATAACTGTAAATTTCGTAACCAATCTTCACACTTCAGACCAAAAAGGCGTACATTGGTCAGCAGGCGTTAAAAATCATCAGCAGAACTATTATTTTGATTCATACGGTTTGCCCCCTACAAATGAAGTAACAGAATTACTTGGAACGGGAACATACAATACGTTTCAAATTCAAACACCAGGCACTACCTATTGTGGACAATTATGTTTATAACGTTTTGTACAAATTACAAAAAGGAGTACCATTTCTAGATATTATGTTAGAGTTAAACAATCTATAACTCAAGCGAAGCTAAAGCTCTGTTTTCTGTAATTCATTTTGATAAAAACGGCCTCTGATATCCTCATTATCTAAATCTTTAATTTCATAAGTAATCGGATAACTTTGATTTATTTTGCAAACTTCAAATATTTCTTTAGTCCAATAGCCAACAAAGCCTTTTTCAAATTTATTCTTATATTTTAATATTCTAACTCTATCTCCAATTTTAAATTTCGGCTTAAGTTTCTGCAAATTCGGATTACTCTCATTCAAATTATTATTCTCGAATATTTTCTTTCGTACTAGATCAGGGTCGTCAGAAGCATTCTTTGGAGTTTCTTCAATACCAGAATGAACTTTATTATTGTACTCTTCTACAATTCCTGGTAATATCTTCAACCATGTCTGATTTCTTTGCTCAGTAAATTTCTTGAATAATTTATTTTTTAACGTCCGATTGAATCTTTCTATCACTACAGCTTTTCCTGCATTTTCAGTTGAATAAACTGAGCCTTGGCGTTGACTTTCGTCTGTTTCAAATAGTGGCTGAACGTTTCTGTTATAAAATTCCGACCCTTTATCAACAAACAATTTTTTTGGCTTTCTATTACTTTCTTTAAAGATTTCTTCAAACGCATATTTAACTGATAGACCACTTTTATTTTTTAAAGGCTTTACCCAAGCGTATCGTGTATATAAATCTATAACGGTCAATGCGTATTTATAATCTTTTTCATTCGGCATATGAATAAGATCAGCACTCCAAATATCATCTTTATTAAATACTTTTACTTTCAATAGATATTTCGGCTTTCTATATTCCTTGTGAATTTCGGACGCGTAGGTTCGAGCGTTGCTCTCAGAGTTATTAGTTCGAGCGTTGCTCTCAGAGTTATTAGTTCGAGCGTTGCTCTCAGACAGCTTAGCTGTCGTTTCATTTAAACCCTGGCCGAATAACATTTTAGCTTGTAAAGCTTTCTTAACAAACATTCTTTCAATTTTTTCTCTAAATGTAGGATTCTGAATACTATCTAATTCTTGAATCATCTTCTTATCAGCTGCATGTCGAGAACTTAGATCATGATTTCGATAAGCTAAATCATGCCTGTAAGCTGCGGCATCTACTCTATTTATCGGTTCTTCAACCTGGTTTCGGATTATTATTCTCATCTAGTCTTATATCTAATCGAGTTCCTGGACCGGTATATGAATGACCAGGAAGATGTTTTTCTTTCGAATATTTACTCCAAATAAATCCAGGAAAGTTTTCTAATGTTTTTTGTATGTCACCACCGTAGGTAGTAGCCAAACTTTGTTTGTCGTCGTTACCTTCATAAATTTTACAATTTGAGTTTTTATTTTTGTTTAATAGATAATTCAATAAATCTAAATTAGAAATTTTTAATTTAATTAAATTTTCGGAATTTTTAGAATTCATTTTAAAAGATAAAAAAAATTTAAAAGATAAAATAAAATGAATGTTTTACCGAATCATACTAGGACTTAGATATATTCCAGAACCATCTTTAGTTTCTTTAATTTCAATTAAATCATCAACATTGTGGAGAATATTTTTAAGAACTCGTTTTCCTTCATCAACTAATTTTAATTTACTAATAAAATTATCTACTATTCCGTCACCCCTAGCAACTTTCTCTAACTCTCTGTTATGACGTTTTTGTTCTTCTAATGCTGCCTTCTCTGATTTATTTTTATTTACTGCTTGGACAATACCAGCTGTCCCACCTGCAACACTTCCTGCTGCAGCTATGCCACCTATTATTAGTGGAATTAATGGGAGAATCCCGCCATTCTTTTCTTCTTGTAATTGAATATTCTCTATCATTGGTTTACTTATGTAATACTTTTTTTTATTAATCGTAATAGTTTTAGGGGTATTTTTGTCAACAATATTACGTAATTTTAATTCAACAGTTTTATTATTATTACTTTTCGGTTGCGACATTTTTAATAAAAAAATTTTAAGTTAACAAAATTTAAATCTATTCTAGTTATGAAAAAATTTCAAGTTACCAAAAATTTTTAAGTTAAGAATTTTTTAATCTATTCTAGTTATGAAAAAAAATTAAATTAATTTATTCTAGCCATCTTCCCATTAAGAACTTCAATAGAATATTTTACATCTTCTAGCAATAAACCATAAGCCATCAATGAAGTTGTGGAATCTTTTTTTTCAATATTAATTGTTACATCACAGCCACTCTTGATAATATCTTCAGATTGTGCACTTAAATCGAAACAGAAAACAGGATATAAATGTCTCCAATCTCCAGGAGTTAATTGTGGTTCAACTCCAAATTCTATACAAAGATTTCGATAAGAATCATATCCTTCCATAAATTGATTATTGGTATCATCGAATCTTAATGGATCAATTGGATAACGGGTTTGATTTAATGAAACTTGTAAACTTCGAATTGTATTAATATGGAAGAGATTATTGTTCTTATCAAAACTTGGAGAATTATTTCTTTGAAAAGTTAGTAATAAATATCTTGGAGTATTCGCAGTTCTAGTAAAATGCCAGTTAAATCTTTGTTCGGAAAAAGTTACTGAACTAGCAGTACGCTTTAGAAAATTTACTGGAATTGGTTTGTTAGTATTTAATCTTTTTGCAATAGCTGTTTCAATCTCTAAACTAGGAGTAATATGCTTAATCCACCATTCAAGTCTATCAATTTTTAAATATGCTTTTTTTCCAGTCTTACCAAAAAAGATTAATTCATTATTTGCTGTACGATGAATTATTAATTTAAATTTTAATTGATATGATATTTTATCATAATCTAAATATCCGAATAATGGAGACAATGACCAATTTACTGTCTGTTTTAATTTTTTTGTTAAATTCACGTCTTTCTTTATATGCATCATTATTTGTTTTATTTAAATGTTTTGCAATATTTTCTACATCTTTCGCAATTCCTGCGGCATCTGTTCCAGCGTGAGTTAAATCATCAACAATTATACCATCATTAGTATCAGGAAACCAACCTTCGATTTCATACTTTTTATTATTTTCACCAATTGTTACAAATCTAAGCATTGTATCAATTACACCTGGAGAATCACTTATTGTTTCTATATTTTGAGTTGCAACATCTAAACGCATTTGTGTAAATAATCTTGGAAAGAAATTATTGTCTAGTGCAATATTATCGCTATCTGGTAATGGTGTTGTAAAATTGGCATCACTATACAAAGAATATTCACAGTGTAAAAATGAATCAGGTAGATATAAATAACTCTGCTGATTATCAACTTCAAAAATTAAATCACCTCCAGTATTTACTCTACTGGAAGATCCGGGATTCATAGCAATTCTTATATAGTCATTCTTTTTTTGATTGTAACTGACGAACGGAGGATCGTCTAATCTAAATTTATTTTCGATAAGCGAAGACATTTTTATAAAAAATAATTTGACTTTTTGTTTTTCTCACAGACAGAAAAAAATTTTACTAAAAAAATTACTAAAAATTTTTACTAAAATATAATTTTAGAATTTTGCTAGACCATTACCTCTTATTTCTTCAATTGTTTTTTCATTATGTTTACTATCAGACGGAGCTCCGCTCCTCAAGGTTTCACCCCCCACAGCTATGTTAGCAATTTTATTTTTTGTTTCCTCTGAAAGTTTTTTAAATTTTTTAGTTCTTCGGAATCATTCCTAAGTTTACGAATAGCTTCTAGTTGTTTTAATTCGTTTTGAGACTTGACAGCATTTGATATTGCGCTAGCTGTACTACCTATAGCAGCTGCTCCTTTTGCAGCAGATGTAATCAAATCTTTATTATTTTTAATTAAGTTAACGATACTTCCAATACCAGAAAAGATGCCAGCCCCTTCTTTTTGGACGGCACCTGCGGTGCCTAGGAACTTTTGTGTTCCGACAGTTTCTACACTATCATAATGGTACACAGGTTTCTGAGATGGTTCATGAGCAATTTTATTATTTGATGCAAAATGTTTAAGATTGTGTTTATAAATTATAGGCATTTTTTAGGATTAAATTTGACTTTTGGGAAAAATATCTACGTTCGGCTAAAGCCTCGAGGAGCTTCGCTCCGATTGGTTAGTAACCAGAGGACCTTTGGTCCGTTTAATATTTACGCTAAGATTTACGTTTGTGAATGGACAACAACTTCGAGATAACTTTATTAATTGACTGTTGCACTTTATCTATTGCGTCAAGCAGCGTGTGATGTACTTTAATTTCTTTTCTATTAACTTGCATTTTCTGCTGATTAATCTTCAATGCCGTTTTAAGTGCATTTAACTTAATTTTAAGAACATCTAATTGTCTTTTAACAGAATCTAACTGTTGTTTATTTTCTTTAGAGTTTTCTTGTAAATTTTTCTTTAATTCATTTTCTAAATTGATTTTAAGAGTTTTCATTTTATCAACTTTTTGATTAAGTGAGTTTACTTCATTTATTATTCTATTCATCTTTTTCATTTGTTGAGTAATTTTAGAACTTAATTCATCAACACTTTTTTGGAATGTAGTTTGTAACTGCTTTAAATTTTTTTTAATTATTTAAGGAATTTTTTATATTTCATCTTCTAATTGTTCTTTTAACATTTTTATCTGATGTTTATTTTTAATGACTGCAGATTTTAACTTTATAGAAAGTAATATTAAAATTTTTGATTGTTCAGAAATCTTTTTAAAAAGTTTTGCTATATCTGCTTCTAGCTCTCTATCCTTTTTATCAAGTTTTAATAATTTTTCGTTTAATGATTTGTCATTAAGTTTAAGCAACTTTAATTCGTTCATCAGTGGAACCAAAACATCGTTTATATATTTTTCCTTTAAATCATTGATTTGTGTATCAACATATTGTTTATTTGTCAACTCTGTATTTTGTTGCGGAAGAATAGAAAGATGCAATGGACCAGATAAAACGTCTCCAGTTTTCATGATATAATTTTCTATCTCTATTTCTAATTCACGATTATTCGGGATATATGCACCTCCACCAACATTTGGTAACATCATTTTTAAAACAATAAAAAAGTAAAATTTTTTCTAATAAAAATAAAAAAATAAAATTTTTTTTCTAATAAAAATAAAATTTTTTCTAATAAAAATAAAAAAATGGAAAATCCAAATTTAAAAAAATTATATTCGCCCGCATCATCCTGTTCTTCTTATTCGACGAGATCAACGGGATTTGAAAATAAATGTTTTGATAATGATAATAATAATCCATGTATAGATGTTAATATTTTATTTCTATTACAAGCCGAAATATTTAGAGAACAGACTAAAGGTTTACCTTCTATAGAAACTAATTATTGTTTATTTCCGGGGGATCCATTTATTAAATTTATGGATATTGTTAGTAAATATAATGATGTAGCTTATGTGGAATTAAATAAAGAAAATATGGTTATAATAGGTCATAATAATGTTTATGGATTTATTAGAGCAGTGTTACCAATTAGTAATACTGATTGGATAGAAACTAAAATTATTAATTATATCAATATCAAAGAATTAGTTAAAAAATTAAAATCTTTTTCGAAAGAAAAAATTAGATTATTTGTTAACGATCAAAATCAATATAACATTCACATAGAGAGTAAAAAACATAATGAAGAATTATTATGTCAAGTTTATTATAGAGACACAATTTATAAACAAGAAACATTAGAAATGCCGCAAAGATATGATGATGATACGTATATAGGATTATATTCAAACTTAAATATTAATTTGTTAAAATCTTATATGAATGGTTTAGCTCAACAAGAGAAAATTTATATGTGGACTACACCTTATACTATTAACAATGACCATAATCATAATAAACGAACCGAAGGTTCTAGGGCTTTGCCCGATCTTAAAGAATCTTATGATAATAATGATGATTCTGTAACATCTGAAAAAGGTGTAAATGGTAAAAAAGATTATAAAAATATTAGTAATTATAAAAATTTATCTAAATTTCATTTTCTTACAATTGAAAATAATAATGATGGTATAGTTGAAGATACTGTTAGACAACTATGTGTCGGGTCTACAAAATTTAAATTAGGATTTACATCTAATCAATTTAAAATTTTATCATCTTTAATAAAAACTAAAAGTGATTCAGATTATAGTGGTGTTATTAAATTTTCCAAAAGAGATCAAAGACCAATATTTTTCTCTATTATATTATTATCAGATAAAAGATGTAATTTAGAATTAGATATTCCAATAAGAGAATGGTATCCTATCATGGAAGGGCATCCTATACCAAAAAGTGTAATTTATGATGATGAAGAAACAATTTATGATGATGATGAAGAAACAATTTATGGTGATGATGATGAATCAATAGTTAGTGAAAAAAAATTTAAATTATCTTTTGATAAAACATTATATGATGAAACTTAATAAGATAAAACTGAATATGATTAAACTTAATATGATAAAGCAAAAATAACTAAAGAACGTGAAATATATAATAATATAAAATAACACTCAAGTCCTTGATATTAGAATGTTTATATCTAAAATTAAAACACAAATTTTTTTTTTAAATTTTCTCTAAAAAAATAAAAAAAATGGAAAATACCAAGTTTTATTGTGTCTTATGTAAAAAAAAGTTGCAAACAAAAAGAAGTTATCAATCTCATTTAAATAGTAAATTGCATTTACAAAATGTAGAACGAGTTGATGAAGGAAATATATTAAAATTAAATAGTTATAAAAACTATCTAGAAACATTGCCTACTGATATAAAAGTTAAAAAAATGTTTGATGATTATTCACATTCGGAATATAAAAAAGTTTTTAATAGTGAAGATGAGACCATACAAACCGAAGGTTCTAGGGCTTCGCCCGTACCAGATGGAAGATA
Source organism: Prostheceraeus crozeri (assembly GCA_907163375.1). Taxonomy (NCBI): domain Eukaryota; kingdom Metazoa; phylum Platyhelminthes; order Polycladida; family Euryleptidae; genus Prostheceraeus; species Prostheceraeus crozeri. The sequence continues at coordinate 33,885 of CAJQUW010001531.1, read as the reverse complement.
TTTATTTAGCGATACTGATGAATTTGATGAAGCTGAATGAACCGATGAAGCGGTAACAGATATAAAATATTTATTTAATGAATCTGTTGAATATAATGAAACCGATAAAACTTTTTCTGATATTCTAACCAACTTTTATAATATATTTAAGAAATCTTTCAAATGTTATATGAATGTAGAAGTACTTTATACAAAAAATGGACCTGATGGAATTCCTGAAGAAATAATACAAGGACATTTTACAAATTCACAAGAAATTCATAATGTAAATGATATACAACCCATATTTGAATCGATGATACTTAAATTAGAAAATTGTATAATTGAAGCCCAGTTACGTGAATCTGGTTGGAGATTTGTTAAAATACTATCTAAGAAAATAGTAATTGATAAATATAAAAATAATACTGGTGGTAGTTATGTTCCTTTACCTTTCAGTTCACCACAAATAATCATCTTCATTTTTTATGTTTTATCTTATTAAGTTTCATCATATAATGTTTTATCAAAAGATAATTTAAATTTTTTTTCACTAACTATTGATTCATCATCATCATCATAAATTGTTTCTTCATCATCATCATAAATTGTTTCTTCATCATCATAAATTACACTTTTTGGTATAGGATGCCCTTCCATGATAGGATACCATTCTCTTATTGGAATATCTAATTCTAAATTACATCTTTTATCTGATAATAATATAATAGAGAAAAATATTGGTCTTTGATCTCTTTTGGAAAATTTAATAACACCACTATAATCTGAATCACTTTTAGTTTTTATTAAAGATGATAAAATTTTAAATTGATTAGATGTAAATCCTAATTTAAATTTTGTAGACCCGACACATAGTTGTCTAACAGTATCTTCAACTATACCATCATTATTATTTTCAATTGTAAGAAAATGAAATTTAGATAAATTTTTATAATTACTAATATTTTTATAATCTTTTTTACCATTTACACCTTTTTCAGATGTTACAGAATCATCATTATTATCATAAGATTCTTTAAGATCGGGCAAAGCCCTAGAACCTTCGGTTCGTTTATTATGATTATGGTCATTGTTAATAGTATAAGGTGTAGTCCACATATAAATTTTCTCTTGTTGAGCTAAACCATTCATATAAGATTTTAGCAAATTAATATTTAAGTTTGAATATAATCCTATATACGTATCATCATCATATCTTTGCGGCATTTCTAATGTTTCTTGTTTATAAATTGTGTCTCTATAATAAACTTGACATAATAATTCTTCATTATGTTTTTTACTCTCTATGTGAATGTTATATTGATTTTGATCGTTAACAAATAATCTAATTTTTTCTTTCGAAAAAGATTTTAATTTTTTAACTAATTCTTTGATATTGATATAATTAATAATTTTAGTTTCTATCCAATCAGTATTACTAATTGGTAACACTGCTCTAATAAATCCATAAACATTATTATGACCTATTATAACCATATTTTCTTTATTTAATTCCACATAAGCTACATCATTATATTTACTAACAATATCCATAAATTTAATAAATGGATCCCCCGGAAATAAACAATAATTAGTTTCTATAGAAGGTAAACCTTTAGTCTGTTCTCTAAATATTTCGGCTTGTAATAGAAATAAAATATTAACATCTATACATGGATTATTATTATTATTATCAAAACATTTATTTTCAAATCCCGTTGATCTCGTCGAATAAGAAGAACAGGATGATGCGGGCGAATATAATTTTTTTAAATTTGGATTTTCCATTTTTTTATTTTTATTAGAAAAAATTTTATTTTTATTAGAAAAAATTTTATTTTTATTAGAAAAAATTTTATTTTTTTATTGTTATTAGAAAAAATTTTATTTTTATTAGAAAAAATTTTATTTTTTTATTTTTATTAGAAAAAATTTTACTTTTTTATTGTTTTAAAAATGATGTTACCAAATGTTGGTGGAGGTGCATATATCCCGAATAATCGTGAATTAGAAATAGAGATAGAAAATTATATCATGAAAACTGGAGACGTTTTATCTGGTCCATTGCATCTTTCTATTCTTCCGCAACAAAATACAGAGTTGACAAATAAACAATATGTTGATACACAAATCAATGATTTAAAGGAAAAATATATAAACGATGTTTTGGTTCCACTGATGAACGAATTAAAGTTGCTTAAACTTAATGACAAATCATTAAACGAAAAATTATTAAAACTTGATAAAAAGGATAGAGAGCTAGAAGCAGATATAGCAAAACTTTTTAAAAAGATTTCTGAACAATCAAAAATTTTAATATTACTTTCTATAAAGTTAAAAATCTGCAGTCATTAAAAATAAACATCAGATAAAAATGTTAAAAGAACAATTAGAAGATGAAATAGAAAAACTTCCTGAAAGAATTAAAAAAAATTTAAAGCAGTTACAAACTACATTCCAAAAAAGTGTTGATGAATTAAGTTCTAAAATTACTCAACAAATGAAAAAGATGAATAGAATAATAAATGAAGTAAACTCACTTAATCAAAAAGTTGATAAAATGAAAACTCTTAAAATCAATTTAGAAAATGAATTAAAGAAAAATTTACAAGAAAACTCTAAAGAAAATAAAGAACAGTTAGATTCTGTTAAAAGACAATTAGATGTTCTTAAAATTAAGTTAAATGCACTTAAAACGGCATTGAAGATTAATCAGCAGAAAATGCAAGTTAATAGAAAAGAAATTAAAGTACATCACACGCTGCTTGACGCAATAGATAAAGTGCAACAGTCAATTAATAAAGTTATCTCGAAGTTGTTGTCCATTCACAAACGTAAATCTTAGCGTAAATATTAAACGGACCAAAGGTCCTCTGGTTACTAACCAATCGGAGCGAAGCTCCTCGAGGCTTTAGCCGAACGTAGATATTTTTCCCAAAAGTCAAATTTAATCCTAAAAAATGCCTATAATTTATAAACACAATCTTAAACATTTTGCATCAAATAATAAAATTGCTCATGAACCATCTCAGAAACCTGTGTACCATTATGATAGTGTAGAAACTGTCGGAACACAAAAGTTCCTAGGCACCGCAGGTGCCGTCCAAAAAGAAGGGGCTGGCATCTTTTCTGGTATTGGAAGTATCGTTAACTTAATTAAAAATAATAAAGATTTGATTACATCTGCTGCAAAAGGAGCAGCTGCTATAGGTAGTACAGCTAGCGCAATATCAAATGCTGTCAAGTCTCAAAACGAATTAAAACAACTAGAAGCTATTCGTAAACTTAGGAATGATTCCGAAGAACTAAAAAATTTAAAAAAACTTTCAGAGGAAACAAAAAATTAAAATTGCTAACATAGCTGTGGGGGGTGAAACCTTGAGGAGCGGAGCTCCGTCTGATAGTAAACATAATGAAAAAACAATTGAAGAAATAAGAGGTAATGGTCTAGCAAAATTCTAAAATTATATTTTAGTAAAAATTTTTAGTAATTTTTTTAGTAAAATTTTTTTCTGTCTGTGAGAAAAACAAAAAGTCAAATTATTTTTTATAAAAATGTCTTCGCTTATCGAAAATAAATTTAGATTAGACGATCCTCCGTTCGTCAGTTACAATCAAAAAAAGAATGACTATATAAGAATTGCTATGAATCCCGGATCTTCCAGTAGAGTAAATACTGGAGGTGATTTAATTTTTGAAGTTGATAATCAGCAGAGTTATTTATATCTACCTGATTCATTTTTACACTGTGAATATTCTTTGTATAGTGATGCCAATTTTACAACACCATTACCAGATAGCGATAATATTGCACTAGAGAATAATTTCTTTCCAAGATTATTTACACAAATGCGTTTAGATGTTGCAACTCAAAATATAGAAACAATAAGTGATTCTCCAGGTGTAATTGATACAATGCTTAGATTTGTAACAATTGGTGAAAATAATAAAAAGTATGAAATCGAAGGTTGGTTTCCTGATACTAATGATGGTATAATTGTTGATGATTTAACTCACGCTGGAACAGATGCCGCAGGAATTGCGAAAGATGTAGAAAATATTGCAAAACATTTAAATAAAACAAATAATGATGCATATAAAGAAAGACGTGAATTTAACAAAAAAAGTAAACAGACAGTAAATTGGTCATTGTCTCCATTATTCGGATATTTAGATTATGATAAAATATCATATCAATTAAAATTTAAATTAATAATTCATCGTACAGCAAATAATGAATTAATCTTTTTTGGTAAGACTGGAAAAAAAGCATATTTAAAAATTGATAGACTTGAATGGTGGATTAAGCATATTACTCCTAGTTTAGAGATTGAAACAGCTATTGCAAAAAGATTAAATACTAACAAACCAATTCCAGTAAATTTTCTAAAGCGTACTGCTAGTTCAGTAACTTTTTCCGAACAAAGATTTAACTGGCATTTTACTAGAACTGCGAATACTCCAAGATATTTATTACTAACTTTTCAAAGAAATAATTCTCCAAGTTTTGATAAGAACAATAATCTCTTCCATATTAATACAATTCGAAGTTTACAAGTTTCATTAAATCAAACCCGTTATCCAATTGATCCATTAAGATTCGATGATACCAATAATCAATTTATGGAAGGATATGATTCTTATCGAAATCTTTGTATAGAATTTGGAGTTGAACCACAATTAACTCCTGGAGATTGGAGACATTTATATCCTGTTTTCTGTTTCGATTTAAGTGCACAATCTGAAGATATTATCAAGAGTGGCTGTGATGTAACAATTAATATTGAAAAAAAAGATTCCACAACTTCATTGATGGCTTATGGTTTATTGCTAGAAGATGTAAAATATTCTATTGAAGTTCTTAATGGGAAGATGGCTAGAATAAATTAATTTAATTTTTTTTCATAACTAGAATAGATTAAAAAATTCTTAACTTAAAAATTTTTGGTAACTTGAAATTTTTTCATAACTAGAATAGATTTAAATTTTGTTAACTTAAAATTTTTTTATTAAAAATGTCGCAACCGAAAAGTAATAATAATAAAACTGTTGAATTAAAATTACGTAATATTGTTGACAAAAATACCCCTAAAACTATTACGATTAATAAAAAAAAGTATTACATAAGTAAACCAATGATAGAGAATATTCAATTACAAGAAGAAAAGAATGGCGGATTCTCCATTAATTCCACTAATAATAGGTGGCATAGCTGCAGCAGGAAGTGTTGCAGGTGGGACAGCTGGTATTGTCCAAGCAGTAAATAAAAATAAATCAGAGAAGGCAGCATTAGAAGAACAAAAACGTCATAACAGAGAGTTAGAGAAAGTTGCTAGGGGTGACGGAATAGTAGATAATTTTATTAGTAAATTAAAATTAGTTGATGAAGGAAAACGAGTTCTTAAAAATATTCTCCACAATGTTGATGATTTAATTGAAATTAAAGAAACTAAAGATGGTTCTGGAATATATCTAAGTCCTAGTATGATTCGGTAAAACATTCATTTTATTTTATCTTTTAAATTTTTTTTATCTTTTAAAATGAATTCTAAAAATTCCGAAAATTTAATTAAATTAAAAATTTCTAATTTAGATTTATTGAATTATCTATTAAACAAAAATAAAAACTCCAATTGTAAAATTTATGAAGGTAACGACGACAAACAAAGTTTGGCTACTACCTACGGTGGTGACATACAAAAAACATTAGAAAACTTTCCTGGATTTATTTGGAGTAAATATTCGAAAGAAAAACATCTTCCTGGTCATTCATATACCGGTCCAGGAACTCGATTAGATATAAGACTAGATGAGAATAATAATCCGAAACCAGGTGAAGAACCGATAAATAGAGTAGATGCCGCAGCTTACAGGCATGATTTAGCTTATCGAAATCATGATCTAAGTTCTCGACATGCAGCTGATAAGAAGATGATTCAAGAATTAGATAGTATTCAGAATCCTACATTTAGAGAAAAAATTGAAAGAATGTTTGTTAAGAAAGCTTTACAAGCTAAAATGTTATTCGGCCAGGGTTTAAATGAAACGACAGCTAAGCTGTCTGAGAGCAACGCTCGAACTAATAACTCTGAGAGCAACGCTCGAACTAATAACTCTGAGAGCAACGCTCGAACCTACGCGTCCGAAATTCACAAGGAATATAGAAAGCCGAAATATCTATTGAAAGTAAAAGTATTTAATAAAGATGATATTTGGAGTGCTGATCTTATTCATATGCCGAATGAAAAAGATTATAAATACGCATTGACCGTTATAGATTTATATACACGATACGCTTGGGTAAAACCTTTAAAAAATAAAAGTGGTCTATCAGTTAAATATGCGTTTGAAGAAATCTTTAAAGAAAGTAATAGAAAGCCAAAAAAATTGTTTGTTGATAAAGGGTCGGAATTTTATAACAGAAACGTTCAGCCACTATTTGAAACAGACGAAAGTCAACGCCAAGGCTCAGTTTATTCAACTGAAAATGCAGGAAAAGCTGTAGTGATAGAAAGATTCAATCGGACGTTAAAAAATAAATTATTCAAGAAATTTACTGAGCAAAGAAATCAGAAATGGTTGAAGATATTACCAGGAATTGTAGAAGAGTACAATAATAAAGTTCATTCTGGTATTGAAGAAACTCCAAAGAATGCTTCTGACGACCCTGATCTAGTACGAAAGAAAATATTCGAGAATAATAATTTGAATGAGAGTAATCCGAATTTGCAGAAACTTAAGCCGAAATTTAAAATTGGAGATAGAGTTAGAATATTTAAATATAAGAATAAATTTGAAAAAGGCTTTGTTGGCTATTGGACTAAAGAAATATTTGAAGTTTGCAAAATAAATCAAAGTTATCCGATTACTTATGAAATTAAAGATTTAGATAATGAGGATATCAGAGGCCGTTTTTATCAAAATGAATTACAGAAAACAGAGCTTTAGCTTCGCTTGAGTTATAGATTGTTTAACTCTAACATAATATCTAGAAATGGTACTCCTTTTTGTAATTTGTACAAAACGTATAAACATAATTGTCCACAATAGGTAGTGCCTGGTGTTTGAATTTGAAACGTATTGTATGTTCCCGTTCCAAGTAATTCTGTTACTTCATTTGTAGGGGGCAAACCGTATGAATCAAAATAATAGTTCTGCTGATGATTTTTAACGCCTGCTGACCAATGTACGCCTTTTTGGTCTGAAGTGTGAAGATTGGTTACGAAATTTACAGTTATTGATGGAACTTTGTTCCGGGAACTGAAGGTTCCTGTTGGCTTATTTTTTAGGAATTGTAATTCGTCTCTCATTAGAACATGAAAATTCTTTATTCCTAATTCATTTGCGATTTTCTTTAGGTCGAAATTTGTCGTAGTTTGCGTTCCATATAATTTTAAAAACTCATTTATGTTGTTCATTTTATAATAAAAAAATTTCTTAAGGGACCCCTAGAAGTCAGAAGGGACCCCTAGAAGTTAGAAGGGAGGGGGTAGTAGAACTACGTTCATATGATATTGAAAGATATATTCTTGCGGCTTCTTCCACTTTTGTTTCTTCCACTTTTAAAGAAATATTATTAGTCACATGATATATTTTAAAAACCTGAAAGATGGATTTAAAAGACGTTTTTAAAAAAACTAACTTTATGATTTTTTCGGTGTCCTGGAACGGTCATGATTTAAGCAATGAAAATTGTAATTCTCAAATTTTGAGATTCTTAACTTTTATGATTTTTTCGGTGTCCTGGAACGGTCATGATTTAAGGGGGGTAAAAATTGTAATTCTCAAATTTGAGATTCTTAACTTTTATGATTTTTTCGGTGTCCTGGAACGGTCATGATTTGAGCAAGAAAATGATCATAATCACAAATTTGAGATTTTGAAAAATTTGAAAATTGGGTATTTTTAAAAACGCCCAAATTTGTGAATTTAGGTCTTCATAACCTGAAAAAGGGTTCAAATTCATGAATTTATGTCGTTTTTAAAAAGTACCATTTTTGAAAAAATGGTACTTTTTGAATGGACTAAATTCATGTATTTAGGTCTTAAAAACCTGAAAAAGGGTTCAAATTCGTGAATTTATGTCGTTTTTAAAGATACTATTTTTTTGAATTTTAGGTGTCCTGGAACGGTCTAAATTCATGTATTTAGGTCTTAAAAACCTGAAAAAGGGTCTAAATTCATGAATTTATGTCGTTTTTAAAGATACTATTTTTTTGAATTTTGTGGTGGCCTGGAACGGTCTTTTGCCCATTACTAATGAGTATTTCTACAAGTTTAGTATTTGCACTATGCACTTACATTACCAGGTGTATAGATAGAGTAGGCCTACCTATGCTAGGTACAGGCTTATTTGGTACTTTTTCTGCCTTGAGCTAGATTTTTCATAAAGAAAACTTTTTTGGATTGATTCGAATTTATCATGACCGAAAAGAGCAGATCGTAAGGATTAAGATGAAAAAAACATGAAAATCGGTTCAGAACGAAGGATTTTACAGACGGAACACACGATTTTTGACAAATGTTGTTATGTAAGATGGATTTTCCCATACTCATTTGGTGTGGTCGTCACTACGATTTCCAATTCAGCGTGAAAAATTGACTATAGATGCAAAGTTGATAAGACAAAAATTGCCCAAAATGTTGAACCAAAATGGATTTACCCTAAGAGCTACGTGATAATTGATTTAATTACGACGCTCACAAAAACTAAATACATATCATTAGCATCGTCATTCGATGCGTCGTTCGGAGTTGTTTTAGTGAAATGCCAAACAGCTGCTTATTATTGTTTTATACTATACTTCAGTAATACTCCAATTTACAAACCTCGATGTTATATTCGTGTATGTTCTGTTACCTTAGCATATGCGTAGACTCTATTATGTTAATTAAAAATTAAAACAAATCAATTACACGCATGTCAAATAGACACTCCTTAATTGATTGACACTCCTGATATGAATGATATTGAAAATGTGTAACATTCGAGTTTGATGACACATCCAACTTTATTATGAGCACCTACCATGTCCAGATACAGCTTATTCCATGAAGTGCAATTTTTCGCGTTTTCCATGTTACTAACTACCGGTTTCTTTTTTCTTCTTCCGAATTGGCCAGTCTGATGGGCGTCTTTGAATGACAGATTCGCTTCCATGCTTCTCTAGCTTCTTGGAATAGAAGGCAGCATTGAAAAGGAACCGTCTTAGATGGTTCGGGCAGGTCCTCGGAGGCCAGAGGATAACTTGGTCAAGAAGGTGTATTGTATGGCATGGACCTAGCTTGGCCAACACCGAGAGGCCGCCCTAAGAAGACGAGGCGCGAAACGGTGCTTGTTGATTGCATGGAGCTTGGCCTGAAGGAGAGTGACACTGACAATCGTGATTTGTGGAGAAAATTCATTGGGAAAAACCGTCCTCCCGTGCGAAGAATGGATAATGAACGTAAAACGAAAAAGTACGATAAAAGTAAAAAGTAAATATCAGATTGCGTGGATATCGTTCAGAAAAAGTAAACGAAAAAAAGAGAATCCTGCGACCGAAACTTTTGGTGTAGTCAAGAATTGATATGCAGACTGTTTCGCGCTGGCTATACTTCACTACATCGTCTCAGTCAGAGAATCGAAAGAATCCATCTTGAAGGTTCACCAACCTGACGAACCGATGCTTCCATACGCAGTCTCATGGAGCTCTTCATCAAGACGTCTGTTCTCGACAATGCTACGAAAATAAGAAAATTGCTGCCGCTGGATGCATCGAATAGATCAAATCAAAAGACTGTTGTTGACTGTGTTGAGAAAATTCACCTTGGCTTTGCTGTCAACAATTAGTTGAAATACTTGAATGGGAATTCCACTGATGATCTGGCTGCTTTCAAATGTGACTGCAGAAATTTTCTCGTGTCCTTGACGGTATGGAAAAAGCACCGTTGTAGTGACGAAGGCCATTAGAGTTCTTAATGATTTCAAAATAGTGCTTGACTGCCTTATTCCAAATAAATTTGCCCTACTTCATCATTGTGAGAAACAGCGAGAAGTTCATTATTCTCAATCGAAGATCTGAGAGGTTTGACCAAGTGTTCTGCACTATTTTATATGATTCTGAGCTTCTGGGGTCTGCGATTCACCCTCTGTTGACTTTGTCACGTGGTCAAGCAAGCGTGGATAGTGTAATCTCGGTCAAGAAAGAGGTGTCTGCAATGAACATCAGCCGACATAAGCTGTTTGCGAAGACAACTTTTAAAGATAACTATGGTCTTTCATGTAGATTATCAAATTTCGTCGCATCGGAGCCCCTGTTGAAGTCAGCCAGGCAGGTGTAACCAACTTATGAAGAGCATTTATCAAAGCAAGTCTTGAGGGCATCAAACTAAAGGATGTGGTAAAATTCGGTATTATTTCCAGGTTTTCCAGATGTCAAGTGAGTTACGACGAGTGCAATAGCCTGAATTAATGGTTAAATATTTAAGAAAAATGTTAAAATGTGTATTATGCGGGATTCTCCTAAGGAAGCTCATATACTGAACATCTATGCCCAATAATATTATCGGACTTCATTTCAGACATAATTGCAAATTGAACATTTGAATTTGATTGTACATCAACATTTATTAGGCCACGGACACCCTGCTGCAGGAAAGGACCAAACCATTGCCCACCAATTTTTCAAGTGTGTTGCAATCTTAAAATCTCTGCATGCTTCAATGTTAAATCTGTTTGTATTGAATGCGGTAATAATAAGTACACTTTATCTTTCGTCTTGTAGAGCCTCAGATTCACTTCGTCCATCCTCGTTTTCCTCTCCACATGTATCAACTCCTTCATCACCGTCTCGTCCGGTGGAAGCCAATGCACCCTCATCCTCGATTGCTTCAGATTCTCAACCGACCTCCAGCTTCTTATCTTCTCTGTTGGAGTCACAATCTAGACTTTTTGCGCCTACTAAGTACTTGCGTGTGAATGTCAGCGATGGCTCTCTTTTCTCAGTCGATGGAGACGATGATGATTTCTGGCGAATTCGAAGACGTGCGCAAACGGCATCGTCATCCAATAGTCAAGAAGAAGAAGGCGGAGCTCAGCAATCTTCACAAATGCCGACAACGTCGAGGGAATGCAACAATAAAGTGGAGAAAGTTGATGAGGTCGAGAAGTCTGAAATACCGACTGAAACCCCTTCCGAGGTGGAAGGTGAATCTTCTCATATACAGGATGAAGTGGTTCAGCCAGCTTTGGAGTATAGTCCTGTGGAGGAAGTCCCTCAAGGAATCAGTGATGTGGATTCGACGCCAAGAACAGACATTTCATCATCCACAGCGCCATCTGGTTTATTGGTGTCTCCATCAGTTCGGCGCATCCATCTCTCAGAGTCAAGTAACAGTCCTGGCACTTCTCGAAGAGACACATTGGAGCGATCCGAGTTTGAGTCTCGAGTACAGTTCGAATCAGCCGTTGCAGCTGTTGCCAAACCAGTCGTGTCGCGCTTTTATGCCATAAAGAAGATAAACAAAGAAGAATATAAAGACCAGCTGCGTCGCATTATAAAGAAGGTGAATAGCTTTCTTAGAATAATAATTTGAATATCCTAATTACCTTAAATTATTTAGTTATAAACTACAGAGCCTTCAAAGCAGTGCATTCGAACTTCTGAGTGCATGAGTGAACGAGGTTTTGAGCCGTTCACTGGTTGACAATTAACGTGGAACTGAGTGAACTGAAAAATGCACCGTTCGAGTGCACTGTTTCAAAGTACATTTCAATATTTCCTATATTCTCAGAATTATCTTTGAAAAGGCCCATGACTTGTCATAATTCTGTGAAGTTGGAAAAAGTCAAGTATCTCTAATTTTCGGTGGTTCGATATATTTCAACAGCTGAACTCAGTTATCTTCAAGACCAAATAGATAATCGATAGTCAATTTTTAAAAAAAATCACGGGCATGTGGTAGAAGAAAATATTGCGTGCATCAGATGTTCATGATTAGTTAAACATCTTGTTAATTGGGAATGTCTTCAATTTGTCGACTATGACATTTCATCGTTGAGATTTATTTTTGACACATGTCACTTTTGTGAATTTTCTAGTTAGATGATGTTCCCGCAATTGATACCATGTACTTAATTCCGCCTGCTGTGTGATTAACCCTTACTAACCAAAGTCGACAACTTCAAGACATTCTCAATCTATATCTATGCGTTTTCATTATGTTTAACCGAACATTTCTTCAGCTACATACAGTCTACATACATACATTCTTCAGCTACATGTCTTGTTTGTTCCCCATCAGTCCTCATTTGTTGAAATATATGGAGATGATAAAATTTACGAGTACATGACTTTACCCAACTTGGCGAAAAAACATTCTATATTTGATAACAGCGCTATTTTTTTAAAGAAATGCGAATACAGCAGCAAAACCGTAGATTTGAAAGACATTAGTGGATTCGCGTTTAAATATAGGCGGAATTATGTTCTTTTCATACTTCTTGCTACATGTTACTGTAGAATTGTATATGTACTTAGAAAGATGAAAATCAAAATGGTGTGTGATATTTTTTTGTATGCTAGCATCTAATATTTCGACTGTCCTATTGGGCATTACAGGTAAAATGGACATTGCATAAAAGATAACTGAAAAAGTATTTGAAAATTTTAAATAGAATTAAAGGTAAGATGCAAAGTAGACTTCTTAATGTTTGTATCTGGATAGAAACTTCCTTTAAATCTCTCTTCAGTCGTACATCTGCGGGTCTACACAATATGAGTCATGTAAGGAATCTCAGCTCCAACAGCATGCACTAGACTGAAGACCGGCGACATCGATTTGCTTGATAGATGACAGTAGTTTCCTCCTCGATATAGCGATAGAGGAAGTTGTAAATAATTCGCATCATTATTGTGAAATGCATCATTCATAATCCATCAGAACGATTGATGAGTATTCTTATACGCACGTTCATGCAGAGAATTTGTTGAGAGAAGATTGCAAATTCAATAATTTATAAGAAATATGAAAATGTTAGAAGACTTTTGCAATAAGATTTGACAATGTCTTTGATTGAAGAAGTACGCCTAGTATCAACGGCTGATGGTGTGAAATCTCTACTTTCATCCATGTTTCTTATAAGTGAAACTAGTAATTACAAAAAGAAGATTTGCTCACTAAGATCGATTCAGAAAACTGTTTGGTGAATTTTGGATTCAGTCTTTTTGGAAAATTTGTGATTATCCTAATTCTTCTGCTCAAAGCATAGTGGTGACAGAATTATACCGAAAATAATATACAATCTTTTGTATTTTGTGCATGTAAAATAGTCGAAATGTTAAGAATGTTAATGTTAGAATAACAGCTGTTCATTGAATATTTCACAATGCTACCCTGCAAGTACATCAGTTCCTTAATGAACTATTCTATCACAAGTTTTGTATTCATCGGGATTCTTTTTCAATGATTGCCAAAATAAATAATGAGGTCAAATTGTCTCCACATTTCATATCGACACAAAGATTTCATTCAAATCTCAATCGTTGCTATTTTTATTCTTCCAATTTCTTTTGTTATTTAACCTCTTCCCTAAATGATGTGTTAGTTGTCGGAGTTACATAGGATTATTAGCGACAGTGAAATGATATTAATGATTACGAGTATATCAGTGGTCTCATTATGTATCGCACAGTCTAGTCATCTTTCTGTGCGGGTAATTTCAGTAATGGGAAAAAGACCGTTCCAGGACACCATAAAATTCAAAAAAATAGTATCTTTAAAAACGACATAAATTCATGAATTTTGACCCTTTTTCAGGTTTTTAATACCTAAATTCATAAATTTAGACCATTTAAAAAGTACCATTTTTTGAAAAATCGGTATCTTTAAAAACGACTAAATTCATGAATTTTGGTCATTTTTCAGGTTATGAAGACCTAAATTCATAAATTTAGGCGTTTTTAAAAATACCCAATTTTTCAAATTTTTCAAAATCTCAAATTTGAGAATTACAATTTTCACCCCCAAAATCATGACCGTTCCAGGACACCGAAAAAATCAGAAAAGTTGAGAATTTCAAATTTGAGATTAAGATCATTTTTCACCTTTAAAATCATGACCGTTCCAGGACACCGAATATCATAAAAGTTGAGAATTTCAAATTTGAGATTAAGATCATTTTACACCCGCCCTTAAAATCATGACCGTTCCAGGACACCGAAAAAATCATAAAAGTTAAGAAACTCAAATTTGTGATTAAGATCATTTTACACCCCCAAAATCATGACCGTTGCAGGACACCGAAAATCATAAAAGTTGAGAATTTCAAATTCATGAATTTTATCCATTTTTCAGGTTTTTAAAATATGAGATAACTAAAATTATGTGACTAATAATATTTCTTTAAAAATGGAAGAAACCGCAAGAATATATCCTTCGTTATCACAGTTAAAAATAAGTGAATTGAATAAAGAAAAACATAAAGATAGAGTACGCTATATGAAAGATAAGGAATCTCAATTATTATTAAGATTAGAGCATTATAAAAAATTAAGAGATGGTCTAATGTTAAGAATGTAACACGAGGAATTGGCATATTCTTAACACTAAGTTTAGGTGCTTTAACAATTGTTATATCTTCAGGTGTTTTAGTAATTCCAGTAGTTGCTACAGCTTTAACAGGTACGGGTGTTTTTGCAACTTCATTTGTTGCAATGTTAGAAAAATCTTTAATTACTAAGAAACGAATATCATTAAAAACTAAGCATTTACATATTAAAGAAGTCTATGACAAATTGCATTACTACTTTCAAAGAGTATGTGATGATAATGTTATTACGTTAGATGAGATTGAAAAATTTGATCAAATAGCTAATGAAGCTAATAAAACGCCATTTCATTTAAAGTCCGAAAAAGTTGATGATAAGAATAAACAGGATGGCAAAATTTCTAGTGATGGTAAAATTTCTAATGAAGAAAATGACAAAATTTTTTTAGAAGAGCTAAAAACTTTAAGCGAAAATTTAAGCAAAACTTTATTAAACAAAACTTAAAACGAGAAACCTTTAAACGAAAAGATGTCAGACAACAAAGCAATAAAAAAATAATTTGTTCAGTAAAATGTTTTTGTTGTATTCCAATGTTACCACAAAATTCAAATATTATATTTTAAAAATGGATAAAATTAAAGCTGATAATTTTAAAAGAATTAAACAATTAGAAGAGTTAATAAAACAAAGAAATATTATGAAAGAAAATCATCTTCAACATAGAATGATAAAAGCTGGTATTCAATCTGATATGTTTGAAAAAATGCAGCAAACCAAGCAAGTAAAAACTGATTTTGAAAAAACTATGAAACCATTTAAAACTCTTGAAAAAGAAAGTACAAATAATGGTAAACAAATTGATATAACAGATCCAGAGCACAAAACTATATTAGATGACTATGGATTACTAGAATCAAACATTAATAAGAAATTACCAAAATCTATGCAATTTGAACATTCTATTTCATTTATAGATGGAAAAACAATACCTAGATTTTATCTCGGACAAAAAGAAATATTTCCACAACCTTTTCGAGGTTTAATTTCTTCACCAGATAAATCTCCTTTTAATTTAGATAGAAATTTTGTTGATCTTTTAAGAGGAGCAGATTTAAATAATTATGCTGTAGAAGATCTCATAAAATATAAAGCTATGTTAGATAGAGTTAAAGCAGGAAAAACTCTTAAACGTTATAGAGAATTAGAAAATTTATTATCAACGGGAGTTAAAGTAGGAAAAGGTTTTAGAATAGAAACAACTGTATTTTTACCGGATGATCCACAAGAATTACTAAATAGATTAAATATTTTAATATCTGCAATAAAAGAAGGACATAATTCTAGTTTCAATGAAATTCATGCTATATTGAAAAGACTGTTAGAAAAGAAGATTCTAAATGAAGAGGATTATAAAAGTATAACGAACCGAAGGTTCTAGGGCTTCGCCCGTAGCTGAAATATGTTGGTGTTTTTAATTTTTTTATGAAAGATATTTATTCAAAATTTTAACTAAAAAATGTGTTCAGCAGATTTTGACAAAATTAATAATCATTTAGAAAATTTGATAGAGATTTTGGGTTCATCAAAATTTAGTACGACGTTAAAAATTATAACAACCACTTCATCACACACTTGTAATTTAGAGCCCATTCTACATTTGGAACAAAATAAAAATTATCAAATTGCATTGACTAGTTTCTCCACATTTAACACTATTCAAAACGTTATCAAAGATGTGAATGATCAATTTAGATATTCTACTGATAAAGGCAAAACATGGAAAATATTAACTTTTCTTCCTGGTTCTTACGAAGTTGAATCAATATCAAATGAAATTAAGAGACATTTAGGTATACCATTTAAAGATAAGAAGCAATTACATTTTGCAGTTGAACCGGCAGTTAATAAATTTTCTCTTACTTTAGACGAAAATCATCAAGTTGATTTTAATCATGATAGATCATTGTCAAAGCTATTAGGATTTAATAAACAAACCTATAGTCAAGGTTATCATTTAGGTGAGAAGATTCCAAAAATAACTGAAATAAATTGAATTGTTGTACATTGTGACATTATTGAAGGAGGATATATAAATGGTAAATTATCAAATTTAATATTCAGCTTTCCAGCTTTTACTGTACCCATTGGTTATAGATTAAATGTATTTCCCCAAACATTAATATATTTCCCTATTACAAGAAAAACCATTAACAACATTAACATTAAAATCACTGATGAGAAAGGACAAGAAATAAATTTTGGAGGTGAAGAGATTATGATAGATCTTTTGGTTCGAGAGGTATAAACTCCCACGCGAAGCTAGAGAAGTTTAATTTTCTTCTTCTTTTAAAATAAAAATAAAATTTTTTATTAAAAAATGAGTGAAGTGCCCCCATTAAATAAAAAAAACTCAAATTTAATCATCATCCAAATTTATCTAATAAAGTTTTGTCAGTTATTTGTGGAAGATCAGGTTGTGTAAAAAAATATCTATTATTTAAAATTTTAACGACTCCAAATTTTTTGGATTATAACAATCTTATAATTTATACAACAACAGCAGAACAACCCGTCTATCAATTTTTAAAATATGGATTTGAAAATAATCTTTAAAAAACAGCAATTGCTTCATTATTCAAAGAATATGAAAAATCTGAAGATGAAGAAGAAATAAGTTCGTGGTGTGAAGAAGCAGCAAAAAATAATCAGTTAGTTGAATCCAATAAAAATAAGCATATAAAGATACAATTAATAGATGATAGTGGTAATATGCAAGATCCTAGTAAACTAGATAAAACAATGAAACATTGTGTAATTTTTGATGATTGTGTTAATGACAGAAATCAGTCAGTTCAGAGAAATTATTTCACAAGAGGTAGACATAATAATTGTAGTGTTTTTTATTTAACACAAAGTATGTATTCATTAGACGGAAGTGTTATTAGAAAGAATGCAAATATATTTATACTATTTGAAATAAATGCAAGAAACTTAAGTGATTTGTTAAGAGATTTATGCGTAAGAAATAAAGATGAATTTAAACAATCGTGTAACAATGCTTGGTCAAAAGATTATGGCTTCATTACAATTAATATTGATAAAAAAAATCATGATAGAGTTATAGAACATTTGTTTACCAAGTGATAAAAATATACAAATATAGTGATATAATATTTTATTTTTTTATTTTATATATATATCAAATTTGTCTATCTTAGAAATTAGAAAATTAAAAAGGTGAAGTAGTTATTCCATCAGGTAAAATTTTTCTTTTATCATCAAATGGATCTAATGCTAATTTATGTTCTTCTTTTAAGTACATTTTATGTTTCTTTGAATTAAGTCTATAATTACATGCTGTTTTTATTTCATTATTAAATAATACATTTTTATAATCTTGAAATGTTATTTGATTAGCCACTGATGCCTTTGAAATTCCTTTTAATGTTTTGTGTGTTTTAATATTATTAGTTGTGTTATAACAATAACATTTAGATTTTAAAAATATAGCTTCTGTTATGAAATCTTCAATTCCTTCTAATTCATCTTTTACTTTACATAAATCAGAAGGATGAATGATATTTTTTATTTTATTAATTTCTTCATCAAGTGAAGAATTATACGGTATTGTTTATTCTAAGAAAACAATCGGTATCTGTAAAGTGTAATTTATAGTTTTTGCCATAAGCAGGTGCTAAATAATCATATATAAATCTATACATAAATAGTTTAGCTAATTCTAATATAGTGAATCCAATAAAATTAAACTTATCATGTTTTACGCTAATTCGACGTAAATGTACAGCACATAGTTCATCACTAAATCTAGTAGTTCTTTTATATGTAGGTTTCCTTGTTAAATTTTGAAACATATCTCTATCATAAACTATTTCAATATTTTGTCTATTACGCACATTTTCTAAAGTCTTACCATAAAATGCATTATTCATTAATTTGAAGAACACGTTTCCAAAATCATCTTTATTTCTTTTAGCTATTCTACTTTTTTTTATATATCGAACTCTATATAATCTTTTAACCACCTAGATTTTCTATACACTAGTTTCCGGTGAATTTTTAAAAGAATCATTCCATTATCTAAATACCAATATAGCATTCTTCCTTCAACAACATACTTTCCTTTATTACCTTGTGTTAACATAAGTTTTTTTGTTGGTCTGTATTTCTTAGGAATTAAAGATTTTTGATAATCTGAAAAATCTTCTATATTGGGAATTTTTTTTCGGGACAGAAAGGAAAATATTTTGTTTTATCTTTTATTTCATCAGGATATACTAAATCAACTTCATATATATAACCATGATTATAATTTCCATCATATGTTTTTTGATAATCAAGAATATTACACCATTCCATCTCACCTGTTGGTAATTCTTGTATCATGCAAGAAGAATATAAGCTATTAAAATCATAATATAACAAATAGTTTTCTCTCATGATTTCATCAACTGCTGCTTGACTATCTTCATTTGATATAAGTCCTTCTATATTTTGATTAAACAATTTTATAAACTGATCGCTTTCTTCTGGAGATAAAGGTTTCATTATTCCATAATCATCAGGATTTACTTTTTTATTATAACACTTAACATATCTATTACCTAAAACTGATGAAACTCCACCTCTAATTCCAGATTCAAAAAATAATAATTTATCATATGTATTTTCTTTATAATGTTTAAGT
Organism: Prostheceraeus crozeri; assembly: GCA_907163375.1. Classification (NCBI taxonomy): domain Eukaryota; kingdom Metazoa; phylum Platyhelminthes; order Polycladida; family Euryleptidae; genus Prostheceraeus; species Prostheceraeus crozeri. The sequence continues at coordinate 14,670 of CAJQUW010001531.1, read as the reverse complement.
TTAACACCAGTATGTTTTAATCCTGCTAACCATGTTAAACCTGGTGTAGAATAACAATAACATGGATCTATTCCGTAATATTCTAAACACATATCACGAAAGTTTTCAAATAGATCAGCTAGTATTAACACATCTATCTTAAGATATTTCATTGTATAATCATACATTGTTCTACAATTTAACTATCTCCAATTTTTTTCAGCTTCTGCATAATCTTCTTCAGATAATTGTGATTGTTTTAATGTTGATTTAAATTTATTTATTGGAGGAAGTTGTTTTTCTTCCATAATTTTATTCACAGAATTAAAATTTCCAGTTATATATTCATACGGAAATATTCCTTTTAAAGGTTTTAAATTATATTTATTTAATATTTTACATTGTTCAGGTTTCAAAGTTTTCCCCATAACATCTAATGAATAAGGAGTAAAAAATCTAAATGCATCTAAAATTCTAATACAACCTAATTGCATTGAAAAATATTCTTCTTCTGTTTTACATAGTACATTTATTTGTTGTTGTAATTTTTCAGATGAAAATAAATCTTCATTATTAGATGGAAATCATATTTAGAACCATTGTAGAAATATAGAGGAACAAAGTTATATTTAAATTTATTAGCATTAAGATTACAAGAATTATGTGCTGCACCCCTATATAATCCATTTAGATGATCATGATCTTTTACTTTGTCGGCAGAGCCGTCGTTTCGCTTATCAGTATATCTACCTTTGCCATTTTTATAATTTTTTGCAAATTCTTTTCCACAGTAATAACATTTTGTTTCATTAATAAAATTTAATTTTTCTTTTTCTGTTAATGGCATCATTGGTATATTTATTTCAAGCAATTGTGAAAAATAATTTTGTAATTCTTCTACTTTCTTTGTAAACATTTCTGAACTATCTTCACCATAGTATTGATAATATTCTGATTTAAATAATTCAGGATAATTTGAATGAATGTACATTCCCCAACATAATGGTTTTTGTTCAAATAAATATTTTTCTCTACTTTTTTCAGGTGCACTTTTTTCATAATTATCATTTTCAGAATTATCATTTTAAGAATTTTGTGTCATATTAACATTATATGCTTCAAAATCTCAATAAATAGTAAAGGGTACTTTATTTTTAAAATACCATTTATTATATTCTAAATAATCATCTTTTGGAAATGTGTTTCTGACTGCTTCGTTTTGTTGACAATTCTCCAAATGTCTATTCATTACTTCTAAAGTTCAAAAACTTGTCATACATTGAAGACAAGGAAAATTTGTATTATCTGAAGTTTTTGTAAATATAGAAACATCTTTACACAATATAAAATGACCCTGATAATATAATATATTCGCTTGTGCCGGTTGTTTTGATTGTTTTAATTTTTCAAATTTATCTTCATATATTTCATGTGTTTCATCAATTTCTTTTGTAAGATTAAATGTATTTCGATGAAAATTTTGATTTAATATTTGTAGCTGATAAATATATTCTTTATCATATTGTTCTATATATTGTTGTTGACATTCTTTTAAACATTCATTTATTTTTTGATTGGTTTCATTTTCTTCATTATTTAATTCTTTATTGTCTTTATTTAATTCTTGAATCGTTTCTATCTTATTTTGATATTTATGGTGATATTCTTGTAGTAACATTTTTAATTGTTGTTGATAATCTGTTTTACATTTTTGTAAACTTTCATTTAATTTTTGTAATTTTTGTTGATATTCTAAAGATAAAGATAAATAATCGGAATCATAATCATAATTATAATTACGTCCTTTATAATTATTATGATTAATCATTATTGGTGATAGTGTTTTAACAATTTGAAATTTTTCAGTACATATTATATTTCCTTGGTAAAAAATATTATGATGCATGTAATTTCCTCTATCATTATATACTATTTCTGATTGACATAAATTTTTATTATTCAAATAAAATTTTTTTGAATCTGAGTAAAATGGAGTAATATTACCAATAGAAACATAATTCACATTTAATTCAAAAACATTTACTTTTAAATTTTTATTCTTTTTATGAAACTTAATTAACCTATTATAATCATATGGAAATTCATCTAAGCCATCAGAGAGATCAAATTCATTTATGTATTCTTCTTTATTGTAATGACTTAGTCTTTCTTTATGATATTTTGCAGGATGTAAATGTGCTATAATACTCCACAGAAAACAATAATCATCTTCATTTTTTATGTTGATTATTTGTGGTGAACTGAAAGGTAAAGGAACATAACTACCACCAGTATTATTTTTATATTTATCAATTACTATTTTCTTAGATAGTATTTTAACAAATCTCCAACCAGATTCACGTAACTGGGCTTCAATTATACAATTTTCTAATTTAAGTATCATTTGTTCAAATATGGGTTGTATATCATTTACATTATGAATTTCTTGTGAATTTGTAAAATGTCCTTGTATTATTTCTTCAGGAATTCCATCAGGTCCAGGTTTTGTATAAAGTACTTCTACATTCATATAACATTTGAAAGATTTTCTAAATATATTATAAAAGTTTGTTAATACATTATAAAAAGTTTTATCGGTTTCATTATATTCAACGGGCGAAGCCCTACAACCTTCGGTTCGCACAGACTGATTAAATAAATATTTTATATTTGCTACGGCTTCATCGGTTCGTTCAGCTTCATCAAATTCATCTATTTCGTTAAATTCATCAGTATCGCTAAATAAATATCTTCCATCTGGTATGGACTCATCTTCACTATCAAAAACTTTTTTACATTCTGAATGTGAATAATCATCAAATATTTTTTTAACTTTTATATCACTAGGTAATGTTTCTAGATAGTTTATATAATTATTTAATTTTAATATATTTCCTTCATCAACTCGATCTACATTTTGTAAATGCAATTTACTATTTAAATGAGATTGATAACTTCTTTTTGTTTGCAACTTTCTTTTACATAAGACACAATAAAACTTGGTATTTTCCATTTTTTTTATTTTTTAAAGAAAAAATTTGTGTTTTAATTTTAGATATAAACATTCTAATATCAAGGTCTTGAGAGTTATTATATATTATTATATATTTCACGTTCTTAAGTTATTTTATTTTCTTTATCACATTAAGTTTTATCATATAACGTTTTATCAAAAGATAATTTTAATTTATTTTCACTAACTATTGATTCTTCATCATCATCATCAATTGATTCTTCATCATCATCATAAATTGATTCTTCAACATCATAAATTACACTTTTTGGTATAGGATGCCATTCCCTGATGGGAATATCTAATTCTAAATTATATTTATTATTTGATAATAATATAATAGAGAAAAATATTGGTCTTTGATCTCTTTTGGAAAATTTAATAACACCATAATCTGAATCATTTTTAGTTTTTATTAAAGATGATTACGGTCATTGTTAATAGTATAAGGTGTTGTCCACATATAAATTTTCTCTTGTTGAGCTAAACCATTTATGTAAGATTTTAACAAATTAATATTTAAGTTTGAATATAATCCTATATATGTATCATCATCATATCTTTGTGGCATTTCTAATGTTTCTTGTTTATAAATTGTGTCTCTATAATATACTTGGCATAATAATTCTTCGTTATGTTTTTTACTCTCTATATGAATGTTATATTGATTTTGTTCATCAACAATAATCTTATTTTTTCCTTTGAAAACGATTTTAATTTTTTAACTAATTCTTTAATATTGATATAATTGATAATTTTAGTTTCTATCCAATCAGTATTACTAATTGGTAATACTGCTCTAATAAAACCATAAACATTATTATGACCAATAATAACAATATTTTCTTTATTTAATTCTACATAAGCTACATCATTATACTTACTTACAATATCCATAAATTTAATAAATGGATCACCTGGAAATATACAATAGTTAGTTTCTATAGAAGGTAAACCTTTAATCTGTTCTCTAAATATTTCGGCTTGTAATTCAAATAAAAGATTCACATCTATACATGGATTATTATCATTATTATTATTATCAAAACATTTATTTTCAAATCCCGTTGATCTCGTCGAATAAGAAGAACAGGATGATGCGGCCGAATATAATTTTTTTAAATTTGGTTTTTCCATTTTTTTATTTTTATTAGAAAAAATTTTATTTTTTAATTTTTATTAGAAAAAAATTTATTTTTTTTTCTCATTATATAAAAAACTTAATTTTTTTATGGTTAAAAAATGATGTTACCAAATGTTGGTGGAGGTGCATATATCCCGAATAATCGTGAATTAGAAATAGAAATAGAAAATTATATTATGAAAACTGGAGACGTTTTATCTGGTCCATTGCATCTTTCTATTCTTCCGCAACAATATACAGAGTTAACAAATAAACAATATGTTGATACACAAATCAATGACTTAAAAGAAAATATATAAACGATGTTTTGGTTCCACTGATGAACGAATTAAAGTTGCTTAAACTTAATGACAAATCATTAAACGAAAAATTATTAAAACTTGATAAAAAGGATAGAGCTAGAAGCAGATATAGCAAAACTTTTTAAAAAGATTTCAGAACAATCAAAAATTTTAATATTACTTTCTATAAAGTTAAAATCTGCAGTCATTAAAAATAAACATCATATACAACTATTGAAAGAACAATTAGAAGATGAAATAGAAAAACTACCTGAAAGAATTTAAAAAAATTTAAAGCAGTTGCAAACTACATTCCAAAAAAGTGTTGATGAATTAAGTTCTAAAATTGCTCAACAAATGAAAAAGATGAATAGAATAATAAATGAAGTAAACTCGCTTAATCAAAAAGTTGATAAAATGAAAACTCTTAAAAATAATTTAGAAAATGAATTAAAGAAAAATTTACAAGAAAACTCTAAAGAAAATAAAGAACAGTTAGATTCTGTTAAAAGACAACTAGTTGTTCTTAAAATTAAGTTAAATGCTCTTAAAACGGCGTTGAAGATGAATCAGGAGAAAGTGCAAGTTAATAGAAAAGAAATTTAAGTACATCACACGCTACTTGACGCAATAGATAAAGTGCAAAAGAAAATTAATAGTTATCACGAAGTTGTTGGACATTCACAAACGTAAATCCTAACGTAAATATTTTTCCCAAAAGTCAAATTTAATCTTAAAAAATGCCTATAATTTATAAACACAATCTTAAACATTTTGCTTCAAATCAAAAAATTCCTCATGAACCATCTATGAAATCTGTTTATCATTATGATAATAGAGAAACAGTTCACACGGAAGGAGCTGGCATCTTTTCTGGTATTGGAAGTATCGTTAACTTAATTAAAAATAATAAAAATTTGATTACATCTGCTGCAAAAGGAGCAGCTGCTATAGGTAGTACAGCTAGTGCAATATCAAATGCTGTCAAGTCTCAAAACGAATTAAAACAACCAGAAGCTATTCGTAAACTTAGAAATGATTCTGAAGAGCTAAAAAAATTAAAAAAACTTTCAGAGGAAACAAAAAACATAATTGCTAACATAGCTGTAGGGACTGATAGTAAACAGGAGAAGAAATCAGGCGTAGCCATAAAACGTTCAATTGAAGAAATAAGAGGTAATGGTATTAACAGCAACCTTCGGTCTAACCAGCAAAGCTGTAGCGGAGCTGGTCTAGCAAAATTCTAAAATTAAATTTTAGTAAAATTTTTTCTGAGTGTGAGAAAAACAAAAAGTCAAATTGTTTTATATAAAAATGTCTTCGCTTATCGAAAATAAATTTAGATTAGACGATCCCCCGTTCGTCAGTTACAATCAAAAAAAGAATGATTATATAAGAATTGCTATGAATCCCGGATCTTCTAGTAGAGTAAATACTGGAGGAGATTTAATTTTTGAAGTTGATAATCAGCAGAGTTATTTATATTTACCTGGTTCCTTTTTACACTGTGAATATTCTTTATATAGTGATGCTAATTTTACAACACCATTACCAGATACCGATAATATTGCATTAGAGAATAATTTTTTTCCAAAATTATTTACACAAATGCGTTTAGATGTTGCAACTCAAAATATTGAAACAATAAGTGATTCTCCAGGTGTAATTGATACAATGCTTAGATTTGTAACAATTGGTGAAAATAATAAAAATCATGAAATCGAAGGTTGGTTTCCTGATACTAATGATGGTATAATTATAGATGATTTAACTCACGCTGGAACAGATACCGCAGGAATTTCGAAAGATGTAGAAAATATTGCAAATCATTTAAATAAAACAAACAATAGTGCATATAAAGAAAGACGTGAATTTAACAAGAAAAGTAAACAGACAGTAAATTGGTCATTGTCTCCATTATTCGGATATTTAGATTATGATAGAATATCATATCAATTAAAATTAAAATTAATAATTCATCGTACAGCAAATAATGAATTAATCTTTTTTGGTAAGACTGGAAAAAAGCATATTTAAAAATTGATAGACTTGAATGGTGGATTAAGCATATTACTCCTAGTTTAGAGGTTGAAACAGCTATTGCAAAAAGGTTAAATACTAGCAAACCAATTCCAGTAAATTTTCTAAAGCGTACTGCTAGTTGAGTAACTTTTTCCGAACAGAGATTTAACTGGCATTTTACTAGAACTGCGAATACTCCAAGATATTTATTACTAACTTTTCAAAGAAATAATTCTCCAAGTTTTGATAAGAACAACAATCTCTTCCATATTAATACAATTCGAAGTTTACAAGTTTCATTAAATCAAACCCGATATCCAATTGATTCATTAAGATTCGATGATACCAATAATCAATTTATGGAAGGATATGATTCTTATCGAAATCTTTGTATAGAATTTGGAGTTGAACCACAATTAACTCCTGGAGATTGGGGACATTTATATCTGTTTTCTGTTTCGATTTAAGTGCACAATCTGAAGATATTATCAAGACTGGTTGTGATGTAACAATTAATATTGAAAAGAAAGATTCCACAACTTCATTGATGGCTTATGGTTTATTGCTAGAAGATGTAAAATATTCTATTGAAATTCTTAATGGAAAGATGGCTAGGATCGGCTGAAGCCTCTGAACAAAATTCTATAAGTTAATTAAAATTTTTGATAACTTAAAATTTTTGATAACTAGAATAGATTAAAATTTTTCATAGCTAGAATAGATTAAAAAAATTCTTAGATTAAAATTTATTCATAACTAGAATAGATTAAAATTTTTGATAACTTAAAATTTTTTTATTAAAAATGTCGCAAGCGAAAAGTAATAATAATAAAACTGTTGAATTAAAATTACGTAATATTGTTGACAAAAATACCCCTAAAACTATTACGATTAACAAAAAAAAGTATTACATAAGTAAACCAATGACAGAGAATATTCAATTACAAGGAGAAAAGAGTGGCGGGATTCTCCCATTAATTCCACTAATAATAGGTGGCATAGCAGCAGCAGGAAGTGTTGCAGGTGGGACAGCTGGTATTGTCCAAGCAGTAAATAAAAATAAATCAGAGAAGGCAGCATTAGAAGAACAAAAACGTCATAATAGAGAGTTAGAGAAAGTTGCTAGAGGGCATGGAGTAGTAGATAATTTTATTAGTGAACTAAATATAGTTGATGAAGGAAAACGAGTTCTTAAAAATATTCTCCGCAATGTTGATGATTTAATTGAAATTAAAGAAACTAAAGATGGTTCTGGAATATATCTAAGTCCTAGTATGATAAGGTAAAACATATATTTTATCTTTTAAAATGAATTCTACAAATTCCGAAAATTTAATTAAATTAAAAACTGCTAATTTAGATTTATTGAATTATCTCTTAAAAGTACATAAAACCTCAAATTGTCGGCATATTGGAGGTGACAGACAAAAAGCATTAGAAAACTTTCCTGGATTTATTTGGAGTAAATATTCGAAAGAAAAACAACTTCCTGGTCATTCATATACCGGTCCAGCAACTCGATTAGATATAAGACTAGATGAGAATAATAATCCGAAACCAGGTGAAGAACCAATAAATAGAGTAGATGCCGCAGCTTTCAGACATGATTTAGCTTATCGAAATCATGACCTAAGTTCTCGACATGTAGCTGATAAGAAGATGATTCAAGAATTAGATAGTATTCAAAATCCTTCCTTTAGAGAAAAAATTGAAAGAATGTTTGTTAAGAAAGCTTTACAAGCTAAAATATTATTCGGTCAGGGTTTAAATGAAACGACAGCAAAGCTGTCTGAGAGCAACGCTCGAACCTACACGTCCGAAATTCATAAAGAATATAGAAGGCCTAAATATTTATTGAAAGTAAAAGTATTTAATAAAGATGATATTTGGAGTGCTGATCTTATTCATATGCCGAATGAAGGAGGGTTTAAGTACGCATTGACCGTTATAGATTTATATACACGATACGCTTGGGTGAAGCCTTTAAAAAATAAAAGTGGTCTATCAGTTAAATATGCGTTTGAAGAAATCTTTAAAGAAAGTAAGCGAAAGCCAAGGAAATTGTTTGTTTACAAAGGATCGAAATTTTATAACGGAAATGTTCAGCCACTATTTGAAACTGTGTATTCAACTGAAAATGCAGGAAAAGCTGTAGTAATTGAGCGATTCAATGGATCATTAAAAAATAAAATTTTCAAAAAATTTACTGAGCAAAGAAATCAGAAATGGTTGAAGATTTTACCAGGAGTTGTAGAAGAGTATAATAATAAAGTACATTCAGGTATCGAAGAAACTCCAAAGAATGCTTCTGACGACTCTGATTTAATACGAAAGAAAATATTTGAAAATAATTATTCGAATGAGAGTAATCCGAATTTACAGAAACGTAGGCCGAAATTTAAAATTGGAGATAGAATATTTAAGTATAAGAATAAATTTGAAAAGGGCTTCGTCGGATACTGGACGAAAGAGATATTTGAAGTTTGTAAAATAAATCAAACTTATCCGATTACTTACGAAATCAAAGATTTAGATGATGAAGATATCAGAGGCCGATTTTATCAAAATGGATTACAAGGAAGTGATTTTTAATTATCATTACTATTATTATTATTCAATTCTAACATAATATCTAGAAATGGTACTCCTTTTTGTAATTTAAATAAAACATAAAGACATAATTGACCACAATAAGTTGTTCCTGGTTTTTAAATTTGAAATGTATTACAAATTCCATTTCCAAGTAATTCTTTGACTTTATTTGTAGGTGGAAGTCCGTATGAGTCAAAATAGTAATTATCTCGATTTTTATTAAAGATACCTTCTTACCAATGTACTCCTTTTTGGTCTGACGTGTGAAGATTTGTTATGAAATTTACAGTTGGCTTATTTTTAATCAATTGTAATTCGTCTCTCATCAATATGTGAAAATTCTTTATTCCCAATTGATTTGCGATTTTCTTTAGATCAAAATTTGTAGTTGTTTGCGTTCCATATAATTTTAAAAACTCATTTATGTTGCTCATTTTATAATAAAAAAATTTCTTTTAGGGACCCCTAGAAGTTAGAAGGGGGTATTGATTTAAAACTGTTCCATAATGATGACTTTCCTTACTACTTATTCGATTTTGAAATGATTTAATTTAATCTAAATTAAAAAGGTACATTTGTAAGGAATCGGTTTATTAGCAGAGTTAGTGCTGCGCACATCTTTAATCAACTGCAATTCATTTCTCATCAATAGGTGAAAATTCTTTATTCCTAATTGATTTGCGATCTTATTTAAATCGAAATTTGTCGTTGTTTGTTTGCCGTATTGTTTTCAGAAATCATTTATGTTGCTCATTTTAAATGGAATAAAATCTATTTCAGAAATTTCTCAAAAGAATTGGCGTGTAGCAGCTGCTAAAATTGTGACAGCTGATACGGGTGAAGGGAATCACAGACAATAGCGCATGATGCGGGTTGTGAAATCTCATTCACACTATGAGAACAAAAGAACAAATACAATCTAAACACAATAGACATATGAGAGAGAAGATAAATGAATGAGCATTTCTCTTCATTTCAATTTCCATAATTCATGCGACATTGTTTTGAATGGAAAAATACACCAACTGTCGAACCATATCGGCACTTTTATCGACAACTATGTCGGCACTTTTATCGACAGTCATGTCGGCACTTTTATCGACAGTCATGTCGACAAACTTTCTGATACATTTTCCGGCTCCCAGAACAATTTTGGTGTAAATTTCCATTAGCGTTCAAGGTCATTCTATTAAAAGCATACGGGAATTATTCTCATTGAAGACAAGCAATTGTTTTAAAGAATGCATGTCATTGTGAATACAATATTCCTGTAACAGACAGGATCGAGAGAGAGAGTGAGAGAGAGAGAGAGAGAGAGTGAGAGAGAGTGTGTGAGAGAGAGAGTGTGAGAGAGAGAGAGAGTGTGAGAGAGAGAGAGAGTGTGTGAGAGAGAGAGAGTGAGAGTGTGAGAGTGAGAGAGAGAGAGAGAGAGTGAGTGAGTGAGTGAGTGAGTGAGTGAGTGAGTGAGTGAGTGAGTGAGTGAGTGAGTGAGTGAGTGAGTGAGTGAGTGAATGAGTGAGTGAGTGAATGAGTGAGTGAGTGAGTGAGTGAGTGAGTGAGTGAGTGAGTGAGTGAGTGGAAGAGTGAGTGAGTGGAAGAGTGAGTGAGTGAGAGAGTGGGTGAGAGAGTGAGTGAGAGAGAGAGAGTGAGTGAGAGAGTGAGTGAGAGAGTGAGTGAGAGAGAGAGAGAGAGAGTGAGAGAGAGACACGCTGCTCCGTAAAAGTTTAATTGAGATAACGAAGGATATATTCTTGTGGTTTCTTCCATTTTCGTCACCGCCGTTGCCGTCGAGGTTTCTTCCACTTTTGTTTCTTCCATTTCAAAAGAAATATTTTAGACACATATGTTTAGTTATCTCATATTTTAAAAACCTGAAAAATGGATAAAATTCAGGTTTTAAGACCTAAACTCATGAATGTAGACGTTTTTAAAAATACCATTTTTTTTAATGTTGTGTCCTGGAACGGTCATGATTTGAGCAATGAAAATTGTAATTCTCAAATTTGAAATTCTCAACTTTTATGATTTTTTCGGTGTCCTGGAACGGTCATGATTTTGGGGGTGAAAATTGTAATTCTCAAATTTTGAGATTCTTGACTTTTCTGATTTTTTCGGTGTCCTGGAACGGTCATGATTTTAAGGGCGGGTGTAAAATTGTAATTCTCAAATTTGAGATTTTGAAAAATTGGGTATTTTTAAAAACGCCTAAATTTATGAATTTAGGTCTTCATAACCTGAAAAAATGACCAAAATTCATGAATTTAGTCGTTTTTAAAAATACCGATTTTTCAAAAAGTGATACTTTTTAAATGGACTAAATTTATGAATTTAGGTCTTAAAAACATGAAAAAGGGTCAAAATTCATGAATTTATGTCGTTTTTAAAGATACTATTTTTTGAATTTTATGGTGTCCTATAACGGTCTTTTGCCCATTACTAATTTCTGTTGAAATGTATGCCAAATATATGTTAGATATAGAAAATCATATATCAGCAAATCATTCAGGTTTGTAAACACCAAACTCAGCTTGATAGTCAGGTGGTGCTATCTAGAAGTCCATGAATATATTCTCATGTGTGCACCCTCGTTCCTGTTCAGATCATTAAGATGTCTATTGATACAATGAGCACATGAAGATGGCAGTCATAGAAAAAGGAATTGCTTGCAGCATTATCTGTTCTCCCGGGCCTTTGTCCATGCCAGTGTCCGGATTCACGCACGAAATTCGTGCATGCACGAATCATGCACGAATGCACGAAAATTACGGTCGATGCACGAAAATCGTGATGTGGATTGCACGAATTTTTGCATCGTTCAGTTTTTTTCAGTATACATCATTTTTGATAGATTTTTATAGATTACCGGTGTTACTGTACTCTACCGAGTGCGTAGAGTACAGTACTTGGTGAAACGAGTGGAAACTGTAAGCTGTCTGCCACATTTAAGATACATTCTGTCTCAGAGAAAGATACATTTTACAGATAACAAGATACGATATCCTAAAAAACGACATGATTATATAATTATCTTTTGATAAGAATCAGGATTCAAATATGACAAATATTTATTGAAGGTAAATAAAGGCTGTGCACATTTTTTAGGTTGAAAACCTATTCTCATATTTCAGATCATAACTCAATATTATTGCTGGAGTTGAAAGGTATTTTACGTTAACTTGTCTCAGTTTCGCAGCTTTGTGCTCTTTAATGGAAACTTCAAGAACATTCGAAATTGACACTTATTCATATGTGATTCTGTGAAGGATGACGTGAACAATGTTGTCGAAGATACACACTGGTTCCCGCCGCTGATCTTTCAAGCGAACAATTAATTGACTTTTGGACAATGGTCGACAACTCCGGCAAATTTCCTATGTTGATGAAGTTGGTCAAAGCGATTTTCGTACTCCCAGTTTGGATGATCATCTCACTTCCACGCAGAGGGAAATACAGAAAAAACTTGAAGACCAGTTGGAGAAGCGCCGCCTGCTTGAAGAATTGCAAAAGGAGACATTAGAAGATGAAAAAGAACTAAGTCGCCTTAGAACTGAAAAAGACTCTCTCACAAAGAAGAAGGAAAAAGAATGCGAACTTGTCGTAGAGACTGTTTTGAAATGGAAGGCAGCCGAGCTCCTCCCCAAGATCTCCTCCCTTCCAAAGATACAAAAAATACCAAAGTGACTTATCTGGTGAACTTCCATGTAGACTTTCGGAACAATGGCCAAAGATAATGGACAGCGTCAGCTGATTAGTAATCTTTGCAAATAGCAATATGCTCTTACCGTACTAAATTTGTTGTTTCAATTTGTTTAGTGATACATAAGTATACGATTTATTATACTGTATACTCGCTCTATCTGTTAACATCATAGGCATACGCCCTTCCTACCAAAGTAATTACTTTCATGATAATTGGATATGCATAGTTTTTTGAAATACCTCCATCAACCCTTAAAATAAGTTAAATCGAAACTCTATACTCCGTGGCAGTTTCGTTTACTCTATCTTTAATTGCATCTGGCAGTTGAATGTTCGCATGTAATTTGCAAATTATAGGTTTTCCCGATCAAATATAACACTTGTTTTGACCAAATGTAATATAGATAAAAGCAAATGTAACACGTCAACATTAGGGCAGTTATCAAATATAACCTGTCAAATCAAATGTAACATTAGAGCAGTTATCAAATATAACCTGTCAAATCAAATGTAGCATAAGGCTGTTATCAAATGTAATAATGATGATTAGTCAAAAGCAAATTTAACAATGACAGATCAAATATAATAAAAGAATCATATAGTGTCATACAGATCTTATTGAATTGATATGCTACGAAGAATGCAATTAACTTCACATTTGAACATCAACCATTAATTGAATGTCATACTGGTGAATGTCCGCAACATACAAGATGTGAAAACGATTAATTTACTCATGCCTAAGAATAGAATAAGAATTGATAACATATATGAATGATCAGGAATTTTTGAGTACCCCACTTTTCTTAGGTCAATATCTGAAGCCGAAAAATATTTGAATGTGAGAACAACTTGATAATCCATGTGCATAAATTATCAAATCAAATTTACATCAAAATGTTTGCTTTAATAAACACGCTGGCAAATACCGCTGCAAATGTCTAAAGTAGCTGCCACATTCCTCTGGGGTGATGACCGACACACTCTACTCCGCAATTTGACATAAAGTGGCTTCTCTCTCCTGAGGAGCTTGATCATGAAAGGCTGATCTGTTACTTCCGCTAAACCTCGCTTTACGGAGGCCTTCCACTGAGAGAAGCAGTTTCTCCACAATATTCAACATGGGTGAGTACGGTGGGAAGCCACTCGAGTTTGTGACTGTCTGCGGAAGACTGACATCACCAGCACTTCGATGAGCAGGCCTTAATTGTCATTGGCTCTTCGAATGATGGCGTACCTCTGTGGACCTCTTGATCCCAAGTTGGCGGGCGAGTGCAACATAATCCTCGCCATGACTATGAGCGTCTACCAAAGCGCTGCTTGTCAATGACGGAAATTCTTTGATATCGCATCATTGATAGCAATCCGATGATAACAACATATATTTGGTCTGTATCTGCCACTTATAAAGAGACTAGTTTGATATTTGTTCTACCTATGGTGCACTAATAGAACGATAGAGAAGAATAGAATTCAAACCACTTGATCTGACAGATTATATTGATCTACCAACAATTAGATTTGCAATCGATGCGCTGCATTGAATCTACATTTGGTCTGACATGCTACAAAGTGATTGTCTAGTGTTACATTTGGTTTGACAGGGTGTTATATTTGATCGGGAAAACCTATAAAATATGAGCAGGATTCTTGTTACCCTGGGTAGCTTACATCAATTTTACGTGCATTCACTCAGATGTACATTTTAGTACATTACAGTATTGCATGTCAGTCTAACTTTAAGTTCTTATGCAATGATGAGGAATTAAATATGAATGTGTAAAATAGCTCTGATGAAGCGGCTTTGCAACGAAATAGTGCTGTCTGGGATCATACTATTCAGAAAAGGTGACTTTTTTTCTATATATATCATGCACGAAAATTTTCGGATGCACGAAAATTTCGAAATTGCTAGAATCCGGACATGGTCCATGCCCTTG
>CAJQUW010001530.1:0-384827 GCA_907163375.1 Prostheceraeus crozeri | reverse complement strand
ACACGCAAAATTGTCTGAAGTTTCAGTGACAGTTATCAACCGAATCACACAGCAAAGCGACACAGTCGATGACAAGTTCTGCAGAGAAGTTTGTGAACGTTTTTTCGTGCGCCTGTTAACTTTTTTAAAATGATCGGAGGGCCCAACATCATCGAGAAAACGTTTGCGCAATGATCTGAATTCTTCGAATCTGAAGGAATCGTGGCGATCGGAGCATTTTGAAGGAATTCAGAGCAATCCGCAAGCGACGAACGACTATTTTTCCTATCTCTGTAAGGTATTAAAAATGTCTTTTTGCCCACTTATTAAGTTCCTGCATGTGCCATCTGTTTGAATCAGTTTGCACTTCTAGCAAAGTGATACGATTAAACAATCTAATTCTGTGGTAGTGACAGAAAACTGTGACTGCTAATCATATTTGTCATAATTTCTCAAAAGTCGGAGAAATTGATGTCATTATGAGATATTTCTTAACTTTACGTGGACTATTTCAAGTCCAAAAGTATGTCCCAAATTCTGATTTGATCACACATGCATTTCCATTTAATAAGTCATACTATAAAGCAGGTAATAGACCGCCTTCATATTTCGGTGTTCCACCACGATGTAGACCTAAAGCTCATAACATTTGCAAATGTCACATGCCAAACACTATTTCAGTGTCAGTTCTCCCGATGAATTGACAAATTGATTACCGCATTCAGAAAATAAATATACCACCTACACGAAATCAAGGATAATTCGACATATTCCCCTTGAATTCATCCACGCGAACTTTTAGTATGAATTTACATGCACAAATTTAGAGTATACTGCTAATTTATCATTACTATCATAAAATCACTTGCACGAATTTGTCGAACTCAAATACAAAAGGAGTTTGGTGACATTTTTTCAATTGCTTTCCGTTGCTATTTCTCTTACGACGCATCGAATGAGGAAATTACAAGGAATGATAATTGAAACATTCAACAATAATAATTTTATAACACAAAAAAATAATATTTTGTAATCTGATATCTAAATATGGAACATCAGATACTGATGATATTTATGTCACCCTTCCCAGAACAATGTCAACAGATGACGTTCGATAGCTTTCTTCTTTAAAGTGAGAAACATTTTAAAGTACTATGTTGAGCAATAAGGATGTTTCCTGAAGACTATTTAAAGGTGATAAACTGAAGCCAATTCACCGTTCAACATTCGAACAACAGAATGGACACTTATTGAAAATTTCTCAGATTTCCCTGAAATTTGCGTACATATCTTATAGCAAAGTTAACGTTCGGCAAAGACCAAAGAGTAAATCTTTGTCTTATCAAAGATTAAGAATGTAACATTCAAAGACAAGAACCACCGCATTTATCCCCATTAGATGCCATGGCAGCACAGTTTCTGCAATGGCACACTGCTGTGATAGGGATGGAAATTCCGAAAAAAAGGCAAAATAGGGCAGCACTAATAAGTAAGAACTAAAGCATTAAATCGCGAAAACCTGTGTCCAGGAACTCACCTGTCCAGGAGACTTGGCGTAACTCAGAAGACCATTGTCCAGCACAAAATATCGCTGCAAAAACACAAAAAAGTTGACAGTCACAAATTGTAATCAGTGCAAAGAAGAGCAACAAAAGATGAATTCAAATAATTAAGTGATCTCAGTTTTGATTGCTTCTAGCAGCATACCTGTGCATCAGACCCAAGTACATGTTCCAATATGCGAATAAAAATCGATAAGCGGAAATTAGTTAATGAATGATTCTATAATAAGTAATTCATCGCAGAAATAATTGAAGAAAGAGGAAGTTACACATTGGAAATAAACGTCGTTCCAATATAGCTTGAGTAATAGAAGCCTTCCGATACTGATTTGATTATTCAAATTGCATGAATTTATTTTGTTTTGCTTTGTTCACTCCTCACTGTGCATACCAGAATGATCGAGCACCAAGGGACACTGGCAGATTTCCGCGTGGCGCATGCAGACGGGGCGTGGGGAAAAACTCGATATATAGTGTCTCGGTGCAAGAGATGGATGTATCACAAATGCTCAGGGATTGCAGGGGCATTGAGAGCTGATCCCAACTACAGATGTAGAAAATGCTGTGGTGATGTCCATCCCGAAAGTGACAGCTACCCATGTTCAGATAGGCCAGGATCAACATGAACTTGCTCCACAGTTTTGTTATCTCGGAGACATGCTTGGTCAAGCGGGTGGCTGCAGTGACGCTGTGACGACCAGACTCATGTGTGCATGGAAGAATTTTCGAAGGATCCTTCCCATTCTTACGAACAGCAGCATCTCCTTCCGAAGTCGAGGCCATGTTTTCAACATGTGTGTGCGTAGTGTGATGATTTATGCCAGTGAGACGTGGCTAATTACTACGGATGACCTCTATCGTTTGAGCCGCAGTGACAATGCGATGATCAGGTGGATCTGCTCAAAACGGCTAACTGATGAGATTCCTATTGAGGATCTCAGGAGACGACTTGGCATCCATCCATTGGAAGCTGTCATTTGATGGGGAGGACTCCGCTGATATTGTCATGTGTAAAGAATGCAAGATGAATCCTGGCTAAAAGTGATAACTCTGGAGGTAGAAGTATGCAAGTCAACAGGACGACCGAAGAAGAGGTGGTGCGAAAAACGTGCGAGCCGACTTCACAATGTTAAACCATGAGTGTATCGACGCATGGAGAACCGCCATCAGACCGTACCCACGTTTGCCGACGTCCAACACCCGAATCAAGGGGGAATTAGACAATAAATCGTGGAGTGAGTCAATTTACATTTTAATCTATTCATCACATTATTTGAATTAAGTTAAATCTCAACTTAAACCATCAGAATGATAACAATCTATTGAGGCTGATGGGAAATAGTAGGCAATCATTTATTCTTACGATGGGATGAACATAAATTAAGCACTTAACAGTTTACAAATAAACATGCCGTGAAAAATCAACTTTCCATGTTTCTAACTCTTTTATGGTACTTCTTCTGCAATTCATGACCAAATTTACCCGTATCATGAAGAGGAATACATAGCTCAACCCGTTTATTCTGTTTGTATTTTAGATTTTTCGAAGTAAAACGACAGTCATACTTCACTTTATAATATTCGTTATTTTCATGACACTTTATGATGTTGGGCAGCTCGACAAAAGCATTGTCATGATATGAGCAATATCAGATAAGAAGATGTCTGAATCAGCTGGAATCTGTGTGCAAAGGAAAATCCACACATTCAAACAATTTCATAAGAATTTATTAAGGAAATGAATACAGAAAGCACTGTCATTTCAGCTACATGTATATATGACCGTCTATCCTACTTTAGAGCAGAAATAAGTACACAGCTGCACAAACTAAAAGCCATATTGTCTTCCTCTGTGTATTGGGAAGCGTCATATCCAACGAGACAATCAATTCTCTCATATTGTTTAAGTTTACTTTGTACATTTACAAATACTGAGCTAATGTCTCATTTATGAATGTCAGACAGTTCATGCACTTTACAATACATCACTCAGATGAAGGTCGGGCGAATTTTAAATTCCATCAACTTGTATTCAGTTTTATTGGGACTTTCTGTGCGTTTGTGTTTGTCAGTAAAATTATGCCTAACGACTGCTAAAATCAAATGATTATCTCGACTTGAAAATTTTGGAAGTCACTTTCGCAGTTTCTGAATCTAACAGCAATTTCTATCGGATTTTTTCTGCTGATTACCTCAGCTGACAAAGCAATGGCACATCACAAAGCACTCCCATTGACCACTGGCATTAATGACGAATAAACTACCACCACACTTTATCTAAAGTAAGGTTTTAGATTCGGACATTGCTAGATGTCTCATAGTTCGTCTCTGCTCATTATTCCGACACGTTTTGTATATCTCTCCATTATTAACGTAGAATTGAAACAATTCCATTTCTATGACTAGAAAACAGTGATAATATCGCCTTCGGATCGGTCTACATCACTCCATTGCCAGTCAATAAAGAGCAGCATAAACCTCAAAAGCAAACTACGAGTAAGAGCAAACTATGGTAAGAGCATTTTTATCCCACTGACTTCATGAGATGGAAGTTTCGATTCGACTCTTATCAAACGCTACTAAACTACGATCAGTCTCCTGAAATCGCCTATCAATTTCACATTCACGAATCACTCTAGATTTCTCTAATTGATACATTGCGAACATAGACAAATGCATCAGTGCAATGTGCTTATCCTTCATCGCAAAGATCAGTAAAGCTTTCTGATCGTAGCTCTATGGGATTCTTTGATTTAAAATTCGATGTCGTAAACTAATTATCCGAGCCGCTAGGCGAAGAAAGTTAATTTACTACAGAGGGCTTCATAGCTACGCAATCCCATAGAAATGCCGGTTAGCATGATACGTAATCCCAAAGAAATGCCGGTTAGCATTTCTAAACTGCAATCAAACTACTAAGCTTTGCGTGGAAGTATTAATACATTGCACTTATGCATTTGTCTATGTTCTCAATGTATTAATGTTTTAATCTAGGATGAATTCGTGAATATGAAATTGATGGGTTACGGAGACTGATCGAAGTTCAGTAGATATGAAATCCTCTGTAGAAAACTTATTTTACAAATTAGTGTACAGCATCGGATTTCAAATCAACGAATACCATAGTACTGGCGGTTAGCACTACATGTATTCACCTCGCCTTCGGCTGCAGGAGTTTATGCTACATGGCTATTTATACTCGTAGAATGAAATCTCCTGAAATCAGTGGGACAATATGTACATAAAGGAGCTGCAATTATGCATACTAAGGGACATTATTAGACAGCGACAATTTAGGTAAATCCCCTAAAATAAATTTTTTACCTAAATTACGGATATTTTGTAAAAACACCTAAATATTGTCATTACGACTAAAACCTAATATTTGATCAACTCATCTGCTCACATTGGAAAGCATTGAGAAAATCGTGTCAACGAATTGCTTTTAAAATCGGAATAATGAAGACATTAATAAGTGATTCTGGGTAGATCCACATGTTTCTAGTCATCGTTTCTTATTCTTTTATATACATTAATAGAGTTTCTACTGCATTTGAAATACGACTAATTTTGATGTTTGACACATACAAAATTGTACATTTGAATTGTCAATACACAATTTGAAACATATATAGGCCTACTTTGTTGCTAATGTTTGATCTGTGCAGTTGTTATAGCTTGAAATGGAATCGTTCCGAATCGCGATTAAATCTAGGACCTACTTGTCATTTTCTTTTCTCTAATTCTCTTTTAAACTAATAAGATTATTGTCGCGGAATTTGTTTACAAATTAGTGAAAAAAGCACAATTCATGAACATTAACAAAAAAGACCATCGCTCTCAATGAATCTAGGTATTTCAAGGGATTTTTGATTCACCTAAATAGGCAACCTAAATTTCCAAAATTATTCACCTGAAAAAACCTAAAATGACGAAAATTTTCACCTAAGATGTCGGTGTCTAGACATTATATTTTCATGTGTATGCGTCTTCACACTTGCCTTGTGCCAGCCTTTCATTGGCCATTTCCGCCGTTTTAAAAGGTAGTCTTCACATTTACTTGGTTTTCGTCGGTTCATGTCTTCCAGTTTAATACCTTCCCGAAGGCCTTCCACTACCTCCCAACCAAAAGATTTTTGATGACGAAGTTTTGGGCGATTCCCTGGAGGCCCTCCATTGGTGACGCCTTCGACTGATGAATCTGAATCTGCATCGGCTTCCTGTCAAAATGAAATTGGAATCGTCAGAGACATTTCTGGAGATGTTTTGGAAATTTTAGAAGGAGATGAGATATTTTTAGTAGGCATCACTGCGTAATTATTGTTCTTCTTTCACGGCTTCAGAAATTCGGGGGAAATCAAATAATTACATTCATTCACGCTTTTCACAATTTTATTGGGTGTTAAAGTTCATTCATGGGGAGAAAGTCACGTTTCACATCATCGCCGAATGAACATACCTAAGCCATACTTTTTGTTAATCCAATCCACATTGCGCTCTGAAGGGATCGAGATCCCGGTGGGTCTATTTGTCTCATACTAAATTCACCAAATATTGCTCAGAAATCATCACACAGAACATTTAGCACACGATCTTTAGGATAGTGGTATAAACCTAACTCACACCTCTTCGCAACAAACACACGATTTTCAGTCGTCCTTTTGATAAGACGCCCTTTCTTGAAACTTGTCCTTTTTCCTCCTTTTTCTTGTTAAAAGATCTTTATTCAAGAGACACGCCTTTAAACTGTTCACAGAATGCATTTCTTTCACCATAAGTCGATTAAGTCGACAATCACGTCCTTGTTCAGCTGTTAATACATCTAAATTTAATTCAAAGCAATATATTAGTCAATCTCCAAATCAAACTTATAATCTAAAGAGGGAAATGGAAGCAATGTTGTTATTTTTGAAGCCAATATAATTCTACGACTAAGCGTCGTTATCATCAGGCCACATATTATAAACAGAAACTAATCTACAACATGAGCTCAAAATTTGAAAAAGTGAAGATGCAAAAATAGATATTTGTAACACTGGGCTGTGTCTTTGGGATATCATAGTTATGCGATAATGCGGCAATAGCATGTGAGTGTTTCTAAAACTAAAAATAGAAGGATATATGATCGGATTTACCGCCGATCACGGTCATGAGACAGATAGAACCGGGTTACATGAAATCGATTGTAAAAATATATTGATCTGACTAAATAACTAATTACAGAATTATAAACATTATCATGAGACTTATAAAAGGTATAAAACATTTATAAAATCCTAGGATCTCGACATAATCAGATGAGTATAAAAGATGAAGTAAATGAAGGGCTCTAGTCGATCAAGAAGCACCTATGTTCCTCACATTCTTGCTTATTATTGATGGCAGGATTATGGCACTGAATCATTATTGCCTCTTCAAGCCTGAGGCTAGCTTCGTCTGTTGCACTGACAATTATTGTGATGTTGAAGTTTCGCTTACATTTGATTTTGTGTTTGAATACAGAAGAATTTCTATTTTCAAAATGTTCTTTTATTCTAATACGTAAAGTTCTCGTAGTGCTGCCGATGTAGAGATGCTGACACGATTTACACTGAAATTAGTTGTTTCAGTTTTACTCAAGTTTATTTCAGCAACTCAAGCTTCAGTTTGAGGTAAAGAAAATCACACATCCAAGATAATAATCAAATTTTTTACCTCAAAATGATTTACACTTCAGATGACATCTCAAATAGAATTAGAGGAACATTTTCCAAATAAGGAATAAATGTACGATTAGCCCACAAATCATTTTCAATGCAAAACATCCTGACTACGAAAAAGAAAATACCAAAATGCGCTCTCAATAGATGCCCGCTCACTGACGAAGAAAAGTGCTTCCTAAAGAACATCGTATGCTGGTACCAATGAAAGTGTAAATCGTGTCACTACGAGAACTTTGTATATTAGAATAAAAGTATTCAAACACAAAATCACATGTAATCAAGACATCAACATCACAATAATTGTCAGTGCAACAGACGAAGCTAGCCTCAGGCTTGAAGAGGCAATAATGATTCAGTGCCATAATCCTGCCATCAATAATAAGCAAGAATGTGAGGAACATAGGTGCTTCTTGATCGACTAGAGCCCTTCATTTACTTCATCTTTTATACTCATCTGATTATGTCGAGATCCTAGGATTTTATAAATGTTTTATACCTTTTATAAGTCTCATGATAATGTTTATAATTCTGTAATTAGTTATTTAGTCAGATCAATGTTTTTTGCAATCGGTGCCATGGAATCTGGTTCTATCTGTCTCATGACCGTGATCGGCGGTAAATCCGATCCTATATCTTTTTATTTTTAGTTTTAGAAACACTCACATGCTATTGCCGCATTATCGCATAACTATGATATCCCAAAGACACAGCCCAGTGTTACAAATATCTATTTTTGCATCTTCACTTTTTCAAATTTTGAGCTCATGTTGTTGAATTAGTCGTAGAAATAAGTTGGCTTCAAAAATAACAACAAAATTACTTCAATTTCCCACTTTTTCAATAATGAATTCGAATGAAGGCCCTTTTGCTACAAATCAAACTTAGTAACATGATCATGCTTCTGAATAGCTGTGTCATGCTTTTCTTGAGAAGTGACGCAATCACGTATTCCTGAGTGATGCATCTCAAAGATAAGCAATATCTAAATGTGAAACGCTTAGCGCTGGCCCAATCTGTCAAGCTACATAGCTATCTAAATTTGATGAAATGCAGAAATTCAATAATTCGGTAGCACGGCACTTGTTGAGGATTTTCATGACTTATCAGCAGGTGTCATTGACAGTTGGAGTGCAACTTGTACCGATCAAGGATGTTCCGCTGCCTTAACAACTGCATCAAAAGGATATCTTCGTGATGACATTCAAGACGTCTCAGTGAATGAACACCGAACTCTCCTTCACTTAGTATCTCACACTAAAAATGTCATTACTATATCATCTCTAGATTTCCTCCTCCTCATTCGAAACGCAGTTACACGTTATGTCGTTAGACTACTTGTTGCGTTTCAACTGCTGGAAGAACTTGCTGAAAGGTGAAAGAAATCCACATCATATAGCTGAATGATGCTACCGAAATACTGAAGTTCGTAGAGTTAAAATGTTCGTGTAAATTGACAAATTGGTCCTGTTCGTCAGTTATTGAGATAATGTGTTGTCAGTTATGCATTAACATTAATGATCATGGAAAGGTGCGAAGCGCGCGATGACTTCCGAGTTCAGAATATAGCCATGAACTTAAAAAGGTCTTATAAATGCTATTCACGCTGCATCAAGATAATGCTTATCTTTGAGATATATCGCTTTGAAAATTTCGGGGTGACTTTAATGATGCACGGACCACATTAGTAGCGAAATGATCTCCATAACGGAAATGGTCATTCAGCACCACCACAAAGGACATGGTCAGTCACTTGGAGATGACTTCTGCCTTCACTCGCATTCCTGGTGTACCGTATGCGTGGCCTAGTGGAGAAGGTGTGAGCTCGTCTCCGTGGACTTCGGTTCGATTCCTGGGTCAGGCGAGTGCGGTTGTGTAATCAAGGGTGTTGGTGTCTTTTATTGACTTAATAGTTGTCAATATCTTTAGATATTCAATTACTACGACAGACATTTGCTGTCAATCTTAAGTTAACACTGAGTGTAGATTAAGATTGGGAACATTTGTGAAGTAAAACAAGCGCGAGTGATGTGAATGGTGATTGATTCATGCAACTAAGGATGACACAATTGGAGAAATCCAGAATTATGATCATTCTGCATCGTAGTCAAGAAACTACAGTACAAATATTGTTTATTAGATGACACACCGAAATTCACGTCTTGTAAGTCACACAATATCAGTTCCTTGACAATATCAGAGATATTTTCAGATGTAATATTGCTTTCGAATTGATTTCAATATTTTCTACAAAAATTTCTCATTTAAGTCGGGCAGTTAAAATCATTCTCTCCTAGTATATCTTCCATAAGGATATCGATCATCTTTATTGGTTTACAGGATTGTGGCTTTAACCTTCATTTTGCAAGGCTCATCCATTGCATATATTGACTTTTCTTGAAAATGCATTCAATAAAATGAGTCACACAAGAAGAATGAATAAAATGATTGGTCATTCTACATTAGAGCAGATGAAGTATTCAGCAAGAATTCTTGTAATTTTCTCATGCTTCATGTTTCACAGAAGAACGCATTAATTCGTTGTGCAGCAATCTGAAGTACACAGAAATTACGATCCGAAACTTAGAAAAGTTAAATATTGTTTACATACGTGATTAATAGAAAATGTATAATTATACGAAAAATATATGCTACTGTTTTTTCATTAGATTGAAGTAGAAAATGATCGTCTTATTTACTCAGCAGAAAGAAATTTTTTTCGTTTGATAAGCACATGCTGTAGCTAAAGATAGATATCGAGAAAGAGTAAGAGGGCGTGGCACATATTCACACACAACTTATCACACTTTCAAAACATGAATTCTAAAAAAAGTATTATATTATCTGATTAATGCGGATAGTGAGTCTGTACATCGCGGTAGACATTAAGTTAGACATCACTGCAACCAGAAGTATTTAGAAAAATGAGTCTGTCGACGACAAGATGATCTATTCCAACAGGCAAGCATAATTCTCTGATCAATTTCAGAAGATCAAGATAGAGCAGATAAAACGGTAATGTTCACATATGAACGATTGAGAATAGATTCCAGAACTGACTAACTTGTCCTGTTGATGCACATTTTATGAGTAAACAAAAATTAATTCGACTATCTTTAATTGCAATCAATTAATTAATTATTTATTCATAACGACTTGCAAACTCAATTGATGCATTGAAATTTTGACAATAATTGCAATTCTAGACAACTTGCTATTTGTAATTATATTACCTCCATAGAAGACGGAACAATAGCATATAGTATGCTCAGAATGTTGTTAAGTATCTCGAAGAACTGCGCAAAGAATGTCGCATTAGAACTTGTGAAGGGTTGTGGGATGAAGTACATGCACGTTGTACTTGTCATGAAGTGTTGTCAATTATTGTGATATTCTAAAGGCAACATAAGCTGGTGGAGAAACATTTGATTTTAATTTAAGCTAATAAAATACACGAAATATACAAACAAAAAAGGAGCCCCATAAAATATACTTGATATTATACCAAACAATTGATGCGGGAGTTTCTTAAATGTCTTATGATTTCGAAATACGTATAATATCTTTAACTTAAGGAAACGTCTTAAACTTTGAGCCATCTAAGATCTTAATTCCTTAGCAGCCGTAAATGTTGCGATTCTCCCTACAAGGATTCGTCAGTACGCCTCGGAACGGCCCAAACTAGCTGATGATATCAAGAGGGATTGTACAACAGGATGCTCTGTTTTTATCAGTTTCCTTCGACTCAGCACCCTTATTTCATCTGGTGCCAGACAGTAAAATTCTAAAAGTTTTATCTTTCGTGGAGGGTTAGTGCACCCTCGGTAAGTTTCTAAAGCGATTGATACATACGAGTATGTAGATCCTCATGACTCTATGTCTTAGAAGGTCGGTATTCTCATTATGGAATTTTCGGCGGCGTTTTAGCAGCTTGTGATTTAAAAGTAACATTGATATGAACAATACACTATACAAATGTATTCATTATTTTATCTAGGCTCAGGTTATCCGTGAAATTTCTTCACTTCATCTATTTCTGCTATTACAATCTTCGCTGAATCATACACTGTACAGAAATGGATTGAACTTTGTTATCATTCAGAATATCGTCTAAATCAGAAGATATAGCTTGCTCAGACATTTATTGCTTTGTTATCTGAGTGGTTTTACAATTCTGAATAACCTCCTTCACTTCTTTATTGCTCAATTAACCGTAGGACTTGAATTGAAATATATAACCGAATATCAAAAATTTGAAGATCTAAATTTCGTAAGGAAAACCCATCATATATTCTCATTTCTACGAATCTAAATGCATGTTTCTGCATGTCTGTAAATACAGACCATGAACATAGAAACACTTCAAATTATGTTATATAAAAATAAGAAAATTAGACAATTGAGGGACATACGTGCAATGGTTTGAGCACAAACACGAGCTTGATGCGTCTCCTGATAAGTTATTGCATTTGATGACCAACCAAATCTATTTGATTGCGGCATAAAACTTTAGTTCCAAATTTGATGGCATCTGCTTGCAGTGTAGCAGTCATGAATCAAAATCCGCTCTAGTCCACTTTCAATTAACATTTTATTTCTAATTTTTGCAAGCAATTCATAGTTGAAAGCAGCTATGCTAAGAACATATTATTTGTTTTATTAAATTTTCACATACAAATTGCTGTATCTAGATTTATCTGATTTGGTAAAAAAATCTGCATTCAAACAGAATGTCGTCAATTGACAAATGAGTTCAAGCAGTGGTACGCTTCAAAATGCTAACATTACCATGGGAATAGCTTGATAAAATTGTGGCGACTGCAATTCCATTTAATATCGTTATCTTGTCGTCAACAGACTCTGGGTTAGAAAAGCGTAAAAATTACCTCTTCTGATGAATCATCCATTTCTCCTCCATCGAACGGTTCCTTTAATTGATGATAACAATTAATGAATTTTCGTATTCAAATTTTCACTCACTTCTTCCTTTGTCACTTTTGTATGACGACATTAATTTTCAACAATTAAGCAAATTGATCATGAAATTAATTAAAATTTCGTTCCACAAACGTTTTAGTCGCAATTATCAAATCAATTATTATTTTCTTCGTTAATAGTTTTGTGTCCAACGCTATCTACTCGGTCGTGACAGTTGAAATCCTGATATCACTCACCTCGGGACCTGCAGTTAACGACTGTTAACTACAGTTAGCTTAAACGTCCGAAGCCTATTTCATCTGCAAGCAATCTTCACTTCGTGTGTACATCACTGATGCGATCCCTTTCTGAGCATGCAATCCATGTAGTCGTTGTTATTAGCCAAAAACAGGGTCGCTGTATTCAGGGAATTGCAGACAGAATCATATATTGGACACCTGATGACTAATACATCGAAAGGAAGTGCAGTAGTTCGAATGACTCTTTAAAAGAACCATTTCCAAGCAGTTATGAAAATTCGTGAAAAAATGAATCAACATCGACGCAAATCGTTAGCAACATTGTACTGATAAAATTGGTGCATTGTTATAAATATAAAATTACCTTTTACACGCACTGAAAAATCTTCGACTACATCTTTATCTATAGTACAATGGTGCGCTTGGATAATTCTCTTTAAAGCATATGAACATACTGATCCGAAGTTCGTGAATTTTATGTGATGCGAATGATTACCACATTTATTTGTCTGAAATAATGGGGCTTGTTCTTCTATGCCTTGCATGTGGGGAGCCCAACTTGCTGATGTTCCAAGCACAAAACTCCGATTTCAATCCGATAGGCCTTTTTGACCACCACCGGTAGTGGAAAAAGACTACCGGTGGTGATCGAAAAGGTCTTCCGGATTGAGATCGGAGTTTTTGTGTTTGCAACATCAGCAAGTTGGGCTCCCCACATGGAAAGCACTTATCTATTTGCTTACTATGTTTTTGTTACCAGATTACCCGGACAGAAGATTTTGATGTACATGTAGATAACACTACATACATATAATGCAGTCTCAGATCTCAGCAATTTTGATTTAAATTACTTTCCCTCTAATGATAGTAATACATTCGTTTGATCCTATCACTACTTGGAAACAGCTTAAAATACTGACAGCTTTACCAAGGGAGAAATTACCCATTAAATCGGTTACAAGCACCCAGAACTAGCCCAGTTTTATTACTAGAAGACTAGTTGAATAAATGTGCACAATACATCAAACGAACAACAATCATTCTGACTAAATAGTGTAAAGCAGGACCATAGGGTGTTCATCCAAAGAAATTCGTGGCTGCAACCGGACATATTAATATAAAGTCATTAACTTTATGGTGTATGGCATGATACTACGCGTAGGTCAGCTATATGGAACCGGGTCAATAAATGTCTATTTCAAAAGACCTTGGAAAAACATGAAGGTCATGGAACCGAGACCCCGTGAACCGGAATTTACACAAATCATTTAATGGAGTTGTCATTTTGATTATTAGTTAAATATGAATAGTAAAGGTAGTGAAATTAATTGTGTATATCTGTCATTCTGTCGACGCTGTTGCATGCAAGGGAGACGTCATCTCTCATGCGATTGGAGAGGATGAAATCGTTGGTAAACATGTCAGATTTTACAAAACCCATACAGCCCCGTCATATTACCCCCGTGGTATGGGGCTAGATCGGCATTTTGACACTTTCTAATTTTAGCACAGATTTTGCATTTGATGTTTAAGTAGAAGGCTGTGATTCCCAAATTACATTCGTTTAGAATCTGAGAGTTCATGAATTTGATGTTTTATCGATGACTTGAAATTTTAATTTTTGTGTCATCAATTTTTTCTGTCACCCTTACATAAATTTAGCTCTCTGTAAATCAACTTAGGAAACAGAATATAATCAACCTGACAACATTCAACCACAATAGGTTCCACTACTATAGAGTTATACAGTCCTATAACTGCGGCTTATAGGAGAAGTCTAAAAGGAGCCTATATTTTCTAGATACTGAGATCTTAATTAACACCGAATCTTAAAACACACAGGTTATTAACACACGTGTGTAAATACTGATCTTTCATGTTTCCATAACAAAGTCGATGCAGTCAGAAAGATTTTATAATTTAGCCTCTTGACCCGGTTCCACTGCTGGCACTTATTACGTACCAATCAAGTAAAAATAGCATAATTACAACGGCATTGCTGTATAATAATTTCAGTACTATCATTAATTTCAATAATAACATGTATATGTATTAACATAACGTATAATCTTTTAGTTTTAATAATATTTTTAATAATTATTTTAGGGTACGGATAGAACTGTTCCAAACGTCTCAAAATTATTTCTGTCCAAAATTTTTTTTCAAATTTAACTGTTTTCTTTGCAAATAAGGTCTGGGTCTTTTATTTCTAAAATTAGTTGTTGCACTACTACATCACTCCTCTCATCATATCCAGCCAGTCGACGTCTTTGCTCATATCACGCATATATGTCCATTTTCCCATAGTTGCGATATAAAAGTATCAATTTAGATAGTGATTCTTCATTCAGCATCAAATAAAGCAATAATTCATTTTGTCATAATTAATTGTCCTCAGAAGATAGTTTATCTTTTTGTTCATCAATTTTGATAGCATCAGCCTTACCTGCTCTACAGTCGCTTGTAATTTCCGTTTCGACTTGACACTTTTCTCACTCATTCCAGCTCCTTGCAATACGACAAACGCTCAGCGAAGCTCACTTGAAGCTGTGAAGAAGAGAAAGGATAGTGTGCTAAGCGGATCACAGCAAGACTCGGTCATTCTACGTTAGACAGACAATATCGAAAGATTCTTACGACAAACAAAATGATGTCCCCTAGGAGGATTTCAACCCCCAGTGTCCTCTTCCATCATCCACCCACAAAGGATGACAGCACGACTGTCACACTCTATTCTCTTACAAATCACTATCATTTCTTAGTATTAATGATGTCCTATTTCAATTTGCACTGTCGTCCTAAGAACCCATGAAGAATGAGCTTAAAGGTAACAAGTGAAACAATTTGTGCTACATTTTAGCTGTCGATATATCGATATATCGGCCACTTATCGATAACTTTTTATCATATCCATTGTCGGCCGATATCCAAAATGTCGATATTTTGGCGATGTAGATGATTTTGAAAACTTGCTGATATGTATCATATGAGGTAGTTGGAAACACGTCAGCACATGCATATTATTAGTCCGGGAGCTACCGACAATTTCTTCCTAAATTCGCGCACAAAGGGCTTAATAGCATAGATTTGCAGATCTTGAAACGCTGAATACAAAAATCAAATTCTTGAGTGTCACAGCCATCAGTCGCTTTCGGTTATAGGTAAGGTTAAAGGATTCCCATTGGAATCTAATGGTAAAATTCAAGAAATATCTATGGATTGTGAAACACTTGGCAACTTTCGCACATTTTCTTTTGCAGAAAAGAAACTTTATCTGAATGCCATGAAATCTGAAACAACATGATTGATTTCAGAACATCAGCTTCGATATAAAAGTTGAAGTGAGTCACATGATTCAGTATTTGATGTTTGAGAGCCTCTACAAAATGAGAAAATTTTATGTTGACTTAATTTTAGCGACTTTACTCATTTCGTAGAGGCTCTCAAACATCAAATACTGAATCTTGTGACTCACTTCAACTTTTATATAGAAGTTGAGGTTCTGAACTCAATCATGTTTCAGATTTCATGGCATTCAGATAAAGTTTCTTTTCTGCAAAAGAAAATGTGCGAAAGTTGCCAAGTGTTTCACAATCCATAGATATTTCTTGAATTTTACCATTAGATTCCAATGGGAATCCTTTAACCTTACCTATAACCGAAAGCGACTGATGGCTGTGACACTCAAGAATTTGATTTTTGTATTCAGCGTTTCAAGATCTGCAAATCTATGCTATTAAGCCCTTTGTGCGCGAATTTAGGAAGAAATCGTCAGTAGCTCCCGTCCTATATGTGTATTCAGCGAAAACAGCAATATTTTCAGTGCACTGAGAATCAAAATGCCAATGGCGACCCACAAAAGGAAGCATATGATCTTGCACTACTTTAATCGAGAATAATATTTAACCATTAGAATGAATGAAACTTTGTGTTATTATTGCTATTATTGACTTCGTCAGATGATGTATTATTCTCAAGAATGCTAAATTTTCATATCCTTATTCAACAATAATTTCGTCTCTTATCTCTTCAAGACATTAACTGTAACAGGAACATTAGTGCAATGTGTTTATGTTAGGCATGCTGCATGTTCACAATAAGTCATCGACTGGGCATGATCAAATTGACAGTTATCTCAATAATCTACATTGAGGGTTCTTTTTCAGTTTAGAATATTTAAAATGGGGATGTATTTTGCAGTAAGTCATGAGTAAACACGTAGAAGACATGACATCAGAGCATGTAATAATGAAATATTTAGGCATTTCATTGTGTATTGTGAGACGTAATAAGTCGGATGGGTAAATATGCTACATGCATGAGTACAATGTACAACTTATTGCACTGCACATGTACACAGGGTAAACACACGATGAAATGTCATATTTTGCGCAGCGAAGTTTGCACAAAATGCAAACCAAATAATCTAAGAAATTGTAGCAAGTAAAAATTGCACTCAAGTACCTGAAATGAAATGAATCAATATACTACAATACGCCTATCTATGTCGTCGTTTCTGGGCTACCCATATGGGTAGTGTTTTTGTCAATATAGGACGAATTCGTATTTGAACAGGCCAACGTAAACTAGCACATGCCACAAAACAGTTATTTCAAGATTATTGCTGCTTTGTGAAGTGAGATGAAAACCAAGTCGATGAACTTATCAACTTACTCTACTGGTCATAGCTTATATCGTTCGTAAAAGTGCACCCAATATGTGAGCAGCTTTGGTCCTGAATCATGCGTAACTCACATGTGAAAAAAAGAAAAATGGCATGATTAATGTAGCACAATGATTTTCGATCGGGGAGCCGAGAAAGGTCTAAGGGTGCCGCAATGGGTGAAGAAATAAAGATCGAAATCGAATGAGAGTATACCAACATCATGAATCCGATAGTTACTAATACGACATGTTTTCGGCTTCAAAATTCAAATTACCGTCACAAGAGGATACAGAATTATACGAGTACAGTTATGCATTCTGAGGAGAAATATCAATATGCGCGCGTAATGCAACGTTTTATTATCGAGTTGTCGACGTAGGATCGGGATAGAGTCACTGTGTCTTTTCTGGAGCTTTCTTAGCACAAAAATCTAAAATTTCTAAATTTTTGCGAGACAAGAACTAAACGCATAATTCATAGTGCGATATATTGTATATGTAGCGACATTTCTCTACGGATTTAAGACATCTCGAACGACTTATTGCCGTCGGTAATATCAATCGATTTTTAATCCAGTTAATCTGTTGTTAGGGCAATTTCTTATGAATGACGTATTTTTGCCATATTTTTAGGCTAAGGTAATATTGTCATATTTAGTCATATTTTGGTCATTTTGCTGTAGTTTTAGACTGTTGGAGTTGCCGGGAAGAGGATACAGAAATGACCGATGCTTGCAGAATAGCGCAATATAAGTCTTCTCAGGAGCGCGATGCAGTCTGAGGACAGTTCCAATGCATACATTGCCTACAGATATGAATGCTACCGGCGACAGGATTGGCTCGCCTGTCATCTGCCCTTCCTTGCCAGCCAACCGCTGCTTCGGTAGAGCGTTCTTCTCCATGTTGAAGAAAATGCTATGCAAAGACAGACTTTTTCAAACATCAACTGTAGTAAATTACATTACTGTTTTGCACAACAAGCTGCAAATGAGTATACTGTGGTAAAAGTTTGAAATAAATCGTTTTATTTGTCTTAAACTGAACTTTTTTCAACTCTTTGCCTTAAAATGGAAGCATAATCTTTGCTATATTCTAAGATTTTAAAATCTTGCCGAACTACAATTTAAGATTTTTAGGACATAATTTGGTCACACTTTGAGTTTTTAAGGTCATATTTGATTACATTTATAGTTTTTTAGGTCATATTTCATCGATTTTTAGGACAAAAAATTGCCCTATCTATTGTTAATCACTATTGCTGTCGATTATAACTTCTGTATATTGTAAATTTACTGCTACATAAGTCTGTCGAAGGAACAACTCCTTCAAAAATTTGAATTGATATTCATATCAAGTAAAATGTGATAAATGTCGAATTTTCGGCAATATCAAGACACTATCTGTCTTTGAATTGTTTAAGTGCCAAAATAAACTATGTAAATTCGGCACAGTGTAATGCATTTCAGCCATATGGCTGGTTCAGTTTTGAAGTATAATTCTGCATTGCGCTTTGCTAAAGCACGAACTTAACAAGAGCTAATTTGCATGGAAAGTTTGAGTGAAAATGACAGCATAATAACAAGCATGTCGACTAGGGAAATCCGGTTCCGGCCAGATTTAAAATTTTCAAATCCGCTGCACCCCTATCTACCCTGACAAAAAATACCGCAAATAACTCAACAGAAAGTGTACAGATTGAAACAATCTAATTAAGAAATTGCCTAGCAGCTGTGGATGCTGTGTTCCGTCCCACAAGGACTCATCAGTACAGATCGCAAAGGCCCAAACTATCTTGTCACAACTGGAATGGCTGAGCAAGTGAAGAACTTTACAACAGGTTGATCTGAGCTTGTTTATCCTGGCCTTGCCGTGCTGCTGATAAACGTCTACGACTGCAGATTCTAAATTCTCTTGTGCACAAGATAGGCACTTCCTCTAACTTGAACAATTTAAGCACCACATCCCTTAGCATCCGTAGACACTGTTTCATGAATGAGCATGACAGCCATAACTTCATTTTGTACTTTGTCAATGATCTGTAAGTCAAAATTTTGAATTTATCAAGATGCCCAAATTGGTAAGAAATTGACAAAAAAGCTTGACATTTTTACCGCACTTTGAAAGCACTAGAAAGTACCGTGCTTTGAATCAAATCAAATTTTTAAGGTTCCCATCGGCCAAATTTGATGAAATTTGGAGCTTATCAGAAATACAACAAAAGTCACGCAAAACTGGAATCGTGCCATTATAGTTCTGGAGTAATATCAAAAAGTCTCTAAGGAAGATCTTGGATCCCCCTGGGTAAAGGAGGGTTAAGCCTTATTATGTTCTGAGAATGGAAGCAGTAAATCAAATTAAGTTCAATTTCTATAAAGCTTCTATCTTTATTCAAATGAGCAAATAGTACAATGTATACCTGTGTTTCAATATGGAAAGACAGTACGGTTAAAAATCAAGAATCATCAAAAATTCAGTTTACAAAGCGCTTTCACTTTTTACCCCATCTACGCAGAAAAATTGCGATTTACGCAGCCGTAGGACCACTGACTAACACTTGAACAATTATACAACTTGCAACTTCTTGCGTTGAAAAGTGTCGACGCCTCATCACTCACATGTGCAAACGCACCTTCAGATTGTGCATGTTAATGAAATGCTACACCATCGCGTGGTAGCGCTAGCAAATTCATGAATAGTAAAGTCAGTACACTAGCTCAAACTGTCAAACATTCAACTGAATTTAATGTTGTTGAAAATGAATGCACTTTATTGAGGTCCAATATTCCGGCACGAATTTGATTTCCGCAGCATTGAACTTCAGCTGTCGTGTTTGATCAGGGAACCCTTGTTGTCGGCGCTTCGCTTGACAAGCGCAGCGCAGATAAATAGGGTTCCTCGGTTTGATATTTTTGCGCTATCTACGAATATAGTTCGGCTGTAGTGTTTGATATTGGTGGCGCTATCTATGGTCTATGAAATTGGGTTATGATATTGAACTTGCGCACGTAAGAATTAAATTGACTGGGGAGCCTGTACAAACACGGTGAACTCCGGATCAGCTGGCTTGTTTGAGGACCTTCATCAGCTTCATCTTGAGCACCGGCTAACACGGGTGATAAAATTCCGCCCGAATTCAGCAGCAATTCAGTTCTTGTCATGTTATCTTAGTCCAGAATGGTAATAATAATGGTAGTTACCGAAATGGTAATATTATGATCGTGGCTTGAAGTACGGCTTATAATATGTAAGGGTTTCATACCTCAAATGCCCCCGTATACAAATGCTGAATAATGCCTGAAAGCGGACGTTGACACCACGTCTAGTTAAACTATCACTTGGACATGTGATCTGACGCTTGAAACAGCTGGTCAGACATGTTCGCCTTTTCGACAAAACCAGTGTATAATCAGATGATTTCTTCAAAGAAATCGTGCAGATCACATCATTCTGAACGAAGACAAGACTATAATTCTGAAGGAATTCATGGCAATTCGTTAATTATGAAATACTACTTCTAATATCCTATCAATGCACTTAACTTCTGAATCTGCTACTAGATATTTATCTCGCGTAGCCGTCCAACATTTGTTTCACTTCCAGCAAACTGATAAATTATAATCAGTATTTGAGCAGGTGGGACTTTCGCGTTTACTGCTTGAGCGAGCGAACGCAGTGTTTGGAGTTAAATGAGCGATTCACCAAGAGCTTGAAGGCTTATGAGCATTGAACGAGACAATGAGAAATTAAATTCACCATTTGAAAATAATGCCGGCTATAACGATACAATTCGGTGTTCCGACCCTGCTTGATGACTTCCTAGAATGTTCTCAAGAAATCTGAGTTTACCATCATAAGATCTTTGGGGAGATTCTTTAGCTACCGTCCGTTTTAGGTTCAGGCCTTATGAGCATCAGACCAGATAATTCGATTCTTAATAGGTTCATTTTCTTTTGAAATCGCTCTTATTCACTATCATGGAATAAGGACGGAAGACTACAAACTTCAGTCAAACAAGAGAAACCTTTCACATTTGATTTCGAGAGAAATGTCAAACAATGTCGTCTTCGTGCGTCTCGTTTGGAGATTTTTCGCTCCGAATGAAATCAACACAATGTCTCAATCCAACAATAACTCCTGCTTTCATATGAATTTTCTCATTTTTCATTCTTGCAATCAAAAAGCAAATATCATGCGAAATAACATTATTGTAAAATATATTGTGATGACAAAATTGAACTTACGACTTTAGTACATTAATTGTTAATTTAGTACATTAATTTAGTACATTAATTGACTTAAAGCTTCATTAATTAGATATTTTCCTCGAATGCTATGAACTCATAAAGAAGTGAAGGCATGCAATAGTATGGCGAATCTAATTCAGGTATTCTACTCTTATCAAAACAAAAACCGGTGAATTCAAATCGGAGCCCCTTCACAATCTAAAAGGGATGCCTTGCTATCTAAGAGGGCCCCCCACGATCTCAATGATCCTTTACAATCTTAAAGGACCGCATCCACTAGCTTAAAGGATCATTCACAATCCTAAAGGTCTACTTACAAGGTAAAAGCCCCCTCCCCCTACTATCTAAGAAGGTCATCTTCAAGTTCTTCTGATCTCCGATCTGTACACACTTTTTTGATCACAGCAATTTACACTGGTGTTTCTATTCAGTAGTGGGTGTAGTCTTTTGACTCTTCCATAACCTGTTCCTTGGATGAGCATTTTCGCACTACATAAGTTAGTAAAAAAATCGGAATTCTGGCAAAACCCCGAGGAGTGGCAGCCCTACATACGTGGTGACGTCAAAAAGTATCCGGACTCGATATGAAAGAAGAAAGCTACAATATTTTAATTATAATTTTTGGAAAGAGCATCCATTATAGGTATAGAAAATTGCTTGTTTTGGCATTGGATTTAATCAAGTATATTTTTGTACAGTTTCTTGAAATTTTTACTGTATTGGCTCATTTTTTTCGAGTTTTAACTTTTCATTGATACAAATGTTAGAATATTTGGCGCTTTTTGAAGCTTTCTTACACCTAATGATATCAAAAACACGAAATTATTTGTCAAAACTTTTATATCAAAAACTTCTCGCCAGAAGATCGTCGCTCTTCGCAAGAATACAAGTTTCCTGGTGAGACAGCCACTCGAAAACTTCGTACCGTAGCGACTCACAGGAGAGGTTTCATGCTTGTGATTTTCTGGGACTGGCACGGCCTTGTTCACTTGGAGTTTGTCGATCGAGGGACAAGAATCGATTCCGAATTTTATCGTCTTCGAGCATTTTTGATTTCGGTAGAATAAAATTCTGAATCGATTCTTGTCCCTCGATCGACAAACTCCAAGTGAACAAGGCCGTGCCAGTCCCAGAAAATCACAAGCATGAAACCTCTCCTGTGAGTCGCTACGGTACGAAGTTTTCGAGTGGCTGTCTCACCAGGAAACTTGTATTCTTGCGAAGAGCGACGATCTTCTGGCGAGAAGTTTTTGATATAAAAGTTTTGACAAATAATTTCGTGTTTTTGATATCATTAGGTGTAAGAAAGCTTCAAAAAGCGCCAAATATTCTAACATTTGTATCAATGAAAAGTTAAAACTCGAAAAAAATGAGCCAATACAGTAAAAATTTCAAGAAACTGTACAAAAATATACTTGATTAAATCCAATGCCAAAACAAGCAATTTTCTATACCTATAATGGATGCTCTTTCCAAAAATTATAATTAAAATATTGTAGCTTTCTTCTTTCATATCGAGTCCGGATACTTTTTGACGTCACCACGTATCTGCGCCCTCTTTCAATCTATCGTGACTTTGCTTCTATCATTCGAGAAATGTGTAGCTTGATTGTAAGAGTAATATTCGATGTCATATGAAGTAAGACTGGGTAAGAGGATTCTTCTCAACTCAACGTGCAGAGTGCAGACGCGTTGTCGTTCAAACAGCTCAGCTGAGAGAGAGATTGCCTAGTCAGACAGATGTCGGTGGTTCAAATCTTTATAAGAAAGCAGATGCTTTCTGTCGAAAAAAATGTGAGTAACATGATTGCAGACAAGTATTGTACAATTATAGGATGCGATTAATATCAACATAACTTTGATCAGACCTTTGCTTCGCAAACTACAATAAATGCAAGTGTTAATGAAGCAAATGTCTCATTTCATTAGCACTGTGCTCTTTCTTATCATGATCACTGTGCTTTCTACATCATCGACGGCGAACGTTATGTTCAAGATTAAATCAAATCAAATCATAAAAGATTTCAAAATTTCCAGATTAAATAGAATTCACCAATATCATATTCCACAATGTAGAAATCTTCATCGCTTCAGTCTTTGACACAAATGTGATAATGAAAACGACATGAAAATCCTTCTTTGAATTCACACACAACTGCTAGTCTATATGAAATACTCTTGCCCTTAAATTTTGGCATATCCACTCAACATCAATCTCAAGATATTACATATCGATCCCAATGTCCCACATGCTACTTTCTTATTTTGATCACAGAAGAGCTATCATTTTCTATTGATCATTTATTCTAAAGAGATCACAAGCCATTAGGACAGCATTTCTCCACTTCCACTGAGACAGAATGAAAACAAGTGAAGTTAGGCGGCTTTTAAATACAAATAATAACATCTAGAAATCAAAGTCGCTCTAGTTTTCATGATACGTTTGCTAAGCACCTTTGAATGACATCGATTTCCTTAAATAAAGTTTATCTTTTAAATTTATCATCCTAAAAACAGAGTGCTGCAATGAAAACAATATTTCCGTATTTGTTGAAAAGGTGAATGATTAAGTGACATTATAAGTTTAGTAGAATGTCAGCGGATCGAGTAGCTATGATCAGTGATGTGGATCATTATAATCAGTCCACATTATTAGCAATACAAAATCGAAAGTAACTTGCTCAATAATATTACTAGTAGTCTGTCAAGACCCACCGCTCGAGAAAGAGTACGAGTGGAAACGAATTAAGTGTAAGAAGCCATAAATGAATAGCAAACCAGAGCCATTAACCCACTAATGCCGAGTGGCAACTTTTTCTACTACATTGACCCGCATCTTTTGCGACAGATAATAAGGGTGGCCCCCAGGGCGCCCAAATTAAAGAAGAGATCAACGCGGTTCTGATGGTTATCTAAGGATAATGACAACTATTGAGTCAATAAAAGACACCAACACTATTGATTCCACGACCGCACTCGCCTGACCCAGGAATCGAACCGAAGTCCGCGGTGGAAACGAGCTCGCACTTTCTTCACTAGGCCACGCTGACGGTACAAAGGGAATGCGAGTGAAGGCAGAAGTCATCTGTAAGTGATATCGACAGCTTATTGTCCTATTATTATTGACAGAACGCTACCAACATTCATATTATGCGAGACAGGATGTCAGCATGTCATTCGCTGACGTCACACAGTAGATTGACAACAAATGTCTGTCGCAGTACATTCAATATCTACGGAGAATGAGACGGTACAACAGAAATGCGAGTGAAGGAAGAAGTCTAATGGTATCACTTCCGACTTCGTACGATGCATAGAACGCCCACAAATTTCAATTTTTAAAAAAAAACTCTATTTTTAGTAATACACACGTCATCAATGGGTTAGGTATGACGAATGTGCCGAGTCTAGAACGAAGGATGAAAGTCGGACCTATTAGGAAATCGCGCCGAAAGATATTACCAGTTTTGTCAATAAGTAGAATACTGAAATACTTGTGAAGTGACTAAATGAAAAATAAATAAATGCAACTGAATTAAGGGGCGCATATGAGTATGTAATTGGATCTTTCTGAAGATACATTAGGCGGATAAAGCATATTCCTCAACACTTACATGAGTTCGATCACCATATCATTTTCTACCTTCAGATGTCTTAGTTCACTAACTGACTAAAGAAACAGTTTATCCTTTTATTCTTTGTCGTATTCAGACCACAAAGAAGGGATGGAACATTCCGCTGTTTTTTAAAGCTGTACACGTGTAAAATCTCTGTCCTTTCTGTTTCGTAGACGGTGAAATATATCCTCAACGTGATTCTCAATCAGATGGCTAACGGCATAACAGGATTATTTTTCTTCCTCCCTGAAAATCTGGAAGTGCCTGGATATTAATATGTATTATATCTTAAATGAGATTATGAGCTCAATATTCCTTGCCATGATTGTTCAACAGTAAGGAATTTGGAAAAAATGCCCAACATTTTCTAGGAGAAAGCCATCGACTTCTCCATAGGAAAATATTTAACACGTATTGATTAATTATCAGGATAATACCGCGTTAATGCTCATTCCCAAAAGGGCTAGAATCATGTCGTTCTTGAATTATCATAAACTAAACATTTGATGTAATTCGCTTCGCAATCCGTTCGCCTCTGAGTCGAAAATATGCATTAATATTATTATTTGCGGCACAAACTATTATCAATTCATAACATAAGACTGCCTATAATGCCGGCAATGAAATCGTAGCCGGCCCTTAGTCGCTATATTTCTATTGGAACCTAAACTGCAAAACAGGGTGCTTCAGTCATAGGCAATCGATTTCAATCGACTCCTAATCGGCTAACAATTGTCAGATTGAACTCCAACTTCACTAGATGAAGACAGTGCAGCTCAAGTTCGTTTTGAGGACAAAAACAATCTCACCATCCTTTCGCAGAAGCTAAACTCTTCAACAATCCTCTATTTCTATTTCCATGAGTCCACCGGTGCATCGAGTGCTATAGATCTAACGACATTGAATATTACATTCAAGTTGCTTGCATTTTAATAATTTAGACGTTTGCAATTCGAATTGTATTCACTCTTCTCTGCATTGAAACACCAAACTAAAATGGATTTCTTTCTCTTCCGCCATGACTGACGCTACATGCCAGTCCAAAAGGCTTCCTCAGTCGAGAGAACAGCATCAATTGTCCAGCGCGAGTATACTCAAATATTCAGCCTGAGACGTTATGTCTCGCGGCCCCAGCCCATGACAGTCCTTGAGGTTTGCATCACTGTGACTCGCTCACAAACTGCGCGGTGGCTCGTTATGTATGGCTCCCACAGCTGACAATGTCTCAATGGTCGTTGATGCCGTGAGGGTTCCGACGCTTGACCGCTTGACCGTCAGCTGTATCAGGAGCTACCTTCAACCGCTTTCCATCCAAAAATTACCTCCAGTTTCATGAATAAATAATTATGCAGTTATAAACTTGAACAGATTTGAGAAAAGTCTAAAACGAAAAATGGACCTTTCCATGGATATCTTGTTGATTTTATCCATTTTTATCACATTATTATTATCTTACCTTTTAGGCCACGACTCATAGTAGAAACACTTGTATAAGAATTGGTTCATCTGATTATAGCGATACAACTCTATTTGGTGTCAAATCAAATGGTCTCCAAAATCGTTTTTGGAGGACTTTGCTACCGATTATGGCAATATTTTACCACATCCGAATTGGACAATCTGGATTGATAACAGCACGTATCATGATGCTTTGAGATGATCATACAATTATCACCGATGAAGTTGATAGATGTTGTGCCCAGGGGTGTGGAAGTGGAAGCGATCGTTTTCATTGGAAGCGAATGCCCGAAGCGAAGCGATCGCTTCCGCTTCCGAAAGTATCACGACACTAATGAATGACGCAATTCGCGTGTCAGGGCGAGGTGAAGCACTTCTGACTTTTGACCATAAGTCTTGATATGAGTTAAGTAATAGTTGTCATATTTATTGTTTACCCTATTACACCTAATTACAAAGTGACACCTGTATTACTATATGTAGTTACTTCTAATTTTCTCATTATGATGAAAACGAAGGTGCATTGTCTCAGAATACTGGCAATCGAAATCAGAAAACCTCAGTATCATCTTATCAATGACAACTTTACACAATGCGGATTGGTGTGTATTGAGACAATTTCATTGTAGCATTCTCAAACATTCTCTTGGTCGTTTAACATATTTTTTTACTACACACGTGTTGGGTAACTACGACGCACTATAATAGTAATAGTAATAGTATATTCCACAATTTCCC
This sequence comes from Prostheceraeus crozeri, assembly GCA_907163375.1. Classification (NCBI taxonomy): domain Eukaryota; kingdom Metazoa; phylum Platyhelminthes; order Polycladida; family Euryleptidae; genus Prostheceraeus; species Prostheceraeus crozeri. The sequence goes on along the minus strand of CAJQUW010001530.1, from coordinate 357,688 downwards.
AAAAGTCAAAATTTTCAGTAAATTTGAAAAATATTTGACTTTTTGGCAAGGCAAAAAAACGCATACAAGTCAGCTAGGGTTAACGACAGAAAGTTCGTGAAGACTGACAGGTGTTAACGTCAGAACCTATATCTAGTAAAAAAAGTGGAAAATGAAGGAAAAAGGGGCTCAAAATAGGGAGGTGTGTAGCCCATGTCCAGTCTCCAATAATTGGAAGCGGAAGTGGAAATGGTTGGGTGGAAGCGGAAGCGACTAAAAATCAGTCGCTTCAGCAGCCCTGGTTGTACCGGTACATCTTCTTATGTTACATTAATTCTTCAATTCTCTTAGTAGATTTATTATTGAAGCACACATTCTAGTGGTAAAAGAGATCAAAGTATTCCCATGTTTGATAGCTTAATCGTCATTGTCACGAATGACATATGATGGAATACAACATCCTTCACATCTCGTGTAACTGAAAGCCGAACTGCAACCTCAAACAGACAATTATCTTCGCAATGATGGATGAAATTGTTTCAATGACATGTGTTTAGATTATCTCATTTCCCATCACTCAATGCCATACTACATGGATGATATGACTATATAATGAAGAACTTCTCATTCGAAAACACGGTTCATCGGTTTTACACCCACACCACTGTATACCTTGAGAATTTCACGTTACTTTCAAAAACTGAAGAATTTTCAAATCAATAAAGTCGTAATATAATTCATCAGAAATGTCTACTTGCCATATATTGCGTAAACACATGTTGGTGTACGTCGACCACTGTACATCGACCGAGAGAAGGCACTGGACGCTGCACACCCTGTCAGATTCTAAAGTAACTTACTGCTTCTTTGGCCAATAAATATTCATCGAGAGAACTCATAGCTTCTGTCTCAAATTCGGACAAATTTGAAGCACACAGTTAGTCAATTTCGGATATACAACGACATCACAATCAATATTGGAAATATCATTGATTGCTGAATTAAAAAAAAGAAAAACATATATTTTTGGATAAAATATGATTACAAATGTTTGATTTTTTATGTCCATGATGTAATGTTAGATGCTAGTCTAAGCGGAAGAAAGTGGAAGGCAAACGAGGTTACTCATAATTCCAAATATGTGACTGAGAAAATTCTGAGAGTTTTCTGCAGACAATTAGCACATGACAGTAATGATTTGCAGTGTCTTCAAGGTTACGTCAGAAATATCTGTATGAATAAGCAACTATACCATGCCGTGACTGATATAATCTCGACATGCCCTTGATATCTTCGGATCTGTTCTGCCTTCTTCTGTTTAGTAAGCATGAAATCGACGTTTTAACGTTCAAGAAAGATGCCTGAGAAATTAGATGAATAGCAATTAAGATTCTTTCAATACAACTATCCATAGGAATGCGTTGTTTAAATATCATTGACTATGACTATTTACTATGATTACTACGACCTCCGAAGTCCTAAGTTCAAAAACATATTTAAGGTAACAAGGTCAGTCTTCACCGTAGAAATGATTTTATTCTACATTTCAACTGCGTTCATAAAGGGCATCTCAGAACATCCAAGACATCATAAGGTCCTTGCCATTTTGAAGAAGAGTTGCTGAAAACTGGTATTCTACAGATTGATAAATAAAGTCAAGTATATGTATAACACTAACCAGAGCAGTGACACCATTTAAAAATTAAGTCGTGAGGAGTCAATAGTTGTTAACTGCTTTCAATCTTATGAATTGGTCATGGAGTAAAATTCAGTTTATTAAGATCAGACAACAAACCTGCTTAACGTCGACCAAAACATGCCTATTATTCACCACCGAGACTGTCGATTTCATTTCTCTCGTTCAGTATCATGCAGAGTACAGAGCAGGGTTACTGACGATGAGTTGTAGCCCATATTTAGTTTCCATTCGAAACCAGCTGAATTAAGCTCGCATTATCGAGATTTCGTTTTCTTTTCTAAAAAATTGGAACATTTTTGTATCATCAACCGATCCGTCGAATGGAACTGTTTTTTATAAATCTAGAATCAATATCAGCCACTGGTACCAGACAGGATTCTTTCGTAACTTCAGAACATTTTTCTGAATTGTGGAAAAGTCAACTCCAAAATGTAGTTTATGTTTCGAACTCTTCTTTCTCTAACTCCTTATTCGAAAGGGGGTGCGGAAATATCGTGATAAAGCTGACAATTTTCAAGACATAGACCCAGTGTTAACACTTCATGTTTAAATGCTAACAAAACACTAAATACGTACGCCACACTACAGAAAGTCTCTTATGTCAAGTGATGTCGCGACCAAGACCAATAAGTTACATTAAATAAATATTACAGCTGCAAGTAATGTAATAGTAGATTTCAGAAGTGCCATCCTTTGGAGTAACTAAATTTTCATAACAGGAAGGAAACAGAGGAAATATTGAAACCTAATGCTCAGGATACGAGAGAGAGAGATTAAGCAAACATCATGACAGATACGCCCTTAACAGCTGCTTCGATCTAAAAATATTCTTCTGTAGAATATACAGGAATTTATAATCAGTGCAAAATGAAGTCAACGTTGCAGATGAGTTAATCAAGGCATTCAATATTGAACCATAGCTACAAATTGCAGAAGTAAAGTGAAGCGATTATATCTGATTAGGGGAAGGGAAATCTTCTTGTGCGAGCGTTCAGACATAAGAGACCAGCTTACTTCCCTGTTACCTAAGCTAGATGAAAATGTGAAGCATGCATCTACATGGAAGCAATCCTTCCCTAAGTGCTCCGCCCACACGATCAGCAAGCAAAGAAATGACGCTCTCCATTCGAACAGAATGACCGGACAAAGAAATGTATTAAACATTCAATGAAAATACAGCGCTGATCTAAATGCAATGCAAAAAAGCGTTGTAAATGATGTGTATGGAGAGCAACCTATTCAATAAAACACAGTGTACAAGAGCACCGACCCCAGTAACGGTGCAGGCAGGAATAGCCGGTGCACCACGAACAGCCCTGCTTTCTAGTACATAGGTTGCTTTCTGCACTGATCATTTACTTTCATTTTGTGTAACTATTTAGATAGTGACTTTCAACCAATTTCATATTTTACTGATTTTTTTTTATAATATCAGAAATCATTAATTTCGATATACTCGTATTTCACATCTTCCTCGGTGATCTCCGTGGCACAGTGGTTAAGTGCTTGGCCTAGCAATCTTCTGGTCCACAGGTCGAGTCCCGAAAGTGTCAATGAAAGGTCAGGAATAGCATTCTGACTAAAAGATCACAACGCTCCAAATTCAACTCAAGTCTGACTATGTCAGCACCATGCATGGCAAGCATTTAATAGTGCAAAAGTGACCTTTCAAGAGTGACATACTACCGTGGCTTAAGAGACAAACCTTCAATCAGTGCATTCTCCCTGTGTTGACATATGGATGCGAAGTGTAGAGGACAACTAAGGAACACACTGTAGAAATATACTTCAAGTTACCCAAAGAGCAATGGAAAGAGCAATGTCGAATATTACAAGGCGAGATAAAAAGAAGAACGCATAGATTAGACGACAGGAGTAAGTGACGTCCTGGAGACTACAGCAAAACTGAAATGGAGCTGGGCTGGACATGTGGCAAGAAGACAAGATGGGCATTGGACAAAATCGATGACGGAATGGTATCCGAGGGACGGCAAAAGAAGAAGAGGACGACAGAGAACGCGTTGGGAAGACAGTCTAACTAAAGTGGCAGGAAAAACATGGATGCGTGAAGCATAAGACCGACGAGGTTAGCAACATCGTGTAGAGGCCTTCATCCAGCAGTGGACTGAAAAAGGCTGAAGAAGATTTCAGCACCGTCGAAGCCCCATTATTGGGGAGTAGTGACGTTAAAACATTCATTTTTCATTTTTTATATATTTGTCACAGAAAACATCGAAGGAAATGCTCCGGAAAAGGTCAGCAATTTCAATTTAAGAAAATTTTCAATTCTGTGGACTGATTTCTAATTTCGTGCATTTAATTTAGACAATAAAATGTAAATGAAATTTCAAGAAAATCGCGACTGCATCATAAAACAACCGATGAATTTTCTGGCATTGAGAAACAATGAGGATAGGTTAGATATTTCATTGACGAAAATGAGATGACTCCAGTTCATGGCAAATCATTTTAGGCCACGAAATCTGGATTCCCACTACCTCAGACTTTCGGAATCTCTTAGTGAATTTAATGTACAGGAATCCGAATCGTATTCCCTAATGCGAACCATTAGGCTTTGCAAACCCACATATAATTCAATAATAATGGCTTTAAAAAATCGTCTCTAGTTTTCCTGGCACTTTACGAGTATTAAGCCCAACTTGCACTTCATTCGAAAAAATAGCTTAATAAAAAACAGAGTCAACCTTCCATATTTGAAGTACATAACTAACTATGCGCAGAACTACGTAAACGTATAGAAAAGCATCTGTGTCTATCTTTTACATGCACTTCTTAAGAAGAGCTGTAAAACATGGAACAGTGGTTGAGGTCAGCGGTGAAAAGAAATCAAATTTCTATCTAAAGAAGAAAGGAATCCAATGTCAACTGTTTTTTAAATCTTTCGCTACTCGGGGATTTTCAGAATTCCTGATGAGTTTAGCCTTCTCCTCAAGAGAGAACGCGTGTTGACTCGTTGACACACTGCGCTGTGAACTCGTCTATAAATGAATGCTTAGGAATTCCGTATAAATAGATGAACAGCAAATATTTGTTAAAACAATGCATTAGACCAAAAGAAAAACGAAAGTTCAATTATAAAATCGCTTCCCTTCTCATCCGATGTGACCGTGTCTTGGAGCAGGGAATGACTTTTTGTTACGCTGCTCTGCCACAGTGCATAAGGACAGCAAGTGGTAAGAATACAAATTCAGCGTTGGTTCAAATCATAGAGTAGGTATATTAGGTAGAGTGGTAACTTCGCATTTATTAAATTCCCAATGTGTATACACTTTCGATTTTATTAAATGAACTCAAGAGAGATACAGTCGGAATTGTTTCAAAATGTGACATATGCACATTTATGCAGTTTTGAAGAAATTACAACGGAATTGACTGATCATGATAGGAAAACAGAAGGAAATGATAGTATTTTACAGATTGTACGTGTCATGACATCCTTGGAGAGGCAATATTTGTTAAATTGGCAACTCGATGACCTGCTATTGCTTTCATGAATTAGAAATATGAAATTTCAGCCAAGAAAGCACAATAAGATGTCGACTTTTTCATGAAGTCTTCCAATATAAAACGGATCATGAAATTCCCTTGATAATCAGCTTAATTTCCGCTTAGTTAGGATGCCTATTCGCAAATATTTATTCATTTTGATATCCAACTTGTTGCATACTACTTACAAAGAGGAGTCATCTCGGTAGTATATAAATTGGCAAAATTTTTATTTTTTTTAGAACCTTATTTTCAAATAATGAACCCCAAGCCGGAGTAAAAAATAACAGATAGCTAACCCTCTCCATCTGTGGTCAGCACTGGTAAATCTTCACTCTACATGATTCCTATTCTGCCATCACTTTGTCGCTATATTCGAGTGTGGAGAAATGTTATTTGGACTTTTTCTTAAAGTCATGAGCTCTCTTTTCCTGCTCAAATATTATTATATATGTCAGGATATTGTTCTCGTTTAGCTTCATTTTTGTCTACAAACAGCTCTCAAAACTGACAGCTTTTCAGAATTTGAATGACATGTGTTCCAATTCTCACCAACAATGAATGAAGATGTTATTTGTTTTTATCGCCAAGGTGAAGCATGTCTGCATTCAAACAACTAATTCCATCGTCTAGTCACATCAATCATCCCTAAACCACACAAATACAGTACGCACTGCTTTCAAGATCAATAAAAATGTTACTTTATTGCTCACAAACATCATAAAGAGCTGCAATCTTATTCGAACTCAAACAACTGTTCATGAAAAAAAGTCGAACTCGGAAAATGAATCTGATCCGTAATGACTAGTTAACTGAATTTAGCGGTTCACTTTATGCATATAAAACTGCTATTTCAATTTAACACATGAGAATATTTTCACTTCGAAAAATATTTACTGTGCAGCCGATTATTCTCATATCTGTCGAGTGCGCTCATAACTTTCAATTTGAATATAAAAAAGTAAATGCACCTTTCCATTGAACTATTTATTCAAATAGACATCAATTAAGACATTATCATATATAGCAACAGTTTTATCCTTAGAAAAATTATCAATCCCGCTTTATAAATGTCCTTCCATTTCCAATCATTTGTTCACAATGTCCAAATAAGATGCAATGTAACAAGTAGATTTAATAATCCATGTTTTAAACAAAACAAAATAACGTCGAAAATCTGCTGTTCAAAAATTTAGAAATTAAAGCCATTATTGATGGTGGCTGTGCTAATTGCGCCGTAGCCATAGAGGTCGGATATCGAAGGTAGGATAACAAAGATAGCTAACAATCCAAACATATGGTCGTAGCCTCTGGATGTGTTCGATTAAGATTTGCATCATTGGTAGAGGCTTGCATGCGTGAATTCATTGGTTGATAAACGAGAGCACCATGAACTCAAGTTTCATAGAGAACTTCAGTTTATTGTTTGGAGACAACGGCTGTTGTTTGTTTAACACAAAATGTAATAATCACAACTACGTTGCAGATATCTAGCGACCCAGTACGAAAAATTGTAACTGGGATGTATTTCTCTTGTCTGATGGATAGGGAATTACTATTCAAAAGGCAACTAGGAAAGAAACATTTCTCTTGTTATTTATTTTTGACGTTTCTTTGGTAACGACAAGCATAATTTCGAGTTGGAAACTTGAAGTTATTGTTAGAAATGGATTGTTGCCTTTTTCTCTTTAAACGATGTATTTTTACAGCTGAATGTTGCTATAAACCACTGACCGCATAACTTAATTCTACAGTGAATTTCCTGATGAGCAAAAGTACTTTGACTGCATGACCAGATGTTTCAGAAATGCATCAAATCAATTACCATCTAATTGCCGCTCTTGTTGGTTCTTGACTTGACTTCGAGATTGAACCTGAGATTCGATCTGAGATTGAAACCGGTCGAGATTTTCAGGCCGGTATACATCCAACTTCAAGCCAATTTAATACAGAACACCATGTCGGTGCCACGCCAGTCATGGTGAAATGGGTGACTCCATCCGCATGTCACGCACGCCGGTCATGCACTCCGAGATAAGAATCAGCTCCAACATCAACATGTTCGATCATGCATGTGCCCGTATGGTTGTTAAATAACTATCAAAATGATTTCTGATGTTGGTCAAAATTGTAGTCAGTACATTAGCAAATTTATCAAACTAGGAGGCTGTGCTTGTATAAATAGCGTGCGACATATGGCTGTATCTAGCAGTTAGGAGTCGTACACGCAGCATGCCACAACCAAATGAAAGAATTGATTATGTCTTTCATTATATCTACATTGACGCTGCTCTGCTACTTTCAAGAATTCTACTGGACGGTCTTTGCCATCTACATTCGTCTAATGTTGTGTGATCGTCTAAAGTGAACTCTCTGAATTTCTCGCTATATCAAGACTCTATTCGGCTCTCCAATAAATAACATAATGAGTAGTGAAATACATAACTTGCCTCAGACATAGGCGTATCAGATTATAGGACTTCTTGAGATGAAGACAGGAGTCCAATCATTGACTTCCAAATATAACATGCGGCGCAACTGTAGTTGACAGTCTACTGCCTTCTCCAGGTAATTTTTGTATACTTTTCCCCACCAGTTCAAAGGCTCGGCTAAATTCCGCTAATTTCCTTCCACTCCCGCTCCAGATCCCTGAATTACGACATAGAGCTGCACACAAAATGACAGATGGTCCTCTTTTTACAATCATTGTTGCGATTCACATTATGCTTATTATGACTGATTAGTTTCACTGCTCGTATGTAATTGACTACCATTACACACATGCTTCGGAATAAACATGCAGTTCATTGGATACTCAAAAATGCATTTAAAATTAAAAAATGCCTGGCTCTGGTTTGCTATAGACTGCTTAGTTCCTGATGACTACAAAATTTCATATAATTATCCATTGGCATCATGGACATATTTTTAAGTCAAGATGGAAGATCAGACAAATACTTCAAGATGAAACGTACTTGCGGTAAGGTATGTGAAGTCAGCGGAACCACCCAGCGAAAACACTTTATCTTTAAACTTGAATTTCTCAATGATTACTGCTAATTTGTGGAATCCGGGCACAGATTTATGATCAGGAGGATGACTTTGATAAAGTAACACTTGTTTCGAATACAATCGCGCTGTAATAAAAAGTGGTTCCGTTGGGTAGTTTAGCTTGTTTTACACACGTACATAAATCTGTTGCGATATTGCGGCTTTTAACTGCATTGCTGTGAAAAATGAGGCATACATTTGTGATCAGCGCAACAAATTGGATCAGGTAGTTACAAAATGCAACTGATTTACTGCGCCTATCTGTGGAGCTAAGAAGTTGGCTCCTCTAACTTCACAACGGAACCGCTCTTATCTGTAAACCGGAATTTCTCAAGCACGACTGCGACTCTGCGGAATCTCAGTCCAGATTCGTGATCAGGGGGCTGAAATTGATAAAGAAGAAATTGTTTCTAATAAAATTTTGCTGTAATAAATAATGATTCCACTTGGTGGTTCCGGCAACTTTGCACATGTCTCGCGGTAGCGCTTCATAATGGATTGCTAGAGAAGATATCAACATGCTGTTATCTCATACAACATTATTCGAGGAATAACTACCTAACATGGAATAAACACATTTGGATACATGCTCACACTATGTCAACTTAAATGCCTCAATGAAGATGGAGCTTTCAGAAAAACGCGGTCAATTTCATAGCCGATCATGTGATCAATGGTGATAGAAAGCGCGAAGATCTATGCATTCCAAAATGAAGTTACAAATTCTAAACGGAAGTTATCTGTATTGAAAAATGAATACATGAATTTGAACTAACAATCCAACATCCACATAAACAATCCACAAGACATAATTTCAATAGCAAGAAATGTTGAAGTTTCTATTATTCTTCAATTTCTTTATCCATTTTCCTGTTATGTCACTTTTCAATGCACAGCTTGAGATTTTTTAAGACTGATATTCACTAATTTACTCAATTATTTCATTTTATTTAAAACTATAACTTACTTCAAGATTCAAAACTACAGAGATACTTTTCTATTCTTGTATGGAATAATCGAATGGAGTTATTCTTCTATTTCTTTTTAAAGTAGCGTCGTCACTTCGTTCTCGTCAAATTCTGAACAGTAACAGCATGATTGAATGTCTTCATGCGAGCAAATTCGCGTGATTATTGAGTAGACACTCAATAACCCTTTTGACACCCTTTTGACACCCTTTTGAATTCCATTTTCGAATGCAAGAAACAGACGAAATAAATTGCCGAATTAGTCAAATGCAGGACGGCAAAGTGGCAATCACTCAATTTATTTAGACAATGATCATTCAAATTATCGCCCTAATGATTTATTGAATATCTCAATCATTCATGAGCATCTAATTTATATCTTTTGATTTGCTAGCCATATTTTAAATCGTGAAAATATTCCATGAAATATTCATCTACTAGTATAAGGGGATATGAAGGAAAGTGATGAAGATTAAAATCATAAATCATTCATGATCGCTTTGAAAACTAAAACAAATAAAACTGTCGACATCAGGCGGTGACTGCAGCAGACCGAAGAAACTTTCTATATTTCATTCTGATAGCTTGTGAGTTTGTGATAAATAAAGCTGTACTAGCACTAACTCATTATCAATATTAACATCATTAACTTTGGAAAAGGCTACAAAAAAATTCGTCGGTCCGAAGTCGAAAACGAGCTCGTCGGTAGCTCCAGGTCGGTACGACATCGGAAACCTAACCCTCATTATAAAAACGAGCGCTCTGGGCCTCCTTGCTATAGCAAATAGGGTGTCTGTGGAATTATATGAAAAAGTCATTTGATCAAGAATTAATTATCATATATTTTCCTTTCCAAACATATCACCTTGTTTGAGTAATTTATGTCATCACAATCATATCCGCACGTCTTCAATGTCTATGCTACAATTAACTCAATCAAAAAAAACATTTTTATCAAAATTTCTCCATGAATTCAAATAAATGAGGTCTGTTAACATGTCAAGGGTCAAAAAAATTTCCCGACCTTTTCCAGACTACTATACCTCGTTCCGACGTCTTTCGGTGAATCTTTTTGTAGTGGGGACCTGTGTGCTACGACTTTCAAGGAAAAACCTAAAAATCAACTTCATTAGGTGACTGTGCCTCATTGATTATCATCTGAAATACCATACCGCTGAAACGATCGACAATAATTATTTCAACTGCAGCATTTTAGATAAGCAGAAATCGGATATACTATCCACTACAACGGCTGAATCTCGCTGGATTGCGTCGAAAATACCAAATTTGATGAATAGACGTCATGAGCTAGTGTGAGGCTATGATCGGCAATGATATCATTTTATTTTTTATAATGAAAACATGCCATTTTTAGTGAAATACACGCAGGCCTACACCGTAAATAGATCTAGTCATATGAATTTATCGATTTACACTGCTACTATGCCACTTTTACTGCTCTAAGCAATGAAATCAAAATTAGATGGCATGCAGCATCGATATATTCCAAATAATGGAAGACCGAAGAAAGCAGTTTAGTCATGAAAAGCTTCTTGTATATCAAAAGTTAGGTAGAATGGCCTGTACATTAGACATCGCAAGTTTTGATTTAAGCTTTATACACTCGAATTACAATATGCTTACAATATGCAGTTGGTTGGGCCAACCGTATCTAAAGTACGAAAAATGGCTAAAAATATTTAGATTACAACCAGGACTTCAAAAACATAAAACAGTGTTGAGTTGTTTGACAATTTGTGTGATAGACAGACTGACAGACAATAACTGTTGCCTTTCGCTACATGAATCAATCATTGCGAAAGGACATGGGTAGAACAAACGAAAGTGACAAAATCTGCTTCAATACAAAATCTGAAGAATCTATGATTAGAAAATATAATGGAACAAAAATTTTTGATGATATCATTTTATATCATTTTTCAAAATTAGAATGATATCATTTTTCCTCAGAATAAAATGAGGTCATTTTATCATTGCCGATCTTTGGTGTGAGGATATATCGAATCCGAGACCGAAGTATATAAACATTAACATGTAGCCCTGTCAGTGCACTCTTGAAGCAGTCTGTAAGACGAAGCGCGTCGGGTTGTTTTACTTTTAACTGAGTAAAACCTCGTGACAAAAACGGGAGTAAATATATTTTTGATTTTTATCTAAAAATCAATGAGATGCTGTCTACAATGAATGACCTCGACTACTAGGCCTGTATATTGCGATGGCCAACGAAAGGAACATTCGACTTTATCTAAAACTGCATTTCTATCGTGTGCACCCAACGTATTTAATGATGCAGAGAACATCTCTACACAACCATGCAGATGGGTGAACTACATCTGTCCTCGTGACTACTTCTCATTCGGAATGTCATTAATAAAATGAAGACTTCTCCTGGCGCTGACAGAAAATGTTTATTCCATTTTAGATCGCATTCTGGTTCTAATGTGTTAAAGGAGAGCAATTTTGGAACTGACAAAATCCTCGTCAAACCATAGAGAAATTTCAGATAGGAAACAACATGAGCTTCCCTGAGCAGAGCATTTTGCTTATTTATCATTGATTTCGAAGTGTACTGTCTGCACTTTCGAGTGATATGAAGAGCGATGTATTTATTCTTTCCTGTCAAAAGAGTGCAATGTAAAGTAACTCATTAGAAATCAGTTGGCTCACACTGTAATAAGTTCACTATTACAAAAGAGCACTCCCATCTCGTGGATTAATGAAAGAATGAAAATGATGATGATTATTAGCGCATCATCTACAGAAAGTGTCGGAAGCATAGGATAACGGTAAACGACATGTCATTATCATAATGTTCCAAATTTTTAAACATAAATTGTGTTCCTTGCCTGCAGGAACCGGGATCGCGTTGCACTCAACGTTTTTATATGTAAGGTGGTGCATAAATAACTGAACACATGAAATTGAGGGAAGCACAAACATTTAATTCCGATGGATCGGTTGCTTCTGATGTGCCCTATACATTACGTACCTCAGGGGTTATTATGAAGAGAATTTTTGGGTAAACGACGGATTTCCTACCTTAGAAGGCCCTAAAGTAAGATTGAATATACTATGGAGATTTAGGGTTCTCAGCGTAAAGACTTTTAAGATATTGGATCATAAATGAAATAATTGCTAGATAACTGATGCTCATGGTCTTGTAGATCTTCGCTGGCGCGATGATAAAACGCCCGCTCAAGTTTATCATAGTCGACGAGCTTTTGCTTGTTTGCCGCCGTAGAGTCTTTGATTGTAGCGCTAGTGAAGTCTGAGACAATGTTGCGTGATCGATTTGCCTTCAAAACAGCAGAGCAAGGCCAATCAAGTAGAGCTATACTGTAGTAGACAGGAACTCCTGAGACAATGATACACACTCGCCTCCGTAATCCATTACAACGCACTGTGAGCACAGGCACAGAACAGATCGTCGAGGACAACGACAACATTTTCCGTACTTGTTTCTCTTTCGTCGCTTTTTCTTCACACATGACGAATGCTACGACTTCAGACGATGAAAGTTACAACGCGCAGAGAAAGTATACCGCAACCTGAATCGAAGTATTCGCAGATTTACACAAACTTGTGATTTACATCTTCTTATGAGCGAATTTGTTAGTAGATTTAAGTGTGTTTGTGGATAAATGAGTTAGTAAACAAAATGTGTTTTTTTTGAAAGCCGGACCGGAATCTTGTAAAACAACAAAGTGAGGACCAAAGAGATTGATCATTCTTGACAAAAAATGAGCAGTGGCCTCAACTGAAAGAGCTTCGTAGCCCGAAGGAACACAAGAAATCCAAAAAATTTAGTAATGAAGGTCCATGCTTCTTATGATGAAAATACCTTCTTTGTCCCAAAAAGAAGACACATACGGCTTCGGAGGAACAAGTTAATGCGGTGCGAGGTAATATTGGAAAGGTATGATGTCGCTAAAGATGCGAAAATAAGGAAAAGAAGAAACATGTCCGATGATGACATGAGACGGCGAAAGGACGATATGGCAGGAACTAATTATGTGGAGCAAAAAGATCTGGAGATAAAGATCGAGGTGAGAAAACTTTGAAATGCAACTAGACCTGGAGATGTGAGGCGAGGCGTGCACAGAAAGAGAATCTTCGTCCGCTCCGAAGATTGAAAGATAAAGACACAAGAGTCCGTGTACATTTTTTGTACAACTCTCCCCGTCCGCTACACTGATGTACTGATTTTTCGAATCAATTGCACAAACTTTTGTACGCTCATCAGAAAGATAAATTTAAGTATTTTCGATCCTCACAGTCGGTACAAGATTGAAATTGGAAGGCTGATTACAACAACACGGAGACTCTTTCGAAAAGAATTTCGACGCTCCGTAGCACCGACTGGATCAAGCTCAAGCACATGGCAAATCTCGGTTTTTCCGATATAGATTGGCCATCTACACACTCCTCATCAAAAGCTCCGTTTAAGAATCCAAAATTGGACCTCGTTCATTGTCATTTCCATCATCAGTGAAGGGCACATCAAGAGCTTCATGTTGAACTCTGCTTTGTTCTATGCAACGATGGCTAAGGATGAGGACTTAAAGGGTTGGAGGTGTGTAAATACAAGGCTTTTCAAGGCAATGTGTGCAGATATCGTAGTGAACGTATGACAACCTGTGGCTTCACAAGGATGATTATTTCTGGATCATTTCGACGATAGTTCAACGATATTACGAGCTCAGGAACGAGAACTCTGATTACATTTCTAATCATCCTTGATGTAATTATTGTGATCAAGTAATATTTTTCTTTTTTTTTTGCCAGGCCAAATCTGCTGATTGTTATGGCTTGACAATAATTTTTTTTTTTCGTGCTGACAAGACAAGAGGATCTGTGGATACGGCGGGATAGCATGCCCAAGTTTTCTGTTGCTGAATTTTGACAGGTGGATACGGCGGAAAACAACAACCATAGCATGCTGCGGGACACCCGTGCTACTATGTCGAGGTTCTCAGAACTTTTGCTTCGCGTGAAACATGCATGCCCAACCGACACTTGATGAAAACAACGGATTGCAGCTTCGAGGAAAACTAGAACACTATTGCCAGAAGCAGATAAACAACACTGCCTTCCACGTAAAATGAATGCATCGCGTAAGACATACATGATGAGACGTTACAAATCAAAAGTTTTCGAATTCTTCCGGATCCCTATTTTGTGAGCTCAAGATTCTGCCTTGTTTTCAGATCTTCCGAAGTACGAATTATTACGCAAAGCCGTTACCCGAAGCTTTCGTTTTACTGAATTTCTTCACGTATTGATCGCTTAATTGCAATGTTCTTCCTTGTTTTCTTCTCTTTAAATGATTTAGATTCCGACAAGATTTCGTTTACGCCTGACTGACATTTAACTTAGAATACCTCCACTATTCGAAAACTAGTCCACGTATTTTTAGTTAAGAAAAAAAAACAAATTTTGTTTCTCATTAATGACGAGATTCCCTGATATTTCGTTAGTTTTTGAAGATGCATTTAGTTTAGTTTACTATGATATTTCGTTTAGTTGGAATCATTTATTTAGTTTTGTTTTGTCTGTATTTTGTTTTTGTTTTTTATTGTTTTTTTAGTATTTACGAACACGGAGATGAATTATAATCCTGTAATTATTTCGACTTTTTTTTTTTACGGTAATGAAATATAAAAAAGTAGCCCAAATAATGTTAATTTTATTATTGTAAGATGGGTAATAAAACGTTTTAAGATAGCCTAATTTTTCGAAAAAAAAAATTGAGCATAGTAAGTCGCAAATGGGTAATTTGTTTGTTCTTTGGGAATTTAATGGGTAATCCTCATAAAAAGTTTGAGAACCCCTGCCCTATACTTTAAACGGGATAAATTGAGCGGAAAATTCATGTTATTCTAGACTGACAATTTCTAGCAATGGTGACGTGCTGAGTTCGTTTATTTTATAAGTCTAGAATCTAAATTTTGATGATGTGACAAAATCATCTAACACACACTAATCGCTTACATAGCAATGGAATACAAGAAGAGAAAAATTGATAGTGGGATTTTGATAATGTGATTTATATATGCAGAATCTTACATAACTTTGCCAAGTCCTTACAAAAATCTTACAAAACCTTTTTTAAATGAAGTCTTTTTCTTCGTTTCTTCAGCGCAAATGCTGAATATCATATCATAAATATCTCCAAACATAAATGCATGTATGCGGAGATGGAAGATTTCCCTTGAATGGTTGCTACAAGAACAGGCAAATAGCGAGAGTCTGTCGCTTTGAAAATTTCGCTGCATCCCTAAATTGCAATCAGGAAGAAGAATTGAAGCAGTTGCGTCGACTGACAATTTTGAATAAGAATAGCGTTGAGAACATCAAGCGTAATTTATTGAAGAAAATTGAAGGAAGACTAATTAATCAAAACCTCGACGGTTCTTTGCGAGAGGAAACCAGCAAGTGACTTGGCCACGGCACGTACATCATCGCAAATAACATTCATGAAAGGAGAGACAGACACATGTTATGTCACACGTGCGACCTTTCAACCTACCATGGTAGAGCCAGGTCAACCACGCGCGTCTTCTGTTTATATAGAGATGGCCAGAAGAAGAAGCTGTCCCTTCGATATTTCAAAAAGTTCCCAAGAAAATATTCAGAAGACATGGGCCTACAACACACCACTCTGAGGTATACTCGTACATCAGGACACACCTAAGTGCACCTGTCTGTGGAAACTGCGGAATTTATAGAAGGGTTTCTTGGAATTGTAGTGACCATCATCAAGCCCCTCAGCACCAGCTTGAATTTTCTAGGATGTTGTGCATTAACCACCAAGGTATTGGAAGACTGTCAGTTGAAATCACAGTTGAGAATTAAACATTGAATTCAACCGACCTTACATTTTTCTTAAATTGCTACGTTTTGGAAAGCCAGTCGTAGCTTCTAGCACTTAATTGTATTAATTACTTCCCGTCGTCCGGTTTCCAGGTGGTGCACTGCAAATTATTTAGGGAGGGGATACTGCCATTCAAGAACCAACTACCGTCCGTCCAAAGCTGACAAACAAAAATTATCATTACTCCGACTACGTTTTAGAATAATTAGCGTCATATTTGTGTTCCAAGCCTGATGCAGAATTCAAGTGATTATACAGTCCGTTTCATAAAAAGTGGATCATCCTAAAATTTGACTGAATAAAACATAAGTATGATACAGAAAGCATTTTTCATTTTATTGCATGTCCCTAATATATTTAAATGTCCTTATATAATCTGATCAGCTATGATACAGTAACGGTTCTTAAGAAGCTAATATTTTGTGGCCCTACCCTTATTGTCAATGACATCACCAATTCATCTAGGCATTGATTCGATGATATCGTTGATTTTTGACTGATCTAACTTTCTCCACTCTCTTTTCAACAGTGACGTAAGTTGTGATACACCATCTGTAGGTAGCAGTGAACGACGAACGTTACGTTTTAGAATACTCCATACCATACATTTTCTATGGGATTCAGATCAGGAGAACGAGCTGGCCAAGATAATGTCCTATGCCCTAATTGAGACTTGCATAAGTTGACTCTACTACTCCTGTGACACGTAGCATTATCATCCATGAATAACCAAGTCGATGGATCACCAAGTTGATCTGTCATTTGGCCAATGTTCATTCGTAAGACATTCACATAGCGTTCAGAATTCATGGTTCCTTGCTGTATGCGAAGTTCAGAGCGGCCATTGGTCCAAATGCCAGCCCAAATCAGTAGAGTCGCACCACCTTGTACCCGGGGACGATGTAAATGTCTCGGAATTTCCTGATCAGATTTTATCCATAATCTCAATCGACCATCACTATCCCTCAGACGGACTGTTGCCTCATCAGACCAGACAACCCGATCCCATTGATTTCGCCAGTGACAATGACTCATTCACAGCTCATTCACAGCTCACTCACAGCTCTTGAAATTCGACTCAATAAGTCTTCTACGAATAGTGGACTTAGAAATAGACGAGTCTAGTGCAACCATCTCAGTTAACGAGAGACTTGGATCAACTTTAACAAATCTCAAAATTAGGCGGTCTCTACGTTTGGATGTTTTGCGTGGACGGCCAGAGCCCTCTTTACGACAGAGTCGAAAATCATCATTATGCCATCGATGCACATTTGTGTAAAAGACATTTAGTCGCTTGCTTGTAGCTCGCAAAGAAAACCCTAGTTCTAGCAAGGCTGACACTTTGCCTTTTGTGAATGCGATCTCGTTATTGTTCATTTGTGCTTTGTATTGTTTTCAACCGGTAAGATATAGATTTCTAGCTGAAAGCAATCAGGAGTGCTGCCAACACCACCGCAACGAAGTCAGGAAGCTATGGAACATGAAGTCCAGTTAATCACATGTAGCAGTTACATTATTGTTGATGAATAATGGTGCTATACTGGCTCTGATTGACCGATTTTCTTTATTTTTGTTTTGCTTGATAGCTTTTGGCTTGTAGAACAACATATTACATAACAAAGGAAACAAATGTAATTTTATAAGAGTGAGGTATGATTTTGTGTAACATTGCTAAATGAAGATCAAATTATCTACTACTTTTTTATCTGTGACAGGAAAACAACTCAATATTCATGCTTGAAATTTCCAACAATGATATTAGTAAGCACAGCTGACATATCTTCCAAATTTCAGAGAAATTCGTTCAAGTTTGGCGGAGTTAGACAAAGTTGAAGTTAAGGCGATGTTTAAGGGTGATCCATTTTTTATGAAACAATCTGTATCTGTGTTATCTTACCTGTGAACAGAAAGCTTCGACTGAAAGCGATGAATGCCGATGAATAGAAGTAGAAGTTGTGTCAGCACGACATGTGTTTGGAAGAAAACCTTTTCTTGAGTCGGAGAAGTGTCCAAACCTTAACAAAGTATTGGATCAGTGTGACCGCTGGGTCTTCAAGCTTCCTGAAACCGGCATTTCATGAAAGAAAGTTCCTTAATGACCATGAAATTCTTTTTTATTCTCGAAGTGAAAAGAGTGAAAATTCGCTCCCTTTCTCGGGAGTTTCAAAATGATGAGTGGGCAATTATATCCCATGGTTACAAGGAGCATTGTGATCATTACTAAGATCGTGCAGATAAGGTGGCATACACATCAGTCAGAATTTTGCTTTCATGATCTAAAGCACTATAATGATGACATTTTTAAGAACATTACTTATCAAGTTGAATAACATTGTCATTTACGTAAAATATTTCCAATGCGGAAACTTTCCAGACACGCCAAATATTTAAACTCCATGTAGTCCGATTGCCAATCTCTGCCACTAATCAATGAACTACATTAGTTGATACCTTCATAGCTAACAAAGGTACCTGAAGTAGTGGGACTAATCAATAACCACAGAACGATGCAAGTGCTGTCTCCCACGCATTAAGAATTTCAAATTAATGGACTTCCTCCAATATGCATTTTCCAACAAGACAATGTTCATTTCATCTATGCAATCCATGCAAGTAAGCCTACACGATCACAAAAACTAGCAGAATAGCGCAAGAGGATAATACGCGAACATTGTACATCTGTGTGTTTCAAGAGAAACATTATCTCACTGGCAACATATGTTCCAACGACAAGAATGTTCCCATATTAGACTTTCTTCCCTACGACTAGTTATGAAAAACAACAGCAATAACAGAATCTTCCTGCGTGTCTAAAGTATTCATTATCAACTGCATGTATTTCTATGTTATGCAAGATCCCGATCATCTCGTAAATGCAATCGCAAGTCGGAACGTGCACAATTCATGCTCATTCTTTAGCTTTTCATTGACATTTATAGTATTTTCCGGATAATTCGTCAACCTTCGGGGTATACAAAAAATGGCGAATTAACAGTATAAATGCCTTGACGGGCAAACGACCCTTTCTGTGAATACTAGGTAAATGATCACTGTGAGTCTGGCCAGACACGATCCTTGCAGTCTATATTTTTATTAGCTCCACACAAAACCTTCCGTGAATTATTGAATTAAATCATCAAAAGCAATATATGGAATTTCAATTTGCGTTTCTATTGAGAAAGCATTAGTAAATCGCTTCAATTAATCAAAGCTTTTATGCCACAGTGCTAGTACAATCATTGCAATAACAATTGATCTTTGCGTGTTCTAAGAAAATGTTTTGACATAAGGTTGGATTTGTCAGCCTTCTCTTCTACCAAAACTCTTTACAGACTTCCGCTGACGAGAGAATTTTGTAATTTCGCTAAATGAGAATGTGTGAGATTTCCAAGTTTCTTGACGAATTAAGCGTAGCGATTAGCATGAAGATTTGCGATTTGGGGATGGAAAAAGTGACGAATTATGAATTAAAGGTTGCGAATTATCCGTATGTTTTACAGTGTGCAACATATGAAACTTTTTCGGAGAATAGGAAATGTGGCGAATTAACCAGGAGGCGAATTATCCAGAAAACACTGTATAATCAGAAACTTATTTTGTCCCCCTGCAAAAGCTAGTGAAAGATTTTTAAACATGCTCTCTTGCAATTGAGAGAGCTTGCTCCTTTTGCAGTAATCTATGGTTTTCCATACTTTTGCAATTCTGTGAATGAGAGAGCGAAACAAATAAGTTTACTTTTGATCGGCGTCAATGCTATGAAGGCAGCTGCTAATGCTCTTATAATGCTCAAAATGATACCCAGTATTTGTGCTCATAACTTCTTCATGAGTTCCATTGCGTGATTTATTCTTGCCTTCGTGTGCAGTCAAGGTTAAAAACGAATGTCATTCTTACTAATGCCATCTGCCGTTTTCATCTTATCGACAATAACATGAATAGCTAATTTAGATCAACTGCATCCTCAAAATGATTATTTGGAAATGAAAGTAGAGCAAAATAATTCACTACGGCATGCAGTACTTGGGCTTAAGAAGTTAACCGTAACTGTTTTGTTGTCCTCGCTTTCAATTTGATTCAAGATAATTCACAAGCGATCTGATGGAGTATTCAATCGAGGTTGCTTGAGATTCCTTTTGAGCAATCTGAGATTTTTATTTGCCTTCAAGTATTTTCAAAACAATCT
Organism: Prostheceraeus crozeri; assembly: GCA_907163375.1. Lineage (NCBI taxonomy): Eukaryota > Metazoa > Platyhelminthes > Polycladida > Euryleptidae > Prostheceraeus > Prostheceraeus crozeri. Next base: position 337,406 of record CAJQUW010001530.1, on the reverse strand, counting down.
GCTTTTGATAATTATTCGCGATTCTAGGCTTGAGCAGACATAGTTGATGTAATCCATGGCTCGACAATTACAAAATGACAAACGATTTATAATAATGTAAAATTTTAACTCTCAATGAAAATGCCATTTATGTCGCATGCCGATGTAGGTGACGCAACGAATATGTGGGAAACTTATTGACACTTTTATCTGATGCAATTATTAAACCTAGAGTAGTAGAAATGCAACTTTTAACAGGGCAGAACTGATATGTACGAGTATTTGCTTCCATCAGAGTAACAATTTTCCGAACAAATTCGTGCTAAGTTTGAAGGTTGCCTGCTATCCATGAACCGTCGTGTTGAGATGATTTTGCAGGAGATTGATCTCAATATCTAACAGGGGAATGAATGATTTGCTTTCTTTCCTAATCGTTCGCCTTCGGCTAACATGCAAGAGTTGATGAAATAGCTGAAAACTTGTCGGTGTTGTCATCTTCAAAAGTAAAATATCATCCTTCAGCTGAGACTAGTAAACGATTCACGATAGTTATCACGGTTACAATTTACAAAAGTCAAACAAAATGAGTGGCACGGCTCAAACTTCCTATAGATACGCCGTCAATTTCCAAGCAAACCGACTTATTTGAAGTGAAAGCGCTATCAGATGAGCAGTTTTGAAAAGTAACTCTCACAGTCTATCGAGACCTATCCCTACGCATGCGCATGTGCGTGATATTTCAGCTGCCTAAGCATCTAAATTCCGATTACAAAAATTTCTTAAAATGACTATTTAAAACAGATCGGGAAAGTCAATCCTGAACAAATATCAATCAATTGAATTTTGGATGGGAGTGATTGCGGCTAAGTTTTTGTTTCGAAGTGAAATCGGAATTAATTGATTGCCCATCACTAATATTGAGTCCTAGTCCTGACTGATGAATTATTATCTTGATGATTAGCCTTTTACATACACATGTACATAATTACGCACATGAATATTCGAATGATGGCATTCAAGAAAATAATTTTAGAATTTGGAAATTTGCGGGGTCACATGGAACCAATCATTGACGAATTTCAAAGGTACGAGATAGGATACAAAATCTGAGTTACTACGCACCAGTTTCCATCACCTATGCTTTGACAAACTCTTCAGCAGAGTACAAATGAATGTTTTGTGAATGCTCTAAAGACGAAGATCCCATATTGAACGATGCCTGCTATCTTATACTAAATGGCTATGGTCTACGTCTCTCCACAATGGCCACGGTCTACGTCTCTCCAAAAGCTGCATGAACTGACAGGGAGAAATGGGGGAGTGAAGACTCAATTGGTTAAAAGACAATGATAGGACGATGATCCATAACATTCGATGTTCAACGTTCGTGTCAGTTAGCGAGAGTGGATATCACCGTTTTCAGTGTAGGTTACTAGCTCTAACTACACACACGAAGGGTACGACAAAGGGTGTTGACAGGGTACGAGGGACTCCATACCCATAATTTGGCTAATTGGCTTGGGTAGGGCAGGGATAAAAATACAACATAATCGCTTGAAATAATTTGAAAGATTTATCTCAAACTAGGTAATTAATAGGCTAGGTAATCGTAACTAGGTAATCAAACTAGGCATCTAATACACAGGTACATGGAATGTTACAATAAACACGTGTAATGGAATTAAATGAGAATCTGGTACAAGAACATATCTGATTGAACTAACAAAATGACAGGTGAAATGTGGTCGCTTCAGCGCAACACATGGAAAGTGCTTTTCAGACGTCTGCTTGTGATCAAATTCAAGTCTATTGCACACTTATACACTTTTTAGGACATCATATCATAATTAAATCATATCGTATTGTATTGTTCATCGTATTAAATCGTATTCGTCGTGTATTAAATGATTAATGCTCCGTGAGTGATTTGAACATCAAACAATGTTCCTGTGTTTTCTACGTCGCATCAATTTTGTAAGTTTAAGACCTTCAAAGAATTCCCCAATAAATATAGCGTACTTCTCTCAATCTTTCATCACGCTTACGCAAAAAACCTGTCCTCGCTTTACAAAGGTTCGCTGAAAGTAGTCGCATTCCTCAAATTGTTCTGAATGTAGATGAACATTATATCTATAGATGACAGATCATTCATCTTGATAATAGACTTGAATAGATAATAAAAGTGAACTGTTGATGAGTGTCACAGTAACAAGTGACAACGCTACAAGTGGAGTAAAATACGTGACAAATGCGTAGTGACAATTTGATTAGAAGCGGATTTGTCCCACATTCATTGATTTCTTTCTCACATACAACTGTTAAATCCTTTGCTATCTTCATTGTGATAATCTGTTCGATTGCAAATCGTCGTTATAAAGGAATGGACAACAAAAATGGCACTAAAACTGATGGCTTCTTTAAAAGAGCTTTCTTCAGATAGTGAAAACCGGTCTCTTAACCCTCGCACCACTGGGGGGGGGGAGGGAGGAGGCGTTTTTCGTCCCACCCTGGCGAAATTTTCTAAGAAATCTTAAACCAAGTGAGGTATGGCCACCAGATTTCCAGTAGCTTACTTTCTACGCATTATGCAACTTTTGACAGAAGGATGATCAATTTGGCACAATACTTTTGACGTGAGAGCTATTTTAAAATTCCCATGTTTGGAATATTTTGGCTGATTTGGTATATATTCACTTCTCGTGTACAATATATTGCAGCATCAATTCTTGATGAAATAAACTGAGATTACATAAAGGATTCTTGCTATCAACATAGAGATATTCACAAATGCAAAATCCTTGAATCTGAAATTATCTGCTTGCTATGTTAAGATGTTTGAAATTTGAAATTTGAAATTCAATTTTCCAGTAGGATTTTTTATTACTTTTGTTCTTTTTAGTTCAGCATCTGATCAGCAATTATTGAAAAATTTTCAGAATCACAATGCTTTTAGCCTCAGTGTCTCGATAAAAGTCACCGAATTGGGTTGTTTCTTCACCAGCAGAAACTAAATACTAAAATGTGCGATTTTAGTGATATTTGAGTTGAACCAAAAGTTTGAATTATTTGACCCTTGATCTCGTCTAATATCATGATGTAATCTCAGAGCATGATGACATCGTTTTATTAACCACTTTAACCAGATCTTTCGATTAATGTATGGTTTAATTGTTTTTGTTGTCATTTTCCATTTCAAATAGTAATGTATTGGAAATTTGTTATAAATTGGCGGTTTTTGACCTTTGACCTTCACCTCAGCCCACGGATGACCTTAGAAATGAAACTGATGCTGTTTTTCTGAATCCCCTTTCAATGCCCATTCGACTGATGTGTGGTTTGGCAGAATTGGTGCAATCGTTTAAGAGATCAGCAGGGGGCGAAATTCGCCCCCCAGTGGGGCAGGGACTAAGAGAAGTAATCGTTAAAGGTTTCGCTGCATCTTGAAGTGTGGTTAATTAATCAGGTAAATGTTCCGTCCCTTTCCTATCTGATAAGAATGTATGGAAATCGCAACGAATGTCAAAAAGTCTCACATTTCCAGTGATTACCAATACGCACGCAAAGCATTGATGACAAAATTCAATTTCACATGAACTCAATAGCGCATTTTTTCCATCATTTCTGGTTTATGAGTTTTCTCATCTGCTAGATCTCTCACAAGTTCCCGCAAAGAGCAGACTATTTTACCTTTATCATAAGGAAGAGAAACAAGTTTATATTTCAGTGCGATAAGTCAATCCTTGATTAATCATTATCCCACGAGCAAACACTGTGTTAAATTGGGATCGTAATCTGTCGCAATCCAAAGCGCTAAATCGGTTTACCGTCCAGCGAACAGGACGTTTACTAAATGAAAGTAGCATCTAACTGTTTCTCAGTACCATCGTGTTAATGCAGTGCGGAGAATATCGTTTGTACTCCGACAAAGCTTGATAGACGAAGACATGCTTTCATAGCCCAATCGATACAATGTTCGATTAGGTTAATATTGCATCAACGCATCCAGACTTTTAAGCCGTCAATGAATTGAAGTATCCTAAGGAATTGATAAAATAACGGACTATAAATATTTCGAAACTCTAATGCGATGCTGCAAAAACGGCTTAAGCGATGAAGACATTGTAGCCTACTGGGTATTATGAAGTAGAGACTTTATTCACTTAAAAGAAGTTGTTTACATTTACATCACGCAATGCTTACAGCTAAAAATAAGCCTCACATTTTTAACTTAAAATGAGATAACGATTTAAGTGGTGAGTTTTTATGTAAAAGTGCAAGTTAAATATTCTTTTATCTGCTGTTGGGAACTCTTGTGCCCTTGGGTTGATTCACAGCCTGTGTCGTCCAAAGTGTTAGATGACTTACAACGACACTTAGGCAGTCTATCATCTTGTTGACGAGTTCCCTGTTAGCTTACAAATATTTCATGAGTGGATTGCTGAAAGCTATTTTCTATGGGTGAAAACAAGTTGTCCTAAGCTTTTCCATGATAGTTATCCAAAAGTTATCATATCAATGCGCTGAAAAAACACGATATTTTCTCATTGAATATCATTTACATGAATATATCTATGACTCAATATCTAAAACTCAAATGACTCACGCTTTTTTCTGCATTGTTTCACGGTATTTTCCCATAGAAATACAGCTTAGGACAATATCATTATTATGTAGATTTTGCCATGTAACAATGACACATTGTACAAATTTTTCCTTTGCTTATATATTTCTCTAACGTACTTGCACGTGAGTAACACTACATTAGATACGACCTCTTCTAAATCATGTACTTAATCACATTGTTATCCGGCTAATTTTTACTATTTAATGGCTAGTGATCGATAATTATCATCACAATGAGTCAATGGTTTGAAAGCGACATTATAGGCGATCCTTCGAGACAAATCCCATTGTTTTCAAAAAATCAAACTTCATTAAGAGATTTTGATGAAATCGTCATGTCTCTAACAGGATAGCAAGCAGTGGAATCCCAACCTTGGAATGGCCGTCACGTTCTCCCGACCTCTCCCCCATCGAGCACTGCTGGGATGAACGTGGTCGCAGAGTGAGGGAGAGGTACAACCACCCACCAGTGTCTTTGAAGATGTTGGCCGACAGACTGATCGAGCAGTGGAACCTCTTAGACCTGGCATTCATCCAGCGACTGTGCTCATCCATGCCCTCGCGCATCGATGCCTGTTTGGATGCTCGCGGTGGTCACACCCGTTTCTAACTTAAGTTGATAAAATCATGAGTATCAAATTAAATGTTTTTGAGTAAAGCATTCGAGTTCTCCTTTTACAAACAACAAACAAACGTACAGTACAACCAAGTTTAAGTCATAAGTATTCATATCAGGACTTGTTTCATTCTTTTTGTCACTGAGTATATTTCGAAATTGAATCGGAATAGAAGACAAAACGCTGATTCACATTTGTCATTTGCCTTTTGAAAACAAGTTACATGTGCGATGGACTAAAAATAGAATCGAATGCTATTGGAATGAGTTTTTTATTACGTCCTTATCATTCATCTCATCTAATAACACATTAATGATCCTCAAAACTCGTACAACATCAGGCTTACTGTAAATGACATTGATTTGAATTAATGAGATCGCTAATGGAGCAGATCATAAGTCGGAATTGACAGTAGTTGTTTCAAAGAAAGCTTCGTCCCAAAACTGGTGCAATTGCACTCTCATCGCACATCGCATGCAGGAGAGTTGACTAAAAAGTCTATCAGATGTATTATCTGTAAAACAGGAATTGACTAATCGTTTGAGAACTAATGTAAGCAAGTCTTCGAACTGTGTGAGCAATTCAGTCCGATTTCCACAGAACAAAAACATGTTTATTGCATAGTTGGGCACAATCCGTTAACTTCCGTTAATCAGCTAATTAACGGAAGTTAACTTTTTTAAAATTTTTAACTTTCTAAAAAAAGTTAACGATTAGTTTAACTTCCGTTACTCTCATGGAAATCCGTTAATCCGTTAACTTTTTTTTAATAAATATGCGGCTGAGAGCTCAGCTCATGATGTCAAGTCAACTATACATTCCGACTTTTGAAGGCTGAGTTCAGGGTGTCTACTACATCAGGAATTTTCAAATCCAGGAGATATCCAGGATATCCAGGAGACATCAATGCAAAAATTAAGGAGATTATCAAAATTTTTATGATAGTCATAAAATGACCATCTCGTGTTATCGCCATTTTAACAGTGCCGCCACCTACTAGTACATATATTTCGTATTTCTCTTTTTGCTGTTTCTTTTGTGTGTAATAGAACGCCTGATTTCAAAGCATTAATCATAAAATCGTAAAATCGCTTTGTCTGATTAAAGCCTAAAAATAACGATGCTATATTTTTCGAACACTCAGTTAAGAAACGAATTACGCTTTTATCTGGTTTTCAAGCGGTCACTAACTAGTCTTCAATTTTTTGAGTACCGTAGCTCGATCGTCAAGTTCACACTGTTTCTCTTTTTTGATCGACTTTTGATTTTCAATCTTGTTCAATTCACAATCCAGTTCAGCAACACCTTTGCCTTTCTTAGCTTGCTGATCTTCTTCATTCCTTTTTAATTCGAGTTCCATTACACGTGCGCCGGGATGAACACTTAACCGATTCGATCAAAGAAACAGTTGGCGAACATGCAGAACCCCTCCATAATATTTAATGGTGTTATGGACCACACGTTGCGCCAACATGGAACTCTCATGAAGATTCTCTATTAGCATATCCTTGTTTATGCTGAAACCACCTCCTACTGCCGCTTGAACATAGAATAAGACCAAAACCTTCCTTACTACTGCCCACAGGTGTCGAAAACTTCCTTTGTTTCGTAGATGACTGCAGTAGAGGTTGTCCAATCGATGTTTGTCGATGTCAAATTAACATTACGCAGCTAAATTGTGGTATTAATAATGCATTATCAATGAAATTTACATGAAGTTTCTACTTCCTTAGATCAGATTGTATAAAGTCGTAATATTCCTGCTTCGCCGAATCAGCCTGAGATACAGAAATGCAGTTGGAATCGATCATTCTGTTCAATAAAATGTCAAAAATGCTTTTCGCAAAGCGCTGAAGACTAAGTTAAAATGACAAGCGGAGAGAGTGATGAAGCGTCTTGAACAAGATTGTGTTTCAGCGGACCTCTCTCAAGTATTTTATCCACTATCGCGATAAAGCAATAGCGAGCGGCTTGACCGAACTCCAGTATTCTCCGTGGATGAGAATTCTTTGGGATGCTGCGTTTGGCTCCGAATTCTAGATCCACTTGCGATATTTCCTTCAGATTTGCATCGTTATTCAGATCAAGTCTCAGAATTTTGGAAACGTCTGTCCCCACCGGGAATAACCGATGCCTCAACGAATCTTTTCAATGTATTTGTGACAAGGCACATGAGAAAATCGTGTAAAAATGGAATCATAGGCTTGTCGTGTTGAAACCGCCATAGAAGTGGCTCAAACTGAGATGCTAGGGAATTGAAAAATTCAAAAAATGCAGCTTAGATGCAAGAAATGGGTCATTGATTGCAACAACGACTGTTTGTTGAGAATGATGCTACATGAGGTTGAGGTTTCACATCGACGCAATATTTCTCAATGTTCGGCAGAATCTCTGTTGCTCTGTTACATACATCTTTGTTTCGTACCTAACGGCATTTGTAGAAAGACTTAGGAAATGTAGTTGAACCTGTAATATATGTAGCCAATAATCAGCCCTGTATGCAAGAGAATCTTTGAAAAGGTAGTACATGCTTTGCAGTACACGGTTGACAAATCCCAAGTAGCTTTTTCAATACATGCTGCAATGCTCCACTCGCGCACTAAATGTAACGAGTATCCTACCTGTTTGGAGCAATTCCTTCCCACACTTGTGCTGAAATTCTTCAGAATATCTTCGGCGAAATGAAAGATTGACTTCATGCTGATATCTATTCCATGCAATAATCTATCGAAGACATCGACAAATAAGCTACCAATTTTATCTAATTCTTTATTGACACTTTCAAATATGTTTTCAGCTTTCGAGTGAGTGAGAAATGCTACCGTTGAAATATCTACTGCACAAATCTTGATGTCCCCTTTGAACAATTTTGTTTAATGCCTCATCGAAAGATATACTAAACTCCGTACACATATACTCTGGGTAGTATCTCTTTCTGAAAATGTGGAGATAATCCGAAAATCACAACGTAGCCTAACTTATCCTTGGTCACTTGGAAGTTGTCAACAACAGGGTGGTTGAACAACAGGCGCTTGAAATACAGATTCTTGATCATCACATGATCGTTGTGAACGGCGTTTCTCTACCATATCCAAGGCGAAAATTATTTCTGCTTTGACATGCTTCAATTTTCATAGCTGCTGTAATAGGAGCCGTTCTCAGTTCCGGGTAGAAATTTGTAATTGGAGAAATTTCACTTGTGTGCAACATTTTTATCTGCATCGTGTGACCACTCCGACGAACAAGATTCAGTAACTGATAGTCATTGAATGCTGACGAGAGCAACTACAAAATATGAGTCGCTAATCTGCTTTCGAAGTCTGAGACATCCACTGCGTTTGAAAATTCATGTATACGAAAAAAAAGCTTAAATTAACATATGCAACCTGAAACAAAAAGAAAACACCCACGGACATTAGTTTACGTTAGCAAACGAAATAGAAAAGCACGAACTAATATAAAGTCACAGAAAAGCATAATTACATTTTATTTACATTTTATTAACGTTAAGAATGTAGCTCAGAACTTTTTTCACAACTTCAAATTTCGACGAAATCAGGATTTATCCAGGATATCAAGGCCAAATTTTCGAAATCAGGATTTATCCAGGATATCCAGGCCTTGTAGACACCCTGTGAGTTAACTTGCTTCACCTTCGTTCATCGTGCATTCTGACAGGAACGCGCGGCGTCATACAGAATTCGCATTGGTATTTCCGTGAAGCTATTCTCTTCACACAATGAGGCAAACAGTGTCAGGAGCGCAGTCATACAAGGTCACAAGAATCGATTCTATTCCCCAATGCGGTCTCATTTCGTCTACGCGCATGCTCCAAAATGCCGAACAAATTTTGGTTCAGGAAGAATATGTCAGCCTTGTATGGAGCCTTAAGTGCAAGTATGTTTTATTCTTTACCTAACGACTCGAATGAAAACTATTGATGGATAAAAGCTTTGTGGAATAATTCATCAGAACAAACGACTTTACATTTTGTAAGTAACATTGGCCTGAGAACTGCTGTGAGATTATTTAAGTCTTTTTCGAGAAAAGCTACATGGATAGCAAAGATGTAGGCTCATAAGTTTTCACAAGAGGTGTATGGGTCCCTAGCCGAAGAAAAATAAAGAAACTAAGAATAGCAGGAAATTTATCTGTGAAGACACAATGTTAACTAAAATGCGATTTTAAAGATAACATAAAATTTAACGAATTAACGGTTTAACTTCCGTTACTTTACTCCCAAATTAACGGATTATTGTTAACGGAACTACACTTTTTAATTAACGGAACAAAGTTAACGGAACTAACTTTCTTTTTAGCGATGCCCAACACTGGTTTATTGCCTGCTCATTGTCATCACGTCACATCACTGTGCGGAACGATGAGTTGTTCCCAAAAGGTAGTGTGATAATGTTTTACATTCGAGGAATTATTCCGATGTGAGTGCAATCTGTTCATTATTACTGTTTTCATAGTGCCTGGATTTCATAACTGTGTGTCAATTATCATAGAAACTTCAATTACTGAGTTTTGACATTGTGTTCAGTAAAATTGCAGACACGTCCTGAGGTGATTAACAAAATTTGAAATTTCTCCGTCAATGATGTTCATATACATTCAACAAAATTCGACACATTTCTGACAGGTAAAATAGTATGCGATTTCATATTACATTCGATCATTATCAACAGCTGTTGGCTAAAAAATAACATGAATTATTGAAGGATTGTTTCTCTTAGACTCTCAATCGCATTATAAATAGATCATCGATCTGTCATGCTTGTTCTATCACTACTCTAAGGTCAATGATTCAGGTCAAATTCCCCAAACCTCATTACCCAACGTCGCAACTCTGATCAATTAATTCAAAATCTATCAACTTCAAAAGTGAACTTATTATGCTCTATCCTCATTTTTGCGTATGGAAAGTGCTAATGAACAGTACATTTCATCGAATACTGCACTACATAAATTTGGTACACGAACACTTCTTCGACACGACATTTGTTCGACACGGACACTTCTTCGACACGACGTTTGTTCGTTATTAAGCAATTATAGTCTTTTTCTTTTTCAGGTGAGAATTTGCATTTTTTTATACTTTTGTCTTAAATTATTTTTTTTCCAAAATATAATTCTTGCATCGCATAGATTGAACTAGAAGCGTATTTGTAATTTAAGATATTACCATAAAGACGAAAGATAGCCAGTACCTAAAATTCTATTCATGCAGAACTATTCATGCTAGATAAAGCATTATTCATGCAGAACTTGTCGAAGAAGTGTTCGTGTCGAAGAAGTTTTCTGTCGAACAAATGTCCGAAAACATAGATATCAACTTGTCGAAGAAGTGTCCGTGTCGAACAAATGTCTTGTCGAAGAAGTGTCCGTGTCGAATAAGTTTTCTGTCGAACAAATGTCCTAAAACATAGATATCAACTTGTCGAAGAAGTGTCTGTGTCGAAGAAGTGTACCAGATCCATAAATTTACCGATATAAATTTCTAATCCTTAGTTGAATTAGAATATACTTCAGTAAAATAAATAACTAAATCCAAAAAATAAATAAACCTAATAGATTTAACCTTGTTATGCTCAAAATTTTGTTACTCAGTAATCTTTTCAACCAATTCGCACTAAGATGGCCATATTGCATTCTCCTTTTGTGCAAAAAATAATTTAATATTACTTTATGAAGAATAATTCAACTTCTAAACTATTCGTAGATAGCAGCAAAAAAATCTTATCATTCTCTAGTAATTGAATGAACGAGTAGGTGCACCTCTAATCTTTAAGCACGCTTTTCATCTTAACTGAGTATAGATATTGTTGATATAGTCCGGCATCCAGATCGAGTTTCTACATGGAAAGTGGTCGAAAATAAGACTTTCACATAATGATGTACATCCCACGCCTACTACGAATCTGTGTGTCTGCCGAGATATAGCTAGTTCCTCTCTTTGTCAGACAAGATCAAAGAAAATCACATGTTAATCAAATGGGACTCAGATTGCAGTTTTTGGCAAAAATGAAATTTCCTGTTTTCGCTTAACAACTGAAAAGTACGAAGACTCGAGCCAAAATTTTCGGCATGATATGTCTTCAGGTCATTTCCTATCAGGTGCATGTAATATCACCAAACTCTTGATTGGTGATGTATGCGAGAATGTGATTCAACATGGATAGTGGGCCAACATGCTGGTGTTTGCCGACATTAAGAGGCTTGTCAAATCTGAATGCGTGTAGCTTCATAGAAAAATGTTCTTGAATATAAGAAATGATCTGAAGACATGTCATGCCGAAAATTATGACTCTAGACTTAATACTTTTCAGTTAAGAAAAAACATAGAAAATTTCGTTTTTACCAAAAACTGCAATCTGCGTCCCATTGGATTAACATGTGTTTTTTCTTTGATCGTATCTGACAAGGAGAGGAACCAGGTAGAACTCGGCGGACGTGCAGATTCGTAGAGGGCATCGGGCAAACATCATTATGTGAAAATCTCATATTCGGCCTCGTTCCCGCAGAAACTCGCTCTGGCTGCCGGACTGTTAGCATGATCAGCACTGCTGCCGCGGCACCACAAGAATTGATCTAAGCATCCTGCAGTCATTGAGGTAAACGTACGAAGTCAATTTTTTGAAACGTTTTTGCTCTTGTTATAACTTAACAGGATGAACAGGAGACAGAATATATATCTTCAACTATAAGAGACTTATGGACGCCACTTTGGTGGGAGCGAAATGCTTCCCTCCCGATAAAGGTGCGTGTATGCAAAGCATGCGTGTCTTTGGTGCTGCTTTAGGCCTCAGCCACATTGAAAGCTAAGCAAACACGAGCGTCCCGAGAAAACGTGCGTCCGTAAGCTATTAATCGCTCTCGTTTGCTTTGCTCGCTGTGTGGCAGTCTATATAACTGCTGCAATGATGACTTTATACTTGCTGCAAAACGCTTTGCTCGAAAGCGCTTGGAAAAGCTCGCAGTGTGGTTGAGGCATTACAGTTCAAAGACCACGACCCATCGTCTCTGGGGTTTCAAAGCCAGGGCGCGATGTACTGCAGTGTATGCAATATACGCTAGCCCGCGCGTCTGTCGAAAATGCGTCACAAATTCCACATATTTTGGCTACTCAGCGCCTCAGATGGTTCGGTCACCTTTCGCGAAGCACCTCACGAAGATTGTGCGTAGGTCCTCAAATCAGGAGGGTCTCGTCTCAGCACCAGCAAGGCACGAGCATTAAGAAAGTAACGATCATTATGGTTGTGCCGGAAAATGTATCTATGAAAACTTGGCTTAGTAATTGGCACTTTATTGATATATGACATAAAATTCATTATATCATAGCCTCTATGTATTTGATTAGTGCAATAAGTAATGGAAGCGTACGTAGTTTTCACCGCAAAGTCAGTCCCGACGGAGAACTCTGCCTATTATAATATACGAACATTTAATGGCAGAACCGATTACATTGGAGATATAAAATCTACGTGAATTCGGGTATATAGAAAAGACTTAGATTTATTAACTTATCTTTCTGTATGTCATCTAAACCTAACGATATAGAATATAAACATTATGCCTTATAAGTCAATCATATTATTTCTGCAAAAATGCATTCTTGTACATGCTTATCCAATGTTTCTTGATTTTAAAGTAGAGATGTATTGTCCTAAAGGATGAGCTAAGGATGAATATGTATGACAGCATTTTATTTCAAATGGACACTTACATTCCTTCTTCCTGATTGCCTTCCTGATAGATTTTAACACCAGTTTATAAATTTATAAATTGTTAAGCCAATGCTCTAACCAAAAGGCCAGTACACTGATCCATGATTTTACTACAAAATTTGCACGACTGTGTGAAAAGGAGTCCAAAGCGTAGCGTACTCATGCACCAATACGACTTTTGTCTCATCTTGGTCCATGTCGAAGAAGTGTACTATCATATCCGAAATTTAAAGATTAAGTTTCATGCGCATTTACTTGTAAAATGAACTAAAGTGTATAATAAAGTAATAAATATAATAAATAACTATGTGTATAATAAAGACTGCGAAGTGCCAAGGACAAGTCTGTGAACATTCATCTTAATAATATACATACTGCCTAAGGCTACACAGTCAGTGCAGTCACTTCAGAATGGCCTGCGATGTAGGCCAAAAGATCTCGCGCTAGAAAAGAAACGTTTTCTACGTCAATAAATGAGGGAAGCCTCTACTTGAAATAATGTTTATTCAATTTCTCTCTGTTTCAAAGAAAGGAGATCTGCGGTAAAAGCGATCAGCATGCGTGTAGAGGTACAATGTACAATGCCATTACATAATAGTTGGTTAACATATAAACTATCCGGTATCCGGTACTATCCGGTTACCGGAAAACAAAACCACTATCCGGTACAACGCTAACTGTCATGATCATAGACCTGTCGCATGTTGGAGATGCATCTGCACTATTAACAATTGATGATGCATCTTTTTTATGAAGCTTTGATCATCGGCCTAACCATGGTATCATAAGTTCAGACTCTTGTTCTTTTATGTAGATGTTTTTATGCGAGAGCGTCAGATCAATGCAATTAGCAGAGAAATTGATTTTCCAAAAAAATGTGGTTCGTACATGCAATGAGTATGTGACGACATGGCACTGAATGCTATTAAGAATATGCATCAGCATACTAAAGTCTTTCATGCACTTTATTTCATATAGTGTATTGCATTTCAAAAACTTTTTCTTATATTTCTGTATTTACCGGTTTTTCACTTGCAAAGTAACATAAATAAATGAACCTTATTTATACACGGATGCACATTAGGATAGGAGCACTTTTTTCATGTGGTCGAGTTGTTTTTTATTCTATCTTCATTCTCTTTGTGGAGAGTGTTCAGCAAGAATACAGAACAGCCTATTTTGAAAACTTAGATTTGATCTGACCAAAGTTTGTAGCAAGGTACAGCCACGGCGCTGGAGGACTCGGATGCTAAATATGTCCAAAATCAGTTGCTTGCGTTGGTTGTTATCTGCTGTCTGGCTGACAGTTTGAATGTAACTCACTAGTCTATCTTACAGACACTTGTCGATTACAATGTTTCAAATAATTTGCTTTTACAAACTTGTTCATTTCTGAAAACTGAATTCATTAGTGTGTAAAATAGTTCCATTCTCCTTCACTATACACAACGAATGCTTTCCTGCATAGGGTAAGGACTTCGAGTGTGTTTCCGGAAATAGCTGACATTCCTTACGTAGCGATCCCGAAAAGTTTTATCCACAATGCAGACGCTTTTGTGAAAATGATTTTGCTTAATTGACAATGAAAAGGTAATCATGATAGGAAACTGAGACTCACTATATATACGGTACATTCCGATTACAGGAATCTAAAACAGCATCCACATTCAGAAAACTTGAATGCAAACGTCCTAGGAATTTTGTTTTAATGTCAGATAAAAGTGGATTTAATTATCACTTTAGGCCAATGAAGATGAAAGTTATGTGAATGCCAAAAAGCAGCGATTCTAAGAAATGACAAGCTATGAGCTTGATAAGACTGTTCCGAAGAAATCCTATAGATAAAATTTAGATACCACAAAACCTTTTCAGCAACATCCAAATTCCATGTTTCTGTCACATTTTAAGCTGAAACATCGGTAGCCTTTGGCAGTTCGTGTAGTTAAGCTTTAAGAGGCATACTTTCATTGCTGTCTGAGACTCAATTTTTACGGCTAAAAGTAAGCGAATACGTAGATTTCAGATGTTGCTGAGAACGCAAATTTTTTTAAAATTATTTTGAGGCTTTCCCTGCAAAAATTTCATCAAACCAAGCTTCCGGACAATTTTTGATAGATATCATTTTAACTTGGACGATGAATATGAATATCTATGATTTCCTACTCATAAAATGCTATAGTGACATAATTTCTATGCATTTTTAATGTCAAATCAGTTAATTACCATTATATATTGAGAACAACAAATAATAGCATAATGCTCAAGTTATGCAAGCTAAAAATTCAATTTACAAAAAACAGGAACAATTCTGGTTGGCAAATCTCCGAACAAATTTATTATAAAAACATGGCATTTTTAAATGGTCCTATGATAGACTTAAAATAATATGTTGATCTAATGTCAATCGTGAAATTAAGGTTGCTTCTACGCAACAACATTAACTTCCTATGTATATCTGACATTGAGCGTTGTTGCTACTACTGACATCTCATGATTTAACATCTCATTCATCGCAATTTCAATGCAAATAGCGATCAATAATGCCAACTAAAGCATGATTGATTGCTCGCTATTGATATTGTGATAAGGATTGATTTTAACTATTCTCTTTTATTTTTCTTTAGCTCGAAGTTATTAATATCTTCAGTGTGACACACACACACGTTCTTCAACGCATCTGTAGTTACTTGTATGTACAAGTACATGCTTGTACGTTTTAAACGTCTCCGATAGAAAAAATATGATCTTGATAACCCGACAAGAGGTCGAATTCTCAGGGAGTATATTTACTCTCAATGACACTTTGCTTATTGAAAAACCTTGCTCTCACCTAACCGTGATTCAGCAGAAGAAACAGTTGAACCCCAAATCAATCATTCAAGCTCACCGGACACGAGTCTGCAAAAAATGTGTGTTGTCCGATAGCTGGACTGCTTTTGTCAATTTAGACAATGCGGAAACATCACGAGGGAATTTCGTGAATTCTGGAAATACATGGTCGACTTTTTACACAGCCGTCACGGGGCTTGTGATCACACTGTTATGTTTGGAGCGAAAATATCACAGATTATCAGATATTACACATTCAGCTAAACAGACAACTATTTCAACAAAGTTGGCAAAATACGATGGGTGTTTGGCACAGACAACAATATTTGCAAAGTCGCTAGTACCTAAATCGATTTTTTACTTGAAGATGTTAGCAAGCTCATACTGTCAAGATCACTTTCACTTTCTTTTTAGGACTGACTGTAATTCTTAACGTTAAAACCTCTATCACGAAATTTTCCCGGAAATTCTTCATCATACCACGAAAATCTTGGAGGGATATAAAGAAACACATATACATGTGTTCCCTGTGCACATGTATATCCTTCCCTAAAACTCATCGCTTCGCTAGAATACAAAAAAGGCCTGATAATATCAGTGTCATCATAAATGAGATCCGCGACAGAATTCAATTTATTTAAAGGTCTTTTTTAATAAATGTATGTCACAACTGAATGATTTTGGATTATATATAAATGACAGACATATGTAGAGTAGACCTAACATTGCTTTTCAGCAAGAATTTTCATCCGGCCTAATTAGTGAATTATCACAAAGCGAAACTCACACCTCAACTACGACACAGATCTCCCTCCTGCTGCCACGCTTTTCCTGATTGAATAAATGGATTATTTGAAACGTAATAATTGTTATTACGTAAGCCGGCTCATGTTACGAGTTCATGTCTACGATGAATACACTTCCCTTAAACCACGAAGATTTATTAGTTTGACTGATTTTCTTTTATCAGCTCATTCAGTGACGATGGTTATCGCGGTCACGAGATGTTGGATAAATACATTTGACCTACAATGAGAGTTTCTGATAAATAAACAACTCGTCTGAGTGTTTTAATTAGACTTCCAGCTTTAGTCGGAAGTTTATGATTTCAATGCGGACATCTAATCAACAGAACTGAAGGGTTACTGTCTGTCATAAAAACGGGAAACATTGTCTAATGCAAGGATATGATTAATCTTTATTGTGTAGACATTGAAGCTTTCTCTCTAAATCAAGGTTTTACTTAACTCTCAACATCTTCCATTAACTAGAACAGCAAAAATCTCGTGCTTTATGCTAACACAAAATCTGCTACTTGTTTAGAAAGCATGTGAGTTTTGTTAATAAAAAGATGTGACAAGTTTATGAACTTAAAACGTATTGTATTCATGGATACTTGCATCAAGGAATAGTAAAATTGCACCAAGCTTCTAAAACCACATGAAACGCAGTACAGTGTAGCAGGGTTGGGTGCGAATATTCGCATCCGCCAAAACGAATCCGATTGAATCGCACGAATCCGAACTGAGAATTCGTCGCACGAATCTTAGATTCTATAAGTGAATCAAAATAATCATAAATATCTACTCGTTAGGCTTTTATTTCATCTAAAGAGCGTTCTATTTATCTTATTTCATGTCAAGCCCTTCATTATCCCACAGACAATGTCTATTGGATGTCCTCTACTCGTAAAATGAATTGCCTGGTTGATTGTGTCAAGTCTGCAAGCACTTTTCACACAATACTCGCATCGGTATGCTATGTATGAACGAATCAAGTTAGATCACGGTGCTCACACTAGCTGTTGTTATATTTGTATTTTACCGGCATGAAACGTCGGGTCTGTACATAGTGTTTGTATTACGACTGATCTTAGCCATAAACTTGTTTTTACCAAGAATAGTCAATAGTCAATAGTCAAAATTGTTTATTTGAATGAGAAGCTACATTCAAAACCGCAATCCGATGGCCACTTGGGACAACCTGTTTTTCCGATAACGGCAACCACTGTGAATAGACATTTAATACTGAGTTATGCTTTTGAGGTGGCCTATACGAACTTTATAGAATTCCACAAAAGATCTATAGAAAGTGAAGTCGGCAGTTAAGTCTTCATTACGCAAAACGCATAGATTACACGAACATAGATATAGGTCATCTTAACACTATAGAAAAAGATAGATTCACTATAGATTCACAAAAAAGTAACGTGTCAGTTGTCAATCAGTATTTCAAGTAAATAAGTCACAATTAGATCGGAAAGTGATTCATTATATTCTTTTGCATCATGGGATTCGCGCGAATCCAACAAATAGACGAATATAACGCGCAAATAGACGAATCCTTAAATTTCGGATTCTCGCCCAACCCTGCAGTGTAAATTTTGATTTCAAAACTGAATAGTCTAATTTAGTGGGTTTATCTCAGCCTTTTCAGGGATTTACGTATGTTTATATGGAAATGTCATGTTTTCGTTTCCAACTACGTGCAGAAAATGGCTTGTACTGATAATGCATTAAAGTATTGACAATAATCCTTCCGTAATTTATTGATCGGCTAATTGGTTAATAGTATTGGTCACAAGTAATCAGAAGGGAAGGGGCACCCTTCCATACATCGACACTTTGTGGCTTCACATGACTTTTTTTACAGAATTTTCAACCCTAGCACAGCCAAGAGCCATGAACGAAGCTAGGGATTACTCAATGAAAAATAATCAATTTCAATATTTAAATATACAGAAGTAAAATAACAGATCTTCCTATCTCATTAACTGTCATTACTAGGTCATCTAAGACGACAGACATCTGCCGATCACTGAGGAAAGGATAAGTTTATGGAGTTGATGGACAACAAGTGGGCTAATCACTGCTTCAAAAAATCTTGCCAGCAATTGGAAGCAGGCTGATAGGACGGTAACAAGATGGAAAAAATTAGTCAGAGGCTTTCTTTGGGACTGGATCCATGGAAGCTGCTTTCCAATAAGAGGTAACTCATCGATGGATGCACATCCTCTGAATAGCTTGGACAAAAGTGGAGAAACCTCAGGTGAGAGATCCTTGCAGACCGTGACCGGGATGCCATCTGGTCCACTAGATTTAGTGCTATCGAAATCTGCGATGATCTTTTTGACGTTTCGAATTGTGACTGAAGAAGAGTGATGTGTCTCATCAAAGCGTGTGGGAATTGGAGGTAGAATTCTACTTCCATCGTCCAAGATGAATTCTTTGATAACTCTTTGCTAACAAGCTCGGTTTAGTCTGCTGACGATGTCGCCATAGAAGTACTGAATTCGTCATAACGAAGTGCTGGGATGGAGAATGTGTTTCTATTGGTGACACTGTTGTTAATCCTCCAGAAGTCCTTATAGCCAAGCTTTTGGGTAGCAATGGATTTCCGTACATACAAAGCGTAACGGCTTTGGGCTTATGTAAGGCTTCCTTGCAATTTCTTCGTGCGGTCTTGTACAGTGCGTTCATAAAGTCACTGTGCACCTAATAAATCAATGCATGTGCAGTACTTTGCCGCTTTGAAATAGATTGCCACGGCACTATAAAAAGTGAAGTTTCTTGTAGAAACTTCGACTTCTGTGTGATCACAAAATATCTATTTACATACTACAAAAACATTTGAAAATGTCCACCTTGTTCACTAATGCAAATGTCAATTCGACGTCTCATATTCTCAAACATTCGATGAATTTCCTCGTGCCTGATAGCGTCAATTTTCTGTCGGCTGTTTTCTCTAGACTCCTGTAGATTTCGTGACCTGCTTCCGTAAACCTCCTGCTTCACCGCTAACCAACAGTAAAAGTCCAAGACATTCAATTCCGGTATCTCGGATGCCAAATCCTTTAGAGATAACTCTTGTTTGAAATATTCCACTAAAATATCGAATTGAGGAATTGACGGTATGCGCAGTTGCTCCATCTTGCTAGAAATAAGCAGTCAAACTTTCATCGTCACTAAATTCGTCAACGAGTGAAGCAATCATTTTGTCAAATAATTTTTGCAATAATAGTTGAATATCGGCCCAAGCATTCGTATTCTTGACATAAGAGAATGTAATGGCTTCTCAACAAATTCGTGTGGGTTTTCACTAGACCGTGTTCGGGAACTCTGGCTACTGATATGCCTTGATAGATGAAACCAAGCAATATCAGAAAAGAAAGTCTTATCGAGCACATTATTTTCATTTAGATTTTCCTTGAACCAAGCGCAGTACTGAAGACGCTTGTCATGATTGGCATCATTCAATTCATGTTGGCCAGAGATGCGGTGCGGATGTAGGCCTATGTTCTTTCTTACAGCAGGATGAGCCGCCCCGAGAGATAGACCCACTTCTTGGGATAAGCGACGCATCAACTTGTTTGGGCAATGAGTCATGGCTTCAGAAATAACATTTTCAGGAATAACCTTTTTATCGCTTAAGATTAATAATGGTCGATCTCAGCGTGATGGATCGTGCACCGAGTCAGCTTTTCTGAACTCACTGATTGGACTCCAATCAATATTTCGATGAGGCAAATCAAATGCAGGAAGTCTTTCTAAAAACCCCTTCTTCACTTCATTAGTATATTCCCCATTGGCGCGAAAAACATTTTTGACCAAGAGGTTCTTCTTTCGCATTGACATCACCATGCTTAGCTTCGAAATGCAACGTACAGATCTTCACCGAGTCAGTAGCTGACAGATGTGAAGTTAAATTTAAATTGCAATCATGTTGAATGTCGCAAGCTACTCAATTGCGTTTCCAAAACGAGCCAGTGACTCTGTGTATGTGATAGATATCTACAATTGTAAGATTACGACTGTTTTCTTTGGCAAAACAAAGTTAGAAGAGGTGCACAGTGACTTTATGAACGCACTGTACAATTCATCTCGCAATACAATCACGCTTGTACTTATGGAAAACTGATCATGCTGGCAGGGTACAGCTGCACATTCTGGTGTAAATCAAGGTTGTGAGTGAGGCTTCATTTGCAAAGTACGGTGAGAATGTAGGCCAACATCCCTATCTGATACCATCCTGTCAGTTCTTGCGCCGACTTGTGGACGTTCTCACTGAGATTCAGATTCTCAGCTTGAACTTGACGAACAAAAAATGCGAAAAAAACCTGTCTGCTTTGGAGAATTGATAAAATGTTCCATGGAAAGGCTCAGACGGCGTGGAGTAAGTTTGCTTACCAGAAACTGCTGTGATAACACAGTGATCAGTCGTGTCGAATGGAGAAGTAACCTTGTGTGACACAAGCCAATCAACATTGTGCACTTTGAAGTCACCAAAACCGGCAACATCAGCGGTTGATTACTCTTGTAGAAGATAATCGATCTCATCAGAAAGTACATAGAAAATGTCCGCATTGGTTGATGGAGAGAGTTATAGGAAAAATAAATGTACAGTGGGTTTCTGTAACAGCGCAATGAATGCAAGATACTCATGCCTTGGATCCTCTGAGTTACGAAGCATTCCCAGGGCAAAGGTTGTCTTGGCACAAACTATAAGACCATGACAAGGTGCTTCATCCATCCGGTGAAATATTTATCCATCAGGAGCAACAGCGCTTGATGACGCACTGGGATCTACTCTGGTTTCCGACGGGGCTAGAGGATCTGGTGACTTACATTGCAGGAAGATATTGATGTCGTCGTAATTGGACCTCAGTCCTCCTACGTTGCTGAAGTTGATATTTAGAGAGGTTTTAAGCTTGACGGCTTGACTACGTTTCTTGTGTGCCTTTCTCATTTTCATAATTTCTCGTAGAATATCAGTCAAATAAACGATAAATTATACTGTACAACAAAGTGATACAAGAAACTTTGGAAGGCATCAGAAAAACGTAAATAATAGCAACAAAGCTGCAATATATAATACGCAAAAAGGACACTTATAGACGCACTTCATGTCGTAAAAGGTTGAAGAAACCCAAATGAGAACCCCGTTGCACAATGCAACATACAGCTTCCGGATACAGCTACACGGTCTAAACCCCTCAACCCCTCAGTTAAGCTACCCACGCATGTCCCTGGCAGTGGAACTGCACCGCCTATTTTCGAGCAGTTGACCTAGCCTGCCTCACAAAACATTACCAGTGGGTTCGGGACCCTCGAACTACCTTACACCCGCATGCCGTGAATGCGCTGGATCTGTCACACCTCAACCTGCAACAAACGGGAAGTGCAAAAGAGAACATTGAAGGGAAGTTCGATCGCAAATGAGCCAATTGCCAAAAAAACTGATTCAACATGAAGCATCAAATGACTATTTACATCTGAGAAACCGGGTGGGTGTTGTTAACCCGTTTGCAACCGCTACAAGAAATAATAGTCAGAAAGACGTTTAAATCTAGTCGAAGCATAAGTAGAGGGTACTATTTAAGATTATTATGTAAAAAAAACACTGACCACTGCTCCGATGCCAATTTTTCACATGTTCCTCTACAGGAACAATGGTTGCAAACGGGGTCAAATATGATATCGATTCATGACTTCCCATAGGTTTTGCACCGCTAGCTCCCGTTGAAGCCGATGAGACAAAGTTTCTGTGATTGGTTGAAAGCGCCTCATACAACGCATTAGGGAACTGCCACTACTCAATGGCAGCTGCTAATTTCCTTATCACTGTGTCTACTTGCTAGACTGACTTTAAACGTCAGATGCACAATACAAAATCCTCACATCTTCGCAACGATACGAAGACTGACGTGACTGCATTTTTGGACACGCTATTCTTGAATGATGCCCAGATTTCGTAAAACATTGACAGTTGAAGTTAACTATGGAGTCTGTGGATGAGTTAGAGTCGTTGAGTATACGACATCCAGATTTATTCGACATGACGCCTACTGAAATCTTCAAATTACTTTTCAATGATCGACTCCATGAGCTTGTGCTGGAAGAGACTAAGAGATATGCCTCCCAGAAGAATAGATCTATTGATCTCAACCACCATGATCTTGATATATTCTTGGGCATACTCTTCCTTAGCGTATATCATTCACTACCGAGACAAATGCTTGTACTGGTCAAGAGATGATGATGTATGTGTTCCGCTGATATCAAAGACGATGTCGAGGAAACGATTTGAAGAGACCAAGTCTAACATTCACTTTGCTGACAATACTTGATTCTTTTATTCTTTTGATTCAATACTTGATATTTTATGGCTAAAATCAGGCCCCTTCAAGATGCAGTCAACGAATCTCTACAGCAATTTGGAGTATTCTCGAAGTCTCTGTCAATTGATGAGCAAATGGTACCATTTTATGGGCGCCATTCCGCTAAAATGTTTATCCGTGGAAAGCCACTGCGGTTCGGATACAAGAACTGGTTTCTGATTACTGATACTGGGTACCCTCTGAAATTTGAGACTTATTGTGGTGCTAGATCTGCGAATGCTGACACCGGTGATGATCAACCTCTTGTACTTGGTGAACGCGTCGTGATGGACTTGCTTTCGATTCTCGACGTACCTGAACAACAACACGTATACTTCGACAACTTTTTTACGTCGCATGCACTCCCAACGAAACTACCAGCCAAAAAAATACAAGCTACTGGGACTGTCCGCGAAAACAGAACAAACAGATGTCCAAGGCTGTGATGGCATGTGCGGGCAGACGCATTTTGTATTCCAAAATATCTTTAGTAATCAGAAGACCAATCTGCCAAGTTAGCATGTATTTAGCGACATGTTTCAAGGTCCTGCCTCGTCATCAAGCAATAATAAAGTGCACAGCAAAGATTTGACAAACACTCGCGCATGGTGTGGTCATCGAACAGCAGACGTCACAAGCAGACGTCACAAGCATGCGTACGTGTATGGTGTAAGAGAATTGCAACTAATACATGTAGAACTAAATAACAAGTTACAAGGGAAATTAAAATGAATGTGGGCCGGTTGCTCGTCCCGACAAAGACTCATCAAGAAAACAGAGATGAATCGAGGTCAAGGCGAGCAAGCGGCCCACAAAGAAATGCAGAAGCATCTTATAAAAGACAAAGGTACGATACATGTACGTGTACATGAGTAGACTAGCTGGCGTAATTAGATCAAAAATAGTTTGTAGTCAATGTATTCATCACGACCATTGAGAGGGGGAGTTAATTTATTAATGATCTGGGCCTCAGCAATTCTGCAGCGAATTTCATTGGGATGCCTGCTTATGATGGAAAATTCAAAGATATCGCGTGGTATTCGTTGATGCTGCGATATTGCATGTTGGTAGATGCTGGTATTTCTGCTGCGCTGGAGATGCTCCGAAACTCGGTCATGATAAAACCGAGAAGTGCTCCCAATGTAATAAGCATCACACATTTGGCATTTACCTTTGTAGACGACATTTCTCGTAGTACAAAGGGGAGGATCATTAATTACACAAGTTCTCTTGGAGCAATTTTTGTATCGTGCAACTTTGTTCAATTGCTGCGATAGGTTTGTACCATGTTGGTTCACAAGTCGTATGTTTAGACCCGATGAGTTAAGTATACGACGAAGCCGTTAATTGAATTTATCACTGATAAATGGGACCTTGAGTAGATGACAGTTAGAGTAGTCAGAGGGTCTCTCACTTCTTGCCTTCTTAGCCATTCGAGAATAGTGTCGAACATTGTTTCGAGAGTAGCCATTATTGAATAATTTAGTGCTCAGTCCGTTAATTTAATTGCATGCTTTTTGCTTTCTTCTGTGGAGCAATATTCTTCAATAATTGTGTTCCTCTAAATACTAGAAGAAATTGCCGAGGAGGAATTGACGAAAAGCCCTTTATTGGCTTCTTTGGAATAGAATTTATGTTGAATGATACCGTTATCATCCAAGGTAATCGCTGTATCTAATACCGGAAGATATCCATTGTTCTGAGCTGGCGCACATAACTCAAACTTGATGCTGTGGTGAGTGCCATTGACATTCAATAGCATCTGCTGCAAGTCCGTTGACTTATCGACTACTACAACGCAGTCATCGATGTACCTCAGAAACACAATCGGATAATTCAAGGCACGGATAAAAAGAGTTGATTGTTCTAAGTGGTTCATTACCAGAATCGCCAGTATCGGAGACATCTTGGATCCCATCGCTAGGCCTTGTCTCTGTCTGAAGAATCTATCCTCATAGTGGAATGAATTATTGCGCAATATATAAGACAATATTTCAATAATAGAATCCACTGGTATCCTCCATATTGAATTGCCAACTTTTTCTTTCAAAAGATTCTCGACAATTGATATGGTTTCTTGAATGTCGACGTTAGTGTATAAGCTCACCACATCGAGACTGATAATAGTCTTGTCAGTCATCTGGTCATTAGGGATATCTTTCAATTTGGTTAATAACTCCAATGTGTTGGATAAATGTGCAGGGACATCATTCAGGAAGTGTTTCAAGATATAATACAGGAACCAGGCCATCTTCTCGAAAGGACTACCAATGGTCGATACTATAGGATGGATAGATAGTTGGGTCTTGTGGGTTTTAGGTAAATGATAGAACTGAGAAATCACTGAGTTCTTCGCCTTGAGTTTATTGATTAATCGTTTTGGTAGAGTGGAATTTGCAAAAGCTTTGCCCCATATCTTGTTGACCGTTTGTTCTTCTTTTACAGTTGGGTCAGACGAGATTTGTTCATAAGTCGCGGATTCTTCCAAATGAGAGAAGGCTAGGTTATTATAATCCGTGGTTGGCAATACAACCATTTCTCCACCTTTATCACTCACAACATATTGATTGTTGTCCTTCTTCATGGCTTTCAAAGTTAGCCTCTCTTTCCTGGACATATTGTCGATTGTGGATGGATAGCGCAATTCTTGAGCAATCAGGTTGTCCACAGCTTCAGCAAGGCACACCAGCTTTCTCTCGACGAAAGGAGATGCCTTAGGCGGAGGAAATCTGCTCCCTTCAAACGGACAGTGTTCGGGAACAGAGATCAAGTCATTTTGTGGTTGCAATTCATCAGGAGCACTATTGTCTATAGTGCGGGCATCCATCGTATTTGATAAGCCACATGAGCCAAAGAAATTCGTAGGTCATCAGCTTTCCTGCCATTCAAATTACATGACGGGACAAATTTCGGGCCTTTTTCCAAAATACTCATCTCATTTGTGTTGACATTAGGGTCACCAATAACATAAGCACCAATATCATGAGCAGGCATCCCAATGAAATTCGCTGCAGAATTGCTGAGGCCCAGATCATTAATAAATTAACTCCCCCTCTCAATGGTCGTGATGAATACATTGACTACAAACTATTTTTGATCTAATTACGCCAGCTAGTCTACTCATGTACACGTACATGTATCGTACCTTTGTCTTTTATAAGATGCTTCTGCATTTCTTTGTGGGCCGCTTGCTCGCCTTGACCTCGATTCATCTCTGTTTTCTTGATGAGTCTTTGTCGGGACGAGCAACCGGCCCACATTCATTTTAATTTCCCTTGTAACTTGTTATTTAGTTCTACATGTATTAGTTGCAATTCTCTTACACCATACACGTACGCATGCTTGTGACGTCTGCTTGTGACGTCTGCTGTTCGATGACCACACCATGCGCGAGTGTTTGTCAAATCTTTGCTGTGCACTTTATTATTGCTTGATGACGAGGCAGGACCTTGAAACATGTCGCTAAATACATGCTAACTTGGCAGATTGGTCTTCTGATTACTAAAGATATTTTGGAATACAAAATGCGTCTGCCCGCACATGCCATCACAGCCTTGAACTTTCTCCCACTTGACCAGTGTACTTTTGGCATAATACGGAAATTAATATCTACAACGGCAAGAATTGGCAAGCACCGCTGTCATGTGTGGTTTCTCAGATCTTGTGAGAAGTTGTATGTGATACCTCGTTTTATCACCAACATTAAATTACCCATGGATTTGAATCATCGCTGTGTCCTTCGCATTCAAAGACAAATACTACGCTCATCAAAGAAGTCGCATTATACAAAGATGGAATATCTTAGATCAGAAAATGAACAATATATAGACTCTTTGCGATCTACCCTATCACATCATGATCTATCTTATGTTCAACATGTCGCGAATATTACAAACAATTTAGGAACTGAAGCGATTCGACGAACTCAGAAAAAGAAATTACAGAATTTGATATTGAGGATGGATGCTCCTGAAGTTATAACCGATGGTGAATCCATATCTTCCGACACGATGCCGAATAAACCGAATCCTCGTTTTTCTGTTATTGGTGACCCTAATGTCAACACAAATGAGATGAGTATTTTGGAAAAAGGCCCGAAATTTGTCCCGTCATGTAATTTGAATGGCAGGAAAGCTGATGACCTACGAATTTCTTTGGCTCATGTGGCTTATCAAATACGATGGATGCCCGCACTATAGACAATAGTGCTCCTGATGAATTGCAACCACAAAATGACTTGATCTCTGTTCCCGAACACTGTCCGTTTGAAGGGAGCAGATTTCCTCCGCCTAAGGCATCTCCTTTCGTCGAGAGAAAGCTGGTGTGCCTTGCTGAAGCTGTGGACAACCTGATTGCTCAAGAATTGCGCTATCCATCCACAATCGACAATATGTCCAGGAAAGAGAGGCTAACTTTGAAAGCCATGAAGAAGGACAACAATCAATATGTTGTGAGCGATAAAGGTGGAGAAATGGTTGTATTGCCAACCACGGATTATAATAACCTAGCCTTCTCTCATTTGGAAGAATCCGCGACTTATGAACAAATCTCGTCTGACCCAACTGTAAAAGAAGAACAAACGGTCAACAAGATATGGGGCAAAGCTTTTGCAAATTCCACTCTACCAAAACGATTAATCAATAAACTCAAGGCGAAGAACTCAGTGATTTCTCAGTTCTATCATTTACCTAAAACCCACAAGACCCAACTATCTATCCGTCCTATAGTATCGACCATTGGTAGTCCTTTCGAGAAGATGGCCTGGTTCCTGTATTATATCTTGAAACACTTCCTGAATGATGTCCCTGCACATTTATCCAACACATTGGAGTTATTAACCAAATTGAAAGATATCCCTAATGACCAGATGACTGACAAGACTATTATCAGTCTCGATGTGGTGAGCTTATACACTAACGTCGACATTCAAGAAACCATATCAATTGTCGAGAATCTTTTGAAAGAAAAAGTTGGCAATTCAATATGGAGGATACCAGTGGATTCTATTATTGAAATATTGTCTTATATATTGCGCAATAATTCATTCCACTATGAGGATAGATTCTTCAGACAGAGACAAGGCCTAGCGATGGGATCCAAGATGTCCTCCGATACTGGCGATTCTGGTAATGAACCACTTAGAACAATCAACTCTTTTTATCCGTGCCTTGAATTATCCGATTGTGTTTCTGAGGTACATCGATGACTGCGTTGTAGTAGTCGATAAGTCAACGGACTTGCAGCAGATGCTATTGAATGTCAATGGCACTCACCACAGCATCAAGTTTGAGTTATGTGCGCCAGCTCAGAACAATGGATATCTTCCGGTATTAGATACAGCGATTACCTTGGATGATAACGGTATCATTCAACATAAATTCTATTCCAAAGAAGCCAATAAAGGACTTTTCGTCAATTCCTCCTCGGCAATTTCTTCTAGTATTAAGAGGAACACAATTATTGAAGAATATCGCCGCGTCGAGAGTCTGTGCTCCACAGAAGAAAGCAAAAAGCATGCAATTAAATTAACGGACTGAGCACTAAATTATTCAATAATGGCTACTCTCGAAACAATGTTCGACACTATTCTCGAATGGCTAAGAAGGCAAGAAGTGAGAGACCCTCTGACTACTCTAACTGTCATCTACTCAAGGTCCCATTTATCAGTGATAAATTCAATTATCGGCTTCGTCGTATACTTAACTCATCGGGTCTAAACATACGACTTGTGAACCAACATGGTACAAACCTATCGCAGCAATTGAACAAAGTTGCACGATACAAAAATTGCTCCAAAAGAACTTGTGTAATTATGATCCTCCCCTATGTACTACGAGAAATGTCGTCTACAAAGGTAAATGCCAAATGTGTGATGCTTATTACATTGGGAGCACTTCTCGGTTTTATCATGACCGAGTTTCGGAGCATCTCCAGCGCAGCAGAAATACCAGCATCTACCAACATGCAATATCGCAGCATCAACGAATACCACGCGATATCTTTGAATTTTCCATCATAAGCAGGCATCCCAATGAAATTCGCTGCAGAATTGCTGAGGCCCAGATCATTAATAAATTAACTCCCCCTCTCAATGGTCGTGATGAATACATTGACTACAAACTATTTTTGATCCAATTACGCCAGCTAGTCTACTCATGTACACGTACATGTATCGTACCTTTGTCTTTTATAAGATGCTTCTGCATTTCTTTGTGGTCCGCTTGCTCGCCTTGACCTCGATTCATCTCTGTTTTCTTGATGAGTCTTTGTCGGGACGAGCAACCGGCCCACATTCATTTTAATTTCCCTTGTAACTTGTTATTTAGTTCTACATGTATTAGTTGCAATTCTCTTACACCATACACGTACGCATGCTTGTGACGTCTGCTTGTGACGTCTGCTGTTCGATGACCACACCATGCGCGAGTGTTTGTCAAATCTTTGCTGTGCACTTTATTATTGCTTGATGACGAGGCAGGACCTTGAAACATGTCGCTAAATACATGCTAACTTGGCAGATTGGTCTTCTGATTACTAAAGATATTTTGGAAAACAGATGTCCGGTGGTGGACTCCAAATTGATGATGAAGAAGGACAGAGGTTCTTTCGATTTTCGCTCATCTGATGACGGAGTTCTCTTCGTGAAATGGAAGGACAATAAAGCTGTCACAATGGGAACAAACAGTGGAAGTGTCTATCCAACAAACAACGTGAAACGCTACAGTAGAGACTTGTAAAATAAAGTGAATGTCCCTCAACCTCGATGTTTCAAGGCCTACAATTCCGGAATGGGAGGGGTGGACATTATGGACCGCTTTCTGAGTCAATATCGACCCACTTTGCGTAGTAAAAAGTGGTATTGGCCATTAGCTGTCAATTCATTCCAACTTCTTCTAGTTGCAGCTTGGCGGATTCACGTTGAGGTTCAATGTAATCCCAAACTCGATCTACTTGCATTTACACGCAGTGTTGTTGTTGGTTTACTTACTCAAGCAGTTGGGACGGAAAGAGTGATGACAGGACCGAGTGGGAGAAGATCACAGAACCGCATGATTGGATTTCATCATCCGATCAGTGCTCAGTCTCAAGGCAGATGTCGACAATGCTCGAAAAACACAGTGAAACAGTGTGCCGAGTGTTTAGTTAGACTGCACCCTGACTGCTTTATGGAATACCATACTTCCAAATTCTAAACTTCCAGTGAAGTTGCTTGTAGGCATTTTCCTAGTGTTCTTTCACAGAAAGTAGTAAGCCTATGTGAGATTTTGATATACGGTAGCCTATTGTACATGCACATTATTAGCTTGTAAAGAGACGAGATTTTGCTATTACCAAAAGATGACTTTTGAAAACAGACTTTACTGACATGTAGGCCTATGTTTTTTGTCATGTTTGTCAATATTTTTCTTATGGATACATGTAAGGATACAAGCATTTTATCTAAAAAAACAATGTAGCCTACAATGTAGCAAAAAGAGACATCTATATACATACCGTCGATTAAAGAATTACGGAATTCGAAGCTCATTAGATTTTGGATTGCCAGAAATAATGATACCGTTTACAACCAATGTTCCTCTATAGGAACATGTTGAAAGATTGAATGGTTGTCGCAATTAAAAATATATGGGGATCATCTATATGGTACTTTCTATTACTTCTAGGCATAATCAACATGTGTGAGCACTTTCAAAACCCGAAAAATTTTTTTTTCGTATTATTGAGTTCGATTCTAGAGCACATCGAAAATGCCATGATCTTTCGGACTGAAAAGTTTTTTGAAATTAATGAAATAATATTGTCTTTCAGTCTTTTAGTCTTTCTCAGCACAAAAATTAATTAATTAATTGTATCAAAATAAATGCCGCCGGTCTGGCCTATGCAAAAGTTTTGGAAATGAAATGCTAAATCATTTGAAATTTCCTTGTAAAAATACTAACTATCAATGTTATTATCGATATCTAGCAAATATTCACATATATCACAGTTCATTGATTGTCGTAGTTCCATAGTTCATTATTCAATAGTCCCATAGTTCACAATAGTTCATTCTTTATCTCTCTAGTTCTTCTGTATAGTTACTGTTGGCATGTTTGGTTGGTTCCTTTCTGTTTTGTTGTTGATGACTTTCCTTTTCTGTTATGTACTGTCTTTGATGTTGACCGATTCCGTCATTTGACGTTCCATTGCGTTATTATAATGAACACTTGTTATATTCATTGAAAATTCTTGTTCTATGTTGCCATGATACTCTTTGCAATGTCTCCAGAAACTGTATCCATCTTTCTTTACAATATCTACTGAAATTACTAAAAATTGAAAAAAAGTTCATTTAAAAAATAATTTTAGGTAACAGTTCAAACACCTTCTTCCATACCCTGTCCGTCCACTCTATAGTCTGGAGCGTTTCTGCCCAGCGTATGCTCCCAGTCCGGCTATTCTAACCTAGGCCTCTTACCCAACACCTAAGTTTAAAGTAGAATAATTTGTTTTGGCATAACACGTTCACTAACCCTCATTTATAAAGCTTTATAGTTGAGTGTCGAACGTTAATTGACAAGTTGATAACGAAATTTCGTTAATTTTGTGACTTACTTGAAAATCGCGTACGATTCATAAACCCTATCTGAGAGCCAGTATCGTGCATGCTGTTTGTTCATAGACCACGACTGAGATTAAATGTAAGAGACACTCAATGCATGGGAATTACTGTCCAATCCTCACATCATTCCAAATGATACAGAGCTTCACAAAGTACACGAGAAGTCGTGAAGCGACAATACTGAGACATATTCTGAAGCGATTGCGCATGGCTCAAATCCGTTATTTCCTTTAGCAGGTAATTGAACAATCCAGAGCCACGCCAGAGCCTTGGCCACAAGGCTAGTTTAAGTTTTATTGCAATTTTATTGTGAGTGACCTAAGACAGGAAGTTACAAATCAGCGATAAACGCTCTTTGATGGTGCAAGAGTATCCCTGTTATCGCGCAGTGGACATTTTTTTGGATTTTATGATCCTCATAAGCTGAGAACTTGACAAAAAAGGATGGTGCGAAAAATATGGCGTGGGTGAAAATATTTCAGCGATAAAATGTCATGGTTGTCTGTAGGCTTAAAGGCAGCTATAAGATATGCGATTATGAAACCGGTCACAAATTACCGAAAATTCCGAACTTTCATAAGAGAAACTATCAGAGAATTCAGACATTCTCTGTATCACAGAGACGTGAAAGGAATAACTCCTTACGGCTATCAAAATGCTTTTAGTCCTTGTCCATCGGGTGGTGGAGTTGGCTTTGTTTTCAAAGATATCTTACGCTTCGCCATCCTATCGTCTCCTTCGTACAAAGTATTTGAACAATTGACATTATCATTTTCTAACAATCGTACTGAACAATTGACATGCCGCCTCCTATCTCCTCCTAAAGCACATTGCTTGTCAGATTTGATTATGTTCTTGAACGATCTCTATGCTTCCGAGAGTCACATTATAACATAGGATTTTAACGTTCATGTTGACACAGCGATATCGACCATTTTTTTGCTCTTCTTGCTGTGATTGATCATTACCAGAAACAATATGTAGATCAATCGACTCATGTAGCAGGTCACATTCGCGACCTTGTTATTACAAGGCCAGATGATAACTTAGTCAGAAGTGTTTCGATTCAAGATTATTTAATGGTAGTCAGAGTGTTTCGATTCAACCTGCATCCCTTTACCCATCCATAATCCAAGCTCAAGTAAAAAAGATTCCCATCGGAACGGGAAAAGTGGGTCTCTTACCTTAACTTTGCTACATTTCGTGTCATCATATGAAAACAAAGATTTATTTCAGCCGAAATTGTATCAAAGAATTATGTCATTGATTTATACAACATCGGCATCCCTGGCCTGTGATAAGCAATACTCCACTCATTTACTAAGGAATTGTTTGGCGACCGCATGTCCTGCTCGCCATCACACAGGACCGTCATGTCGTCGTCGACACGAGAAAGAGCGGAGCAAAATGGAAGTAATCCCACGACAAAGCAAATTTCATCGCTCAAAGGAATCTTGTCACCAACAACATCTTCTGCGCCAAGTAGTAATGCCACTCTAGTATCCAAATCAAGTAATGCCAAACTCTTACGTGAAAATCATCTCTGGATTGCTATAAATACCCTCCTGGAGTGAAAAAGTACACACGTCTTCCGAAATTTGACTCTGCTTGAGTTTGTGCTGAGACTTTCATAATTTTTAGTGATAGAAAAGTAAAGGGTATTCGAGAAAAAATGCCTCCAAAGTGTGACCGTCCAAACTGCTTATCAATGCGAATCTTTAAGAACCTGATCAAATTACGATTATATTCTATAAAGGTATTATATTCTATAAGTGTAAATTCTTAATCGAGTTTTCTTAATCCCTCTCAAACAACTTAAAAAAAGAACCTTAAGAAACTTTTTGCACCAATTCTATCATCTCTTAGGCAGGCATCTTTAAGGGCACCTCGTTTTTAAAGAAGCTGTTGCAAAGCGAATTGCAAAAGAGAATTTGCCGTTATAAAAAAATCTTAAAAACTTGTATCTCCAACAATCCAACTATATCTCAATTGGCATTCTTTCCTCTCAAAAGACATTGAAAACCTGTTTCTCGGGGTATCAACAACTTCCTAGCATCGATGTCACTAGTACTATCCGCATTTGACACTATGAATCAATCATAGTTTGGGATTTTCAGGAACAGTCTTAAAGTGGTTTAAATCGTAAGTCAACTCGGAATGAAACAACTAAAATTGGCCACGTAACTTTGATTAAGTTGCGTGCGACGTACTTCAGGGGTCTGTACTAGGCCCACTTCTACTCTAGATGCACACAGTACACAGCCTATTTATGATATCATAGCATCTCATGGTCTTGTTCATCACTCATACACTCAAGGAAAAAATAAAGTACCCGGTTAGACATTTAACTCTATTTCGAAAACAACAAGACAATATGCACTACTTGTGCTTCAGAGTCGATCACAGAAACAATATCAATACGCGTATAAAGTCACGAAAGGCGTACTAGTACATAGAAAACAGTCAAAATCTCGTAAAATCACCTTCAGCATCCAGTACTGCTTCTACGCGATCACGCATTGAACTGATAAGAGAAGCTCGATAATTGACATCATCCATCAGTTCATTCCAAATGACATCAAGCGTAGCAAAGAGTTGGTCACTGTCTTCTGGGTCCTCATATTCTCTTTGGAGTTTCAGTTCCATCTGTGCCCACACGTGTTCGATGGGATTCATGTCGGGACTAAATGCAGGCCAGTCTAAGATAGGGATTCCATTGTGTTGATGGAACAGTTTCGTCCGGTTCGCCGAATGTATCGGTGCATTGTCTTGCTGGAAGATGCCACCTGCTTGAGTGATTGTATTCCATACTGGAAGAAGATTACCTTCAAGGATGTCGATGTACTTTTGGGCATCCAATCTCTCTCGAATTCTCACCAGGCTCGTATGTCCATTACTTGAGAATGCACCCCACACCATTACATGCGCGACAGATCTGTTCGGAGTACGGCAGACGTAGCGATCCGTGTACCGATCTCCTATCGATCGACGGACATACTGTACTCCTGACTGACCAAAGCTGAATTTCGATTCGTCAGAAAACACCACTTTCTTCCACCTCGTCAAAGTCCACGATGACTTTTCTGTAGCCCATTCCAATCTGCGATGTTCATGATCTGCTGTCAAGGCTGTCTTTCTAGCTGGTGTAAATGCCTTGAAACCACCGCTCAGCAATCGATTTGTTACGGTCCTTCTGGTGCATTCTAGATTTAAGTTTTGCTTAATTATTCTGGCAGAGCAAAAAGGATGGTTCGAAGAGAAAGTTAAAATTTCCTCGTCATCTTCTTCAGTTGTACTTTTCCTACGGCCACAAGAAGCTCGATTGGTTGCTTTAGCATCTCCACCAGCTGATAGCCTCTGTAGGTACTTTCTGACTGTGTTCTCTGATATCTCGAGGCACTCAGCAATTTTAGGTCTTGAAAAATTCGCATGAAACTTTAAGGCGTAGATTTGACCTCTCTGGAATTCAGTCAAATCACATCCACGTGTCGCCATGACTAATTTGCTAATGCTACGATACTGTCAATGATTGTGGTGTATGTAGCTAGCGGATTGAACAGAGTACAGCTCGGTATGCATGAAAGAACAATGAATGGAATCATAGCATTAGGCCTCAGCTACACTGAAAGCAAAGCAAACACGAGCGTCCCAAGCGTCTCGAGTAACCGCATGTCCACAAGCTATCAATCGCTCTAGTTTGCTTTGCGTGGATTATGGAAGTCTACAAATGCTGCAATGATGACTTTGTATTTGCTGCAAAAACGCTTGGAAAAGCTCGCTGTGTGGTTGAGGCCTAATGGTTTGACTATTGATTTAACTTCTAAAGTTCATATTTCACACCAACGAGTAGAAAAAAATGACTGAAATGATAAATTTGTCACTGTTAACATAACTTTTTACACCGGGTACTTTATTTTTTCCTTGAGTGTATGTTGATAACATTAATAACTATCTGTCTTTTTCCATTGATGATCTACGTGACAGAATTTCTATTTCCGAATATCGCCGGTCCTGTTGATATGTTTAACAATAATATTGCATAAACTTATGCTAAATTCAAATAAAAACCCACCGGTTTGTATGCGGTACTTGACACCAAATATACGCTGTACATTCACTGTCCGTGTATCTGACCGACTGTTTCCATTTTATGCTGTGAAATCATTGGGTCTCTTTTGACTATGTTTTATCGCTTGATACTTAAATTTCACATATTCACATATTTCACATACATAGGAGCTTCATGTTTCTCAGAAACCTTTACAGAATTCGTTGTTAGATCAGTGAAAAACACGCCAACATGATGGTTTGAGCATTTATGTATTATGTGCTGGATTACTGCAACGGTATTTCTGTAGGCTGCACGACAACATCAATACATCGGCTACCAAAAGTGCAAAATGCATGCACCAGACTAGTTCGACAGCTTCCAAAGAATGCTCACATCTCCGAGACTTTTCATGACCTACATTGACTGCCAGTTCATTACCGCATTGAATGCAATGTCTTGCGTGATCCACAACTACATTTACGGCAATCCACCTGAGTACCTGAAAAAACTTGAGTGTGTACTTTAGCACCATCTTTGAGATCTAAGGAGGTTCCGATTTCGATATCGGTCGGTGCCAGGGCGCTTTTTCTACTGTTGGACCTTCAAAATGGAAAAGTTTGCCGCCAAATTTGAGAAATCAAACAGACTTGCGGAAATTTAAGAGGGATTTAAAAACTCATTTCTTTTCTCGTATTGCCCGTGTCATTATCCTCACATTGACTGACGCTGTAGATTTTGTGGTTAGTACAATCTTGCAGACACTAGTAGAATCTCGTGGTACCAAGATACACCGTGCGGACACATAAGTGCATTTGATGCGCATTCTGAATACCTCGATGACGAACATCCCGATGATAGCCTAATTTAGGCCTACCTCTAGAAATATATAAAATAGATAGTGTTTCCGGCTTAGGATGAGTTGCTCCTGATTGGTTGAAGCTTTGTCATGCCTGTATTCGGAGCAATCATCACATCCAATGTTAAGCTTGCCAATGTCGAGTTGTAGCTTGCCAATCAAAAGTTGTGGCAGGGTGAAAAGAGCTACAAGGAGAGTAGTTCTTCGTCCATTTCCTTCCTTCACACTGCATTTCTTAATATTCTGGCAATGCCTTAGTTAGGCCTGCTTAGGACCTGAAATTTTGGGTTGCCTATATTTCACAAATGCGCGTTATGTGCTACAAATTACTATTTTACGGTGATTATTCTGGTAGCCTATAGAGACACCACAAGAAGAAATGCAAATCACTCGGGAGGTTTGGTGATGGCCCAATGTTCACGCTCTCACTGCAGAGCAATTAATTTATATGCCCTAAATAATAAGGACTACTTCACACCATCCATGGAAGAGAAATTCACAATGGCCTATAGCAGAATGTCATGATGCATCCGACATCTCGTGAGCACGAGTTCGCATGTCTGTCCATGACGCATTTCAAATGCACAGCAATCTGCTTGATTTCCTAATTGAATGCAACTTTGAAGCCACGAAGCGGTGCTAGGCTACACGATAGAGCCGTAAAAGTTAAAGAAAATCGTATATCTTTAGAAGTATTTGATTATATTAATGCATTCAAAGAAAATGAACCACTGCAGCTGAAACTGTATGAATAATCAAACATAATTTTCTTTGGGGCGTTTGTCACAAAATCATTTCCAACACAAGATTTAAATATTATCATGCAATTTTTTAACACTTTTTTAGTGACGAACACAAATTTTTGCTTATTTGAAAATGCCGCGTTTGAAATGTAATTAATTAAAATTATGTATACAAACAAATCACATGCACGCGGGACGCACGAGTGACTCAGACTTAAGCATGATGCGACTCACATAAGGATCAATAAGCTTTGAATAGGACATAGTATGAGACATTGATTACCGTGAGCATTCTTTCACGATTTTCCACTTTGACCAAACACCATGCCACTAATATCATTTATCATTGTGATTGCTCCTGAACATCTCCTGAACATGTGACGTATCCCTTTAGTCAAAATAAGTTTAAGAGCTTCGAGCATTTTCTTTTCACTCTCTTTGAGGGATCGTTACAGTTCCTCAATCAACATTGTATCAGAAACCTGAAGCGCACCTGTTCTAGGAAGAGTGTTTTAAAGACTCAAGGAGAACAGCACTCACTACTCACGAATTTTTGAGATTTGCGCGGCCACATTCTCATTCAGGACCCGGCCATGACCGCAAATCTACGCAACCCTACTCTATGACCCTTTGCTATTACCGCAACTTTAAATAGGGAGCTGTACTGATGTTACAGGATGAACTTCAGAGCTTCAGAGATATGGAGTTAACAACTAGTCGTGAACATCCTTGTGCTCATGACAATAGAAATCAGATACTACACTGTGTAAAGCCTAGAAGGTTTATCTTGTTGACGCCGCTGATACCGACGTGGACACGAATTGCTTTGTTCGGGATATCGAGCAGCCATAGAGTAGGGATGCGAGCAGCCTTCAATGTCCACTAAAAATCAGCTGATGAACCTTCTAGCTTAGTACAGAAAACAATCGGATTTCTATGCTCATGACTGTGTATGCAAAGTTGCATGTGCAATAGACCAAGTAAAACAGTCTGGAGAGACCGCACAGAAACAGAATTAGATCATGAGTTGTTGGGGACAGCGTGATTTTAATAGGTAAATCTTGCTGCTAGAGATTTGTTGGCCCAACAGTGTGTCTGTACGGTTGCCCCTGATTTTTGTGGATCAATCAATCGTAGTTTCAGCGAGGCATCACGATTTCCGTGATAGAAAATATTTGTTTAAATATTTCCAAAAACAACAAAGTTATGAAAATGTCTTTCGATAATTTACGATGCTAAGTGACAAAATCTTCGCATCATGTTAAAGTTTTGAAATATGAGCGAATCAGCGCTTACATGCTGACTAAATAATTAATTTGAAATGTGCCATTGGATACCTGACAATTACACCGCAATGGCTGACCGATAAATCAGCCACACAATTTTATGATTTAAAATCAGAAAAATGCATCTTTGTGTAAAAGGCTAAATTTTTCCGTAATTAGTTTCCTTTAATTCCCTCGAATTAGTAATCAAACGATGCTTTTTGATTGCATGTGCATCTGCGTAATAATTGCGTAGACATTTTTCTTTTCAATGGTAGTTCATTTCAACCTTCAATGCTCGAAAATCATCTTTTACAACATGAGGATGAGTGATTTCTTGTTTGAATGTTCAAACTTTCATCCATTTTAGGAGAATAAATGCTATGTCCTCCCAGATGCTGTCAACAGCGTTTATGATTAGTTTTTCGACCGTCTGATCGTAGTTGTCCTCTTTAATCTGTTATCATACTTTGACTTTCATTATCATATTCTTTAACCGTGTCTTTTATTACCACTTAGGTCGACGAGAAAGCTTCAAATCCGCATTCTCCCAAAGCTGCGGCAACATGATGCGTGAAGTTCAGTGCTGCTTTTTTTGAAAATAACATCCACCTATCCACTAAAATCAGAAATTTTATTTCAAAGAGATAGGCCCTATTCGAATACAAAATTTTCAGGTTGGTTTTTGCTGTTTTAGCATGATGAATGCTGTGGGCTCATATACAGACCTGCCAACTGTCCCGGATTTTTCCGGGACAGTCCCGGATTTTGTAGCTGTCCCGGATGTCACGGAAAAGTTAAAATGCTGTCCCTGATTTTGAATTTATTAACCTGAGATGAATTCTAGATCGTTTAAGAAGATCGTTTTTGCGCTGCGCGCGCAATCCCAAGATAGGGAAACATGCATGATGATGAAGTTTGCGGATTTCTTAGTGGCATTGTCTTTTCACGCTGATGTCTTTTATTAATCATTATGTAGCCCGTATGTATTTCCTTCTATTGAGTTTAAAAAGGTAGTAAGTGTTTTCCAAATTTGCATTCGTTTTTGCGACGAATGCTGTTAATAAGGTGGGATGTATCTTATGATCCTGCTTTCAGACTGATCTTTCTGTTGAAGAGACTTGAGACCATACTGTTGACTTGTAAACGTCAATTATGCATAATCATTCTTGCAATATTTGTCAATATTTTTGACTGAAAGGATGAGTGAGTCATGAATCAGCACACACTGCGATTGTAGCAATTGAATGGACATGACTTAACTTAATGACACCGTTTCTATAAAATATAATGGAAATCAAGGATTAAAATTAGGATGCGTCCTATACGCAGGC
The DNA here is from genome assembly GCA_907163375.1 of Prostheceraeus crozeri. Classification (NCBI taxonomy): domain Eukaryota; kingdom Metazoa; phylum Platyhelminthes; order Polycladida; family Euryleptidae; genus Prostheceraeus; species Prostheceraeus crozeri. Next base: position 297,621 of record CAJQUW010001530.1, on the reverse strand, counting down.
ACTCAGTCTTTCCATCGCTTTTGGGGGTCAAATATCCACTGCGTCCTATACATGGTATCGTCCTATACGCGAGTAGTTACGGTAATAAAATTGGTCCTGGATTTTCATGTTTCAAGGTTGGCAGGTCTGCATATTACAGAACTATTTTTCTATTACAGCAGGCAGCAATTTAAGAACCAATGATATCAGGACCATCATGTGCGAGGCGTCATACAGCTGTCATGTGATCTAATAACTCGAAAATACTCGTTGGGTAGGCCTATAGGGTTAAAAAAACTGTTTTAACTTCGTGTTTTCGAAATTTCCAAGTACGGTAATGAAATTCGTTGTAGGATTTGCTCAATCAAATTAATAAATATTGACTTTAATAACATTTTCCCAACTTTTGCAGGTCTTTTGGTGTTTTGATGGTCACTAGTATAACATTCATGTTATAGCCTAATCACCAGTACCTTACGTGGCCTATAGAGCCTACATTAACGTAAAACTCAGTTACCGCATGTTGTACTTTATTAAGGTATCAAGTTTCAATTGCAATGCCGTATTGCTAAAGGGACAAAAGCGAAAATTAAGTCTTGTTTTGAAACAATAGGGCTATTCCAAGACCATGTTTATAAACATGGTTTTGCAACCTTGCTTTGTGTTTTGTTTCTAAAAGTTGTTTTCAATTTTTTTTCAAACAATCAAGATCCCAGTAATTGATAAGTGTGAATAATTAATATAGACCAGTTGGTAGACACATTGATGTTTTGTTCAACTCGTTAGCAAATAAGACAAGTAAAGCAACAGTGAGTCATGGCTTGCTTGAGAGGCAAATGCGATGGTTTAGCATGCTCTTATGAAATTTGTTGCCTGTCAGCTAGTAAAGTAGTATGATGTAAAGATGACATCCAACCCACGTATAGCATGTTATTGACATTACAGGTGCTATATAGTCACAGGCCAAGACATCTGTTGAGGTTGTCGACACATGGGTTGGGTGCCCAGTTTAGCATCATTGATTCCTCATGTTCGGGGTTGTAGATTGGGATAGAGATACGACAGCATGTCGTGTAGATTCATTGGTTGGATTGCGTTTCTGCACGCTCCACGATTCTGCGCAGTTCGGCGGTCGAGTCTCAAGTCTCGGAGGTCTTTCTATACGTTGTTGATCCACTTTTACTTCCGACCTCCTCGGATGTTCAGTCCAGGCACTTCCTGCAATTAGATGCTGCGACAGGTGAGTAGAGGGTGAAATTCTAGGAAAGCTTTGAAGCAATCTTGACTCGCGCAGTTGTGGCGAAAAATAACCTCCTGGTCAAGCACGTCACCGAGGTTGCAAAACGATTCAACGACACACGCAATATTATTGTAAATGATCGATGGAAGATGATGTAATAAAAGGTAATTCGATAAAAGATGAAACTGAATAACGAAAACACAATGTTTTGCTGCTTTATGGTTGCTTATTGGTACTCATCAATAGATTCATAGTATCTTAGACAGATAGTCCATTATCAATAGATTTTTGTACGAACATTACATTTTGCACATTTTTAATACATACACAGGATATACAATATTGGGCGATATAATAAATACCTGTAAACGTGTTTGCGTTTTAGACTTTGAACATGCATAGGCCTACATCTTAACATTATGATGTAAGTATAATGTACTCGTATATTAAGTATACAAAGTATGCTCGTATCCTAACGCCAAAAAACTACGACATTCATAGAATGAAAGTCAAGTGAAATACAAATAGACAAAAATACAAAAAGACATGGAGCCTAAGACATGAAGTCAACACTGCTTTGAAATTTCATGTTCTCATTTTTTTGGCGTCGAATATCAACGTGTAGTATGTATGCATATACGAGTATGTGCACTGTGCAGTATACAACAACTGAACACCCGAGAATAGCGAGCACATCTTAAATGGTAATCGTCTATAGATTGCTGAAAGTGCTGCAGGCACATTGGAACTACATATTTAACTGAACATCACTTATGCTAACAGTATCTATATCATTCTGAAAGTGCTGCAGGCACATTGGAACTACATACTTAGCTAAAAATTACTGATGCTAATAGCATCTATATCACAAAAATTTGCGATTTACGTTCAATATGCATGTAGGTCAATTTATTGGAGCTACGCGGTTTTGATTGGCCTGACCGGTTTTGCTGAGTTGTGGAGTGGAAACGCTGATAAACGGCATTTTGTCAGAATCTCGAAACGCTGAGTCAAACATCGCGCTTTTTATTCAGGATATTTTCAAAGCCCTGAAAGTCCTGAAACTCGAAAATCCGGTCTGAAAATCCTAAAATGCCTTTTTTGATCTGAGCTCTTGACATCTACGCTTCGTAATATCTTGCAACAGGGATCTTCAAAGTGCTCGATTTTTGTCATCAAAATAATGTTAACTTAATTGTCAAGTCGGTGAAGCAAGTGAATATTCAAATAGGTGTCGGCGTATCTGCAGTTTTGACATTAGTGTGGATGTCAAAATTGTGAAAATAGAAATTGCTGGACATTTGATACGTATCGTAATGTCACTTCAGTGATCTGAACTTAGGGTTGCCAAAAAAATGTTTTTTTTATCCATCATATTTTAAATATGTTTTAAATATATTTAAAATATGTTTTTTATGTTTTTTTTATTGATGGGAATTGCAGCAGTTTTTGTAAGCTATAGCTTCATGAATTTGTTTTTTAAAGACCTAATGAATGAAAGGAAAGCATAATATAATACTTAAAAATCCTAAAATAATGTCATTCAATTTGCTATGATCGCTGCATTGTGTTATACTGGATGTCGGAATGCTTGTCATTTCGTTTTTCATTTATTCTGATGCACGGGTTCATCTTTTAAGTTATTAAGAAGCCAGAAAAATTGAGTTTTAATAAATGAAAATACGAAACGAAATGATGAGAACGACGAAACGATGAGAGATGATGATCAAAAAGACAAAGTGATAATGGAAAACTATATTGCCAGTATGCAAAAGAAACAAAACAAAAGTTAGCAAAACAATCGTATCGCATGGATGAAATTACAATAAAGCAGTCCTTCATGATGATGAATATTCACTCAACCAACACACTAGTATCACTCAACATCACTCAACATATTCAACGTCACTTCCATCATCTGCATCAAATGGGAAGCAATCGTCAACAAATACTTTTTGAAGTCCCATGTTGCATGTTATCTTCATTAGCTTCGTAACTTTTTCCAAATGTAGTCTATTCCGCGTCTTTGAATGAATGAAATTCATCTTGCTATTGATCCTCTCCACGTTTGCAGAATGAGGCACAATAGCAAGAATTCTGTTTGCTACATGAAACAGTGGGTTGTCAGCGAAAAATGCAGACCACCTGAAAGATAAGATGGTCATGTTTATATTCCGACTTTTCATGCTCGTTTAAAGTACACTGTTAACATATCGCACTAAGAAGGAAGCATTTAAGACTGCAGGAATATTAAAAAAAATATTAAATCCCCATGTAATATGTACACAAAGGGAACGTTAACTTCCGTTAACTAAGAAATATCGATACAAATTCCAATTCCCATGGACACGATGTGTCCAGCTGTACTGAAAGCCACATACATGTACACAACACTGGTATTCAAATTTGATCTATCCTGATAACAAATGTCGTTCAAGTGGTACCTCGAAACAGAATTTGCGTAGTCATACTTTAACATAGTGAAACACACTCTTATCAAAATTTCTACGTACAAGCTATGCTGTGTGCTCAATGATTGACTCCAGATAATTTATACGTATTAGTAAAAGTAAGGCGCACAGATGGAACACAAGTAACAGAAGAAAAGCAAAAGCAAAATGTTGAGCCTGGGGTCAGATAGACCTAATTAGAGGTATACCGCATATGAAGTTCTTGACTTTGATATAATCTTGACTTATCCTTTGCAGTTACACATGTTTATCTCACTAATCAAAATATCCATTAACAAAATACGTGCATGCATTGTGCATGTTTCAATACGCAGCACTATACCTCTTCAATACAATAAAATTGATTGACATATGGTTTAAGATTATCTTTGGAAGATGACTCAGGAAAATATTTCTACCAATAGACAACCACATGGCTCAGCTACGCAAGCTTGTAAGCGGGGGCATATTGTTGTGATATTTCAGTATAGTATCAGACGCTATAGTATCGTCAGGTGCTACTGCCGTCCAAATGAAATCGGATGAGAATCGCCCAGTCTTAGTTCGAAACTCGGCGAGTTCGGTCATGACATTCGTTGGGTCAGTTGAAGAAGAGTTACTCCATTTTGTGATCAATTGAATTCCAGACAATATTTGAATAGAGTTCAAGTCTTGTCCTCTTTGATGAGGGTCCAGAATATTTGCAGCATGTAGAACACCACTCTCTCCTAAAATGAACTCCTGGCGATTTTGTAGTTTTTGTTTGAACGAGTTCTCATCACAACTACTGAGGGGAGACTGACTCAAGGCTGAATTATCGATAAGTTCTGCATTTATGGCCCTCAATCCACATGAAACCAGAGAGGCACGAGGAATGTTTGATTCAAATACAGCAATCCATCGACTGATTTCTGACACAACTCTCATCGTTGATTTGACACGATCCCACAGGATATCAGAGAGAAGGTCGCGCTTGACAGGGGCCACCTGCGCTTGAACATGTGCGTCATCGTTAACACATAATCTCTGAAGAGGTGCACGATTTACGTCAAGACTTTTCAAGGATGCTTCCATGATAACCACCTAAAAAAGATTAACATGGCTACACCGAAGATCTGTTTGACTATTATTTAGATTGCGAATATCCTATTACGAAAGTTGATCAAACAAGAGTCGAAAAGTCATGGACTGGCATAGATGGATACGAAGCAAACAAATAATAAAAAGTAGGTCTATACTTTGATTAATTTTAAAAATTAAGCAGAACTTGTTTGATAAAGCGACTTAAAGGTAAAAATTCGCAGTTAGAATATCTATTTGCAACATAGCTTTTGTAGCACTCGTTGTGCGTCGATACGGGATGTTCATTTCAAGATAAGTTGTTTTCAATTGCATAGAGAATTACATAGTAACTGCCTTCTATTTACGACTTTTTATTCACCAAAAGTTACACAAAGTTAAAAAGTACCCGACGCGTTTCGTCCGAAGACAGTCTCAAGGGTCCCTTGAAACTGTCTTCGGACGAAACGCATCGGGTACTTTTTAACTTTGTGTAACTTTTGGTGAATAAAAAGTCGTAAATAGAAGGGAGTGACTTATCTATTTTCACTTTAATCGTTAGGCTTCCACATTTTAAGAACTTCAACTTTAGTTATATTAGCTGCTTAAACATATTCTTAAACACTTATCGAATTTAAAGCTTTAGATCATAAATCAGCTATTCTTTGTTGATGGTCTTTATTTTTGGTCGTGCATTATTTATAGGGTGTCGTGTAGGATTATCAGAAATTAAACTGAGAACTTTTAGCACTTATTTAAGTCACACATATATAGCTATTGTAATGTAAAGCAACTCATGAAGCATACGAAATACAAAATATCAATCGATTACAAATAATTCATCTCACCGAGTGGCTACTGGCAGTTTTGAGACTTTCGCGTAAGTCTTCTTCGATCGCATTTCGAAGAACTGACTTGTTATTAACAGTTTGAACAATTTGTCTCACTTGCTTTAAAAACGTCCCCAATGAAGGCATATTCATAAAGTCCTCTAACAGAAGGTTGAGGCCACGAGATACACATCCAATCGCTGCCAAGTCCGGATGCTCACTCAACACGATCTTCCACGATGCTCGCATATTTGCCGCATTGTCGGTGACAAGAGCAGTGAAACATTCCACGCCTACCGACGTCATGCGCTGCAGAATTTCTCGTGCGATGACATCTCCACTATGCCTTTCCCTCACAAAAACAGAGTCGAGAAACATGGGTTCAGGATCACAAACCACGAAGTTTAATATATGCTTGCCACAAACGTTCACCCAACCATCCACTGAAAGAGTCAGTTTTTGACTGGCTTTAGACAGACGAGTTTGTATTTGCGCATCAACCTCTTCAGCCTCTTGGTCCAGGAGTGGGCCACTGATCTCGTCGCGGCTAGGAACGCGGAAAGCCGGATTCAGCTGGCGAAAAAATTCTTTCCAGTTCGGGTTCGACACCAAGCTGAATGGAGCGCCTGATGAGTATATGGCCCTGGCCAGGAGTCTTTGTAATTTCTGCTGCTCTTGACGGTCCGTTTCTCGCACCCAAGATGATAGTTTGACCTAAGGAAAGAAATGCATGATGAAAATTCATTGAAAAATCGAAAATTGAAGGGCTAAAACTGTGTTGTGCCGCCTACTATATATAGGATTAAGGGATACTTTCTGATAATTGCCCATAAGTGATGTTAAAATCAGTGTTGTGATAGAAAACGCCCACCACTTGTTAACTTGTGCAACACTGACGATACTCGTGCAATCCAAAAAAAATTGTCGGAGGATGATGAGCATGAGTATAAAATTCTACTGATCGAAATCGTTGGTCAAGCGCTTAAGCGAACTTTCAATGCTTTTCAGTCCTCTGTGAGTGCAATCCGTGTTTAACTTGCGATGAATCCACTGACCCTCATCGGAAAGATATGACAAGCACTATTTTATGCACCTATCGTACTATCCTATACTGTGTTATAATCTTGCCACGTAGGCCTTGAATGAATATTGCCGGTGAGCAAAATAGAAAACAAATGAGTCCCACTATTGACCGTAATTGATTATTCTGAAATATTTAAGAAGAATCACATGACCTACATCAGAATCTATTGAATATAGTGTGTACTGTCTACATTACACTTACTAAGTCTATGTTACACTTACTTTTCTTGGGATATAATAGACCTACTAGACAAGGCAATCTTGATATCAACTCACCTGAGAGGTAGATTTTGAGGAAGTTGGCTGCTGTTCATCACTTGGTGTCAGTGCTGCGGACTTCGCTGGTGGGGGCATTTCAGTTCCTGTCGCAGATCCACCAATAGCTATCTTCACAGCTCTTGGGATGGACATGCACTTTTGGACGAGATGTTCTGTCCTTTTGGTGGCACATTGCTTTGTTTCCCAGGAACAAAATTTACATGAGTAAGTTCTTCCGTCAGATTTTATAGTGAAATACTTGTTTGAAATGCTAGGCTTTCGCCCGCACACCCCAGCTTTTTCAACCATCGCAACAACCTTTCGGTGACACTTTCACTAATCAAGTGAATTTAGGAGTTCACGTTGAAAATTGTTCTTGATTTTGATTGGATGCTTGTAATATCCAATTGTCAATTTCGTATGAGATTGAGTCAACCGTCACGTCAGCCATTCATCACGTGATGAATGCGTCATCATTGTGAGTCAAACTTAGCCGCATGCGGAGAAAGACTAGAACTTGTTTTTTTACACATTCGCTGATGCTGGTGATTATCAGCCATAGCACCGCAGTTTTATACCTTGATAGAAGAGGTTATTATTGTCTACCGTTATAGAGTAAACTCAACTCTTTCTACTTTAGGAAAGCATGTTCTTCAAAATATTGAATTACTGACATTTAATACGCAATCATACATACACAAATGGGGTTACATCGTCTCTAGAATTGTGGATTGTTTATCGAAATAACAAAAATACTGACTTTACTACAGTATTACAGCAGTAAAAACAATACCTAACAATTGTTAAAAAAAAAACATATTAAAAACAATGTTTTTTTAAACCATATTTAAAATATATATTTAAAATATCATATTTTAAATATCGCAACCCTATCTGAACTACAATACAGAATTATCTTTCTCATTCTTCATTTCAACAATGGACAAGAGTGAAGGTAACTATATTTCAGGAATGAACATTTTCCGCGGATCCGTGGAGGTCCCGATAAATCTGCCTAATGAACTCCGTATTTTTTCTATTTGGAACGTCTTGAAAATGTGAATTTCCGCCAGGGCTCCCGTTGTCACGCTCTCATCCCTGCTTTATTTGGAACTGAGCACTGTAGTTGACTATCAAATCTGTCAAGTTCCCTCAATTTCTGCTTCATGATGCTCTAACTTTGCTTTGTAGTTATGTCCATTTTCGCTATCTCGTGGTCTGGCAACCTCGGTGGTCGCCTTTGCTTATTAAATATTGGCAATTTATGAAATGTCTTGCAGCGCGCGCTTCCTCTGGACAGTGGGCATCACTTAACGCATTCCTAATTGAGTAGTTCTACAACTTAGACGTTGATAATTATTTGCAGACCATATTTGATGCGCTTAGCGGGATAGTTGCCAAGAACTGAAAAGTTGGGCATAACCTTTGATTGTTAAAACAGGACAGCTCTGCAAATTTCAGGTAGATAGTTTGTTATATGAACATGTGCTTCACAGCTTTCTGGGTGTCAAAATTGAAACCTGAGATCTGTTTGAGAGACAAAGTTGGGCTTTTGACACGAAATTAGATCTTGATTATTGTGATCAAAGCTACAGGTGACAATGATTTTAGAATAGTTGCAAATATATGTAATATAATATAATATTGCAATAGATATTATAATATAACAACAGCATTACTTCAATTTCCCACCTTGAAAAATGATTTTAGAATATATTATATCACTACAGGGCTACCTAGTTAAGCAATATCAATTTCATTGATCGCAAATGTACAAGATGACACTTCATCTAGATTAACGTTTGCAGTGCAATGTCCATTCAGTAGAAGATCAATTTTGCTTCAATAATTAGGTTTAACTATGAGTATGATTTTCCTTATCAAAAATGCAATTTTTATTAGCATAATATCAGACTTTGTGAAGAAAACTACAATAACATTCAGATAACCTTTGCATTTTATCACTGTATAAAATAGTTTCCATATTGATGTAAAACCTATTTAAGTACTGTATGGCTTGATTGTATGTCGTTGTAGCGCTATTCTATATTGCTTGATGCAAAAATTATGGGTTCGCTTTTTTTCGCTTTCCTAAGTCAAGGATACGTTCTTTTCGCCTTTTTTAAATTCGAATCGGCTGGGTGCTCTGTAAATAACAGACATTACTGCAGCCTGAAATCAGAGGCCAAGAAATTTTTGATTGTATATTTTATTGTAAAATGAATATCTGTTCAATATATTTGATAAGCTATAAAAATATTTGAATATTTTCAAATGTCAGCTTCCAAAATATCATAACACCTTATCGCATGTGTCATCCATTGATCAATCGAAGCGTTCAGTGTCATTTTATTACAGGTGTGATGAATATAGGTGATAAGGTGATAAGTTTTCACTGCTTTTTCCAGAAAAACCTCGCTATCTTCATCATCTGAATGAAAAATTATCTGAGAATTAGAATTTTGATTTGTAAATTCTTGAGATGTTCGCACAACCAGCACCCTGACCACTTTCAATTAGGACTCTGTGAACCAAGTTTCCACCCGTATTCTAACAGTGAAAATTCTGATAACAGCTGTTGATGAATGCTACACATAGACACAATATGATTATTAACCCATGGAATAGTAGGCATTGAGAGATAATATACGGCTGTTTCATATGAAACAGTACTTAACTGCTCACTTAAAATTCTCTTCAAGAATCATCTGCCATTTGCTCTCAACAACTTCCACAACTAAATTGACAGGTAGTTTGACTATGATGCAATGCATTAGATCGAGATTGATCTACAAACCTTAGATCTTTCTATGTGTCATCATTTTACATAGGCAAAATATCAAGCGTTCCATTCTAGTCTTCTATGATATTATCAGTGATCATGTGATTGAGTGAACTGATATGCTATTGCTTTATCATATGCTCCATGTTACAAAATAAATAACATGAACTGCAATCATAAATGTTCACATATTTCCAGGAGCGGTGACGGTTTTATGTGGGTCCGGAAGTCCTCCAAAAGTCAAAACTTTCCGTCGTACTGTTTCGGTGTCAAGATGAAAGTTGATACATACTCGATGTGCTAATGAGTGTTGGCCCTGGCTCATTTATCCAAGAGCCGTCTGCTCAGGAATGTAGGAGAATTGTAAATATGAAAGTTGAGCCCGAGCAGAAGCGATTAAATGAAGCGATCGGTATTCATACGACTATCCCTATTTCATCGAAACTCGATTTGGGGTTTGCCTCCGAAATGCAGAATTCGGAAAAAGATGGACAAGAAGGAAATTTGCGTCAAATATTGTTACAAAAGATCTCCGATGACGGCCACACCAAGATAGCAAATATATTAAATGAAATACAGACGTTGAGTGATGTGGAGTTGATATCATTATATCTCAATTTGCCTTCCGGACAGTCGCCAAGTGATCCTTCAATGTAAGTATTGAATTTTTAGTAATATTCATGATTGAATATCATTGAGACCGATGCTAGAGTTTTGCTTGCATTGTGCATGCTTATTTGCCTCATTGAAGTCGATTTACCATTCTCCTTCAGTGACTTCTCCCAACGATGTCTTGGTCTAGTCTGAATGGTTTAATTGCTATGTTTGATTCAGTATTATTGGCGCATTAGGCTCTCGATAAATGCAACATTCAATCAAATTTGCTACTTTTGAACATTTTTGATGTACTATCGATTTCTTCCAACTGGTATTGTACATTGTATATGCAAGACATATTCATGATAGATGCAGGACATATGTGGCGTATGCAATCGTTAAATGGAGTGGTGATGTTTATGCATAATTTGCTGTCATTGCTTAGGCTATAAGCCGCTGTCATTGAGGTAATTTCATCAATGAAATTCAAAAATTAGGCTCAAAATACAAAATGATACCCACCGGAATTTTCATTGGAAAACCATTTGAAGATGTGTATATCTCTGTGACTTCATGAGATTTAAACCTTTTTCTGAGCAGTTACAATGAAATCCAACAAAATTGGGAGGTTTAAATTTTAGTAAAAGGCGAACCCGGGATGCAAAATGAATGTCACTGTCGGAGAAAGCATACTCGAATAATTTATGCCTGCGTTTCTCATGAAATATGAAGTGTTGGTTTCGGAGATCTCAAGAGTGATGTCGATTCGTCCATCCCCTTCTACTTCATCGACAAAAATAGCCCGATACAGGTCTGGTAAACATTCCTTTAATTGTACATTGCTCATGTGCTGAACGTTCTGAACCTTCTGTCGCATGTGTATTCCGACCACACTATGCATAAGCCTATATTTTATTGACAATTTAATGATATCAATGCAACTTTGGCTCGTTCAAAGTTCTCGCACTATGAAAGGCTTTATTATACAACTGCATGATAAGTTTATTATCGAAGATTGTATTTGGTATAGTTGCACATGCTTAGTTAGGTAATGATCAGAATTGTGAGGAATATTGCGGCCTATACAATAATGATTACTACCTGAATTTGAGAACATGACTTAATAATGAACTAAAACATATTCGCCAAAAATGAGCCTCGATCTTGACTAAAAACATCAACAAACCCTGTCATGACTCATACCTTGATTTTGGGGAAACTGCAAAGTGCATTTGGTGAAACTGTAATCTGTAATTGGCCAGGCTACAGGATAATTTACTTTCTCATTAAGACAGTTCACTTTGTCCATGCTCTCAGGAGAAAAAAAAGCTAGCATCTCGAATTGTAAAAAGTTCATTTGTATAAAAAGCGCGACGTGCTTTCGGCGTCCTGTGCCTTCTGAGATGGACAGTAAAGCTGTCAGTAACCGCTGTGTGGAGGTTTATGAAGTCATGAATGATACTAAGAAGTGTGTTGCTTGTCCTATTTGAGGTGATCGAAATGTGATGTCAGACAGTACTAGGTGATTCGTGTTTTCTATTGATTGCAAGCTTATGCTGTGTGGTTGCTTTTGCTTTACTGAATGGTGAATTTCAAATGTTCTTGAGCCTATCAATGAAACCGACCGGGAAATTGATGCAATGGCTGCTGACAATGTTACTATCGACATCAGAGGGTGCCGGACGTCGACGACTCGTGGCGGTTTTCTTACGGATTCACTTCCACAGTTTGTGGCCTAAATTTTTCTTTTTCTCGAGATTTTGGACAAGATGAACTGTCTTCAGTGCAAAAAATTCTATCTAATGAGTGTTCGTCATGCATTCAAATAATAATGAAACAACGCAATTTTCAGGAAGTCCACATTATTCGAAGTTTTTTATCTCATTATTCATTATTAAAAAATTGAAAATGATGTAAAGCGCGTAACCTTGTCTTCATTTGAAGGCACGGAGGTGGATTGGCTCTCAATTCGCCCTCGGTTCATCTGTCCAATCAATTGGAACAAAGTCAAGCGTTCACATGGATCCGCTCTCACTTAGAAGAAGATGCATCAACATGCTTACGCAAGGACGAAGTTTATGAGGACTATCGCTCATATTGTGACAACCATTCCATGAAATGTCTCAATACTGCTGATTTCGGGAAAGTGATGAAGCGAGCTTTCCCCAACGTAAAGCCGAGGAGATTAGGGCAACGAGGACAGTCCAAGTACTGCTACGGAGGTTTGCGAAAGCGATTGGAAGTTCAACCACCCTACCTTCCCGATCTCGATCCTCTGCAATCCGACAAATTATCAGGAAACGAGCGTCAAGGCGGCCCAGACACCAATCAGGTAATATTTTCAAAATATTACGAAATGTTTATTCATGATATCGTCGAAAAGATATTGATTGTTAATTTTGTTTTTATGGGTGACTCTGACTACCAAATGCTTCTGTTCGAATGTTTTTATCAGGCTTATGTATTTTGTAAGTCATGTGCTGAAATGATCGAAGTTCACTTCAGATTCATTTCCATCCTGGAGGTTGGAGGCCACACGCCGCCATCTCTGTCGATCCTGACACTTCTGAATTAGTCCGACAAGTAGAAGAGTTCCTCTCCAGTTCTTCAAGTTGTCTATCCAGACCACATAGCCATCCGCGCGCCTGATGTCGCTTACTTTTCCGCCTACTGACAGTCCATACTCGAGAAAATCACACTCTCGCCTAACTATATAAACTCTTCGCCTATGTCCAAGTTTTTTTTGTTACACTTTCGCAGTACTGTCTAAAAGTAAAAGTTCCAAGTTGCGGAGATGCAACACATCATGGGCTGATTCCTCATTTAATATTTGTGCAGACTATGAGTTCCCCATCTATGCTAACCGTAGCTTCCTGCTGCCAATAGAAGTCCCTCCGCAGTGCCAGGCCCCTCTTCCCGATGTTGTGACTTGGCAAGATTATGCAGGTATCTTTGCTTAATTTTGAAAATATTCACATTGTTTTCGTGCTGCGTGAACATCATGTTACTTTCTTAGTTTATTGTTTGTAAATAATCTTTCATTTCATTTTTTCTGAAATAATTTACGGATTTATTATTCTTTTGAACTAACCTTTTTTATCAGCATTCGGTCATTGATTGTCATAGCATTTCATCCTATGTCTAATGCGTTCGTTCAATGCGATCATGTAGACAATGTTAGCGGTGATGAATCTCCAAACGCTTGTGGTTTAACATATTCGTTCATCTTCAATCCAGTTTATTATACTGGCATAGTTTCCTCGCTAGCGGGGGTTGGCCAGTCCTTTCACTGCTTTTCTTCTCCATTCATCTCTGTTTGTAGCCAACTCCTTGGTAACATTTCTCCTCTTCATATCCTCTTCGATCACATTAATCCACTTCCTTGCTAGTCGGCCTCTCCTGGAACTTCCTGCGATTGTGGTTGTCACAACTTTCTTCACCTCGTTCTCCTTTGGACGCATGACATGTTCGTATCACCTCAGTCTCTTTTGTCTCAGATGTTCATTCGCTTTCAGTCTGCTTGCTATCTCCTGGTTCCATGCTCTATCCTTCAGGTTGACACCGCATATCAATCTCAACAGAGCTGTCTGTGGCTTTTAATCTCTGGAGAAAAAACTCAAGCTCTTGAACTTCGACCAAACTGCTCTTATTCGTGCGATTACGGCCCTTTCGGCACCACCAGCATCGTTCAAATGACCTCCCAAGTGCGGAAACTCGCCAACACATTCCAGCTCGTCATTCTCCAAACGAAACCTTTTTAGTTTTTGGATCGTTCATATCAATGTATATTAAGTAATTTCGTTACGCTTTCGCGTTTTGTAACACTCCTGACGTGGACCGTTTGAATACCATACATGTATCTCCATTTTTTGTAGAATATTCCACCGGGCGAATCCATGTTATCAGAGTGCATCGCACTTGTGCTAGAATGGGTGGAAAAATTACTGGGAAGACAGTTCATCACTCTGCGTCAGTTGGCTGAGTATTTGGTGCTCAATATGTACGTCAACTCGCGATCCTGTGCCGCATTTGCACTTGTAGCCGACGTTCACAATCGGCAAGGCCAGCCGTCTTCGAAAATCGCTCAATCCCCACGAATTAGTCAAGATGTACGGAGAAAATCAGTTTCCAGCAGGGATTCAGAATCTCTACCGCGACTACCTTCTCCACGTTCTGATACAAGTAGGGTGAAAGTAAGTGAATGGAATAAAACCCATTTCGTCCTTTCTCAGCATTCTGATTATACGTTTCGACAGAGAAACATCAGATCGTCATACTTCCTTTCGATAATAGGATTATGGGCGGGTATTGGCATTCGAGGGATTATCGGGATTCGTTTGACGTGTTGTGCGGGGCAGGATAACTTTATGATATGTGCTGGTAATTGTGACTGTTTTTATAAAACAAAGCGTATCACGATTGAGTTCTTATTTAGCCAAATACAGCTGTCGCCAAACGGGGTATCATCTCTGCACCCTCTTCATCCTTTTTCTCTAGAGAAATTCGCAGACATGAGTGACAATTTCTGTAGATCCCGCTGGCACAATTTGCATTACAAAGCACAATTATTATCTATTACGAAGCACATGTCTTCCGCGGTCCTGGGATTCGTCACTGGACATTCATTCTTTTACATTTTTCGCAATGTTGTAATTTTACTTCAATTACCGGTGCATGTAGATACTCTGTGTAGCTCTGTTAACTGCCTAACATATTGCAGTATACTGCAAAATCATAACAATCGCTTTTAATACTGACGTAACGACAATGACAGGATTCTAATAATCCAAAATATTGTAAATCTTTTCATATCCAGACACAAACTGATAATCGCTTATGAATGGGTGGCAGTTGATTAGAATTTCAAGCCAAATTTGTGATCAACGTCCAACCAATCAGAAGAATAACACGTGACATGTAAATTTATATACAAGTTTTTATCTACGTATAGCTTTAGATTTGTATGTGAATCCATCTTGTTTTTTTCCATCGTTGCTATTTCAAGCAGTGTCTTTCCAGTTTATGATATCGCTTATTATCGCAAATTTGCCGTTTCAAGTATTGATGCCCATTACATTACTGTATGTAGCTCATTTGTTGCAAAACACATATTATTTCCTTCTATCTGAATCGACAGATCAGCGAACACAGAATTCCAATAGTGCTACTTTGTCGGAATAAGGGACATACGTAATTTTTTTAGGAAGAACGGGGCCGAGGCTTCACATTGTGTTTTATGCCGAGTGTGTGGCCTTACTACACAGGATGTGCAGTCTTAAACTGTGTACATGAAATGGACAAGATATAACAGAGCGCTATCTCGGAACCCGTTTAAAATATCTTACTTATATCTTAGGTTATTTCTCGATTAGGGCAGATCGCCCAAACCCTCTGTCTCTCTGGTAGAGAAAGCAAAATGAACGGAGCGGCAAATGAGGACTTCCTCTCAGGCTTGCCAAGCCTTTAAATATAAATTTACATAAAAGTCAAATTAGTTTGTCATCGAAGTAGCCGGCATAGGCCTCCGTCTCTAGCTCACTCGCGCACACTTCAGATGATGGATGATGTCTTAGCTGAAATCCGATGGCTTGGCAATGAAGGATGGACGCACTTGCCAACCGCTCATTGACTGCGAAGGTGACCGCCGAGAGTGCGTAGCTCATATGAAATTTACAGACTCCGAAGAGCCCTTAGAGGAAAGCCGACTATTTTAGATGCAGTAATTCAGAGTGATCGAAATCTTCAACCATCATCAGAACAGTCTACTTTCAAATACTATTTGACGTAATCCGGCTCGGTAGGTTGGGCGGCTTAATTGTTTTAAGAAGCTCACAGCAAAAATGTGACAGAGGCACGAACCCCCTCGGACGTATGGATAGGGTTAATATAAGACCAGAGTTGATTTATATTTTATCACTAAATTTCGCAGCAAGAATATATTACCTAGCTATCACGTCATTTGATGCAGGCCTGTCGATAATAAAAAAGATCGAAAGGAATACATGAGACGTAACAAATATTCATTCAATAGTATTAATAGCTTCCGCGTTTTGGTGAGTGTTTAATGTTGCACAATTTTTACAAAATTACATGCATTGGAGTAGTTGAGAATATGAGTATGTCTAAATGCTACATCGATTTTTGACGATAATTATCTTACAGGCGTCTGGATCGGCATCATCTGATACCTCCACTCCACCGTCTGCTCCTTTTGCATCTCACGCAAACAATTATTCCGACATCCCAACTTCTGTACCTTCCGCGCATCTCCAGCAATACTCCAATACACCTCCTGCAGCTTCCACAAGTCATCTAATATCATACTCGAACACACCACCAGCCCCTTCTTCTCATCATCAGCAGTACGCCAATACGCCACCTTCAACACATGTTCAACAGTACGCCAACACCCCACCTCAAGCTGCAAATCATCTGCAGCAATACTCACATACTCCTCCAGGACATCCTTCGACGCATTTTCAGCCGTACAGCAACACTCCTTCAGTTCATCATGTACCTGCTATGAAACCAAATTTAATGCAACTGCCATCAAGTATCAAACCTCAATCTGCTCATTCCGCACTTCATCCTACGATTCCTATGCGTGCATTCCCCGGATATCCAACTGCCCAGACGTCGTATGGGGGAGACTCTTACCGTCCTCCACCGCCTCTTCAATATGGAGGAGGAACCTATACACCTCAACGTGTAGGGAAACGCCCCTACGAGATGACCACTCAAGAGTATTACTCACCTTATTATCCATATGCCGATAGTAACCCGAAACGGAATCGATATGACCCCTCGGTGCCCGCGTACAACCAGCAACAGTCGACTTCATCCAATGTGCAGTCCATACCGTCTTCCCCTTACTGTCCACCAACTCCTCAGTACCAGCCTCCACCGTCAGCTGCGCCAGATCCTTACTCCACACCGTTGGGCATGCTCAGTCCGCGATCTCATTCTCAGCCACCGCAGCGCAACAGTTTAGGACCTCGGCTTGGCCCGAGTCCTGCACCCTCTGGTGAGTCCTGACAAGAACTGTGTCCGCGACCGGGAAACTGCAATAGCTATCCGCTCTGTTGTGCCGGTTATTGACCACACGGCCATTGAAATCAGTTTTCAAAGATTTTTCGGGAATTCTTACTAATGTATTTTGAATTTTGTACCATGAAGTTAGTCAATTGCTATGATGAATTATTTATATAAAGACAACAGTTAGTAGAAGAAGCATCGACGTGTCGGTTGATAGATTTTAATCACTGTTCAGGGAGATGATTAACCTTGATTTAGGCTAGTTTGTTGAAAGATATGGAAATTCTAGGGAGATGAAATTGAAAATAAATAGGCTATAGGGTATTATGAGATTAATGCAGGGCCTTGCTTTAAGCATAACTTAGTCAACTTATCTAAGCTGGTATTCCAATAGATGGCTATTTTTATAATTAGTCTGTTTCATTCCCGATACATTTTTCTTTGGAGTCGGATATATAGACTAAACTGACACGAATATTGAAGAATATTGCATTGCATGCTACGATATGAAAACTAGAGTTTTACAGCTTAGTTTTAAAGAATCGATTTCGAACATTTTTATCGAGTATTTATTGCTAACTTGATTATGGAAAATAAGCGCGGACACACGAAAGAAGATGGCAGTTGCATAGACGTGACAGTCATTTCTATCTGTAGGGACTACTGTACAGACTCGCCCAAAGGTTGGACGATCGCCTAGTCCGCTGCAATTCACCAATGGTCCTCCTACAACAGGCGTCAGACGTCCTAGTCCAGTACGGGCGTCCCCAGGCCACGTTAGCAGTCAGGAAAGTCCAGAGAGTGGTGGATCTATCCATCTTCCCCGAAGTCCGACATCTCCGTTCCGTTCTCTTCCCAAGCGACTGTCAAACTCTGGTAAGTCTGAAGCGAATGAGTGAGAACCTGGTGTGGTGTTAAATGATGCTGTGAATGTTTCAGATGAAATGTTCAAAAGCTGATTAAAATGTTAAAAATAAAGATAATGTTTAAAATAATAATGTTGAAAACTAAACGAATCGATAGACATGCCTTCCACATTTATCTTGCCACTGATTTGTTGAAAGCATTTTGTCAAACTTTTTTGTTGAATAATAATATTTTTTGCATCGCCTGAGTTCTATGTAAATACCGGTGCACAAGCTTGTGGAAGCTACTCACTGATTACATCTTCGAGGAGAGTAGGTCGCTCAAAGGAGCAATCTTGATAATTTAAAACCATTGGTTTTTGCGACGTATCTACAAATATGTCGGGAAAGTGAGCCTTGATACATGTAGACCGGGGAAACCGGAAATTTTTCAAGACTTCAGTAGACACCCTACGATCCTCATTGAATGTATGAAACACGCCAACGATGTGTGACCGTAATGATATTACAATACGCACGCCACTGGCTGATGTCCAAAATCGGCTGACAGCTTATTGTTTGAGAGAGTGTGCCATTTCCAGTAAGATGCGATGTACGACACATCCCTTCTAGTAACCTGAACGAGCAGAGCTAGTTGTCTAATTCTGTGTATAAACATGTGTAGACTCATCAATTTCAATACATATTCTGTCAAATGACAAATACTTCATGAATCTACGACTGCGAGAACCTTGTTCTTCAATAAACTCAAACCGAACATCAACAAAATTGAAGTTGACATTTATAAAGATTTTTCTGTTTCATTGAATAATTCATAGACTTAACAGTTAACTATCTTAAAGTTGTCCATCTCTACAGGATTTTTTATTCACACTTCCATGATATTCTTTATCTTACATTTTTTACAAAATATCTTAAGTCAGGTCAAGTTCATTCTTGCTATTGGTAAGATGTAACCCAATACTACCTGCCGCGTCGCATTCTCTTTTCTATGTCTCGTGTATGAACTTTAAATAAATTTTTTTGTATTGATGATAGAAAATTTTGTTAATTCCGTCTTAGCCTGATGACTGAAATATACCGCTGCTCAAAAAATGGATTTATCTAGAACACCTCAAAGAATCGGCTTTTCTAAACTAAGATTTATGCCATGACTTTGGTTTCAGAGCCGCGGCGACGCACCTCGCGTGAATTTGACTTCACTGACGGCCGGCCAACGTCCAGTAGTGTTTCAGAGGAGCAAAAAGTGACTTCAACGGTCGGTGGGTTCGCTGAGAGCATTCGGAATCAGGACCTTCATACCCCGACACCACCCACCGGTCCTGAATATCTATTTGTGGACACCAGCGCTCAAGGGACTCAGTCGGGTTCCGGTTTGACACCTCCTACCGCTTTCCTGTGATAGTGTCTGTCTTATACTATCTCAGGAAAATCCTGCCTGACTGAACCTTCACATCAACTGAAACTGAAACCAAATGTCAACAGATTTGTATTGCTGATGAACTTTTATACTTCAAAGTTGTTTCTGTAGTCGTAGATCAGTAGAGAAAAAAGAATAACCAGGAATTGGAAGTTCTATCAGAATAGTCTTTCATTATTCGTAAATGTAAAATTATGTAAATACTTCTAGAAATTTGACTTGCAATTCCTGATGAGACTGAAGGTGTGTTCAAACGTGTAGATTTTGCCCCGGTGTGAATTTTTTGGCGCAACTTCTTATGGCAAGATATCGATTTACTTTTTAGATGAATTTTTGATATTACTGAACGCTGATATAAAATTTTTATGAGTATTTTCTCATCGTATATCTTGATCATGAAAAGGTTGTGCACTGCATTTTTGAATTTCGCTGTAACTTCCTTCAGACACGACAGGGCGTTTATGCCTTTTAATCGGTTTTAGAGCCAGTCTTCGTATTTGAGACAAGAAAATTGCCACCAGAATTGCAGTTTTCATGTTAATTTTGTAAATATTTGATATTTTTTATTGGTGTGTATAGTTTTAAGGACAGACACAATTGAAGACTCATTTTTGTATTTGAAGCAAATCTCGGAATGGTAATTTTTCTTGATACAATATTTATTTTGGATTGAGTTTTAGCAGTTTTATTGGCAGCTGAATATGTAAATTGACGTTGATAATAAACCAATGAAAGATGCTGTATTGGTGTCCTAATAAACATAGTGTCGCGTAAATAATTGTTTTTGTTCGCTGTGAAATACTTGAGCTCCGTAGTCGGATGGATAAGATGCACTAATTAAAAGAAAAATACGGGAGTCTGTTTTTTATTTTACAACTGCAATAAATAGTATCAACATCCACCGAATTAATGAAACGAAAATAGTTGGTCTACACGCTTAAAACAATGGATTTTGGTTTTCGCAAGCATGTTGCACTTGTATATTGCATGGTTTGTTATAATTATCCTACATTTATGGGCATGCTATCATAATGGTGAACAATTTTGTTCCTATCGGTAATTATGAAGTTTCATCGGTAGGTCTATGAGCAAAGCCTATATATATAGCGTGCAAAAATGTAAAAGCCAAATGGATATTCAAGTAATGTCATTACTTGAATATCCATGAATAAAATATGATTTTCATTAGAATTTATTCTTTATCGAAGCTCGTTTTCGTGTAATTTAGGGAGGGGTGGCGCTTTGCCTCAGGACCTGATGAATTCAGTATTATATTTATCAGGGTTTCAGAGCCGACAGGAAATACCACGGCTCCGGCTTGAAGTATGTATGGCTTTGGATATGTATTGAGAATTCAGTCACTTTGCGATCGAGATAGTGATATTTGACAGTGTAGCTGAAATCGATAAAAATGGATCATTGTAGGTTATCGACTTATCGTTATATACCTTCCAAAACCTGCTGGCCTTCAACTCATCTCAGTACATGGACTGCTGTGAATCATTTTTGGATTTTAGAGGTGATCGCGGATTTCCTTAAGATGTGCTCCAGTCGAAACTCAGCTGTCGGGCGAAAGGCTCTTGTCGAAAAACATGCACATGCATATTGTCTCCTCAAATTTGGAGCATTGTTGATTCTTAATTGTTATTCCCTTAAATGATAAATATGACCCAAGAAAAGTGCGCACTTTTCTAGTCCACTTCAACACTCGCTTTCATGCATTGTCAATCTTGTTTGAAATATCTAACAAAATTACGGCTTTATAGTTGTTTTGAATACCAAATGAAATCTTCATTATTTTATTTGATTTTAAAACAGGAAGACCCTTTTGTGAAGAAACTATATCTGTCTTCAATGGCGTCGCGTGCTCCCAGACCATAGGCCTTCACTCGGCATTGGAATACTATTTCTATACCAAACACTTTTTATGTTACAACATTAATTTTCATGAATTTTTAATAACATGTACATCCCGAACATTATTTAAGGCCAAGTGAATGTGCACATGAGAAGTGATTGCTCATGTCGCTTCCGCCTTACTCAAGGAGCTGATGAGACCACATTATCTCGAGAAAAAAGGAGAAGGTCAACAGTTGCCTGTGTTTCTCACGGCCAGTCAGCCACTCACATGTTTGAAATTTTGATACATTAAAATGTCTTGTGTAGTGCTTCTTATTTCTTTCTTAGTGACTACTTTCATTTTATATCAGGTGTTGACCTATCTTGCTTGACGACTGTCATCTTTTCAGTATATTCCCTTCGGACGAAAGGCGTGGTTATGATCTCATCTGCAGTACTCAACATAGCGTCACATCAATCACGTAAAAACAAATATGGAATTCTAACCGAATCTGGGTTTTTCGAGTCAGATGCATTACTCTGCATTCATTGGAGAACGCTCATCATCTGATCACAGTCTTGTCTGAACGTCAGCCATCTGCTACTGTCGACGTAGTGCCTCTCTGACATTAAGCGAATCCGGGAACAATTGGGTTGCACAATTCCCTTACTATATTTAGGTACCGCGCCTCGATCAAGAATCATGTAGAATTTCATTGCAAAATTGGAGAAGGCAAAGCATTGTCTATCGGGAAAGCCAATTTTGTCGCGGACGCGCGCGCTTACTGCCTCACACACACACACACGTACACACCTCTCTTTCGCTGTCTGAACATCAGTGCTCCGTCTGGACACACGACTATGCGTGTGTCTAATTGTTCGAAGAAAACAGCTGTGATTCGAGCACGTGCTGCAAAACTAGAGGTTGAGCGTCTGATTTTGAGACGGAAAGCTGTGCACAGCTATCACGAGAAGCAATCGAATTTAAATGAATTATGACACTTTTCATTTTTATAATTGTTGGAAAATTAATTTTGAGGATACGCCGAAGGCCTCGCAGGTACGGAGAAGACGTCACTGTCTGTCTTTGTTTCATTATAAAATAGTAATAATAGTAAGTGGATCATTATCATCACACATATTGAGTGGATCGCGTGAATGTCGTGAAAATTCATAATCGACCATCAAAGTAAGTATGAAAAATCCGCAAGTTTGCGCACTTTTTGAAATTTTAGTCATCAAATTGGAAGCATGCTTAGGCCTACTTTCAAGAGTATAACAACATTTGTAACATAATACCTATGAATCACAAAAAATGAAATTAATAAGTATAATGGCTTGGGAAGGTTAAAAGTGTGTGCAATTTTATATACTAAAAGTTCACAAAAGACGAGATTTTTTATCAGAATTTCAAGATGAAATGAAATGAATATATACAAAAGAATTCTGCGTCAAGCCATTCAATGAATGCTCGCACTTTTCTGAAAAAGCAGTTATTTATCGCTGTCAGGCGCAAGACTGAACTGATGCGCGTTCTAACATTGTTATCAAACTTGAATTGAATGAAGGAAAATACAAAATGAAAAACAAGGATCATGTTTTGGAGCATAGCAGCGCACTGCGACTGACAAGCACGGAACAGGAAGAACCGTGATACCAGATTCATGGTTTGGTTCCCTGAAAACTGTCGTAGCACTGATGATAAAGCCGGACAATTACTTCACCATGTTAGTGAAAAAAGCTCACAAGAATTGTCCAAAAGAATTATTGAAACTGAACTCAGAAGGCGAGAATGGACATCTTGCACAGGTATGCATGAGGAAATTGAAATGCAAGCGATGAGCTTCTTCAGATGGATCTAAAGAGGAAGTGATTTGTCAACGTATTCGACCGCCCGTTAACACAAGGAAGACAGACGATGTACGCGGGCCACAGGTTGCCGAAGAGCATCCGAAATTTTGCGCGTCAATGTGTTCAATTTTAGGACTGGGAGCTCTTGGATCGGAAAACGTTGTGAAGACACATTCTCCGCATCTGCGTCATCTTGGGCTTTGCCTTCACAAATTCGTACAGGTGTATACTTCAAGACAGGTCAATCAAATTTGACACATGGCGAATTCAAAATTAACTTGTCGAATAGGATAATTGAATTTGCTAAGTCAATCGAGGATGGTAGAGATTCTGCCATTCCCTGAATGACGATCTAGTGCAGAACTCTCACAGACCGCAGTTCCGCTTCCATAGGCTACTCCAAACCATGCTTTATTTACAGACATGATGCTACGCAAAATGCTGCACGAGTTGCGACAATGTTCATAGTGCTGTTTCTGAGACGTGATTTGCAAGCCATCTTCAACTATTGCTGGCTGAAGCATGAACGAAGGAGTTCCCCAAAAGAAACGCATGAAAGAATCTGCTAATTGTTTTCTACCTTTAGTCCATTTTCTTAGATTTTTAGCAGCATACAGTACTTCATGAGCGATAGACTTGTTTTCCACTGAATTGTATGTACTTTTTTTATATGGTTTGACGCGTTAATTCTTTGTGCGAGATTTGAAGGTGGGTTAATTGATAAATAAGTTTTATTGATATTCAAATAAAAATTTGATTGAAATAGAATGCTCAAGTGCTCAAAATTAAACTTTTTTCTTAGTACTACAAAACTTGTAAAAAAATACTCATTTAGTGTTGTCGCCACTATGATTTTTGGATTCAGCGTGAAAAATTGAACATAGGCTGATATGCAAATTTCAAAGAAATCGAAATTGCAAAGTTGAAGACAAAAATTGCCGAAAATGTTATATAAAATAGATTTAGGTAGCCTATACAAAAATGGCTTCAAAATGAGACCTAAATTTGTTAATTTCTGTTGGATAACGTTATGCAACATTGAAATTTAATTAGTCACCATGGTGACTAATTTTTAAGCGTAATTGCGGTGTGGCATAAACATATATGAATACAAGAATTTTTACACCTATAACATCACGGGATCCAGTCCAGTCATTATCAATTTTGTTTATCTAACGTGGGAGAATTGATGAGATTTTTGGCACGCATCGATCTGCCGTCCGGAATTCAGGACCACTACGACTGAATGCGATCATCGAACGTGCCAAAAATTCATTTTGATCCATTTATAAGTCACGCATCGTTCAGCGATCGGAAGTGATATACAAGAGGCTCTCGTTTATTCGGTTAGTAGGCCTCGTACATTTTAGAATTAGATGAAAGCCAATTATGCCATAGCCGTTTTAAGAATGAAATAATCATGCAATGCACATAGGGCCTTTTTCAGATTACAAAAATGGATAGGCGACACATGGCCTTTTGCATTTTCTAAATTTCAACAAATTTGCAGATCGAACTCTTGGGACGTGATACAATTTAGAACATGTCTGCGTTGCAGTCATTTTTGAAAATTTTGCCGATTCAACGACGATATACGCTTAAGTTGGCATCAGGGGTGTCAAGTAAAAATGGTCTTTTATTAGTACTGTCCAAGTAAGCCATTTAAGGTAGGCCTTAACTATCATCAGCTAACGTCATAAAGAATATAGCTAACTCGTTCAGTAGACCCATATCTTGGTATCAGTGGTTAACCCTTCCTTAAAAACCGATTTACATGAGGGATCTACTGCCCATAAAATCTACATTATTGCATGTTAAGACAAAGCGAGATCATAATTACTGAAAAATTCCAATTTTGAAATTCATCAAAACTCGGAATTGATTTACTTCCACAATGAACATGGATGTCTCCATTCAGTGAACCGGAGGTCGAAAATTCAGTACACTGGTACCATACAATGTCATGAGAAACAAGTAATTACATAAAGAACGGAGAAGGATGGAATTGGAAGAAATGCATCGTAACCTTTGTACACAATCGTGCAGTTCACGTGATACCACACTAGGTATGTCTATTGCACGTACAGAAAGTGGTGTCTAATTTGATAGCAGCATTGAGGACTTGGAGTTTTAGATTCATGGGAATTTTCAAGATGACGAAAAGCTGTTTCAAAGCGTTAATTGAAAACTTGCTATCTTCATAAATGCGTTGTTAGTCGCTCTGAAGCCGAAGTTAGGTGTTGAGTAGTAATGTTTTGCAGGTGCTGTTACGTGTTGGAGTACTTATCAATGTTGGCATCCATGAATGGTGAATGTACACTAAAACATATGTTCAATTTCTGATGCCTAAACTGTTTCTTCATCTTTGAAGGTTCGGCTGAAAATCAAAGACAACATGCTCAATATCTGTATTGTCTTTGATTTCAGTCGAACAATCATAGAAAAAGAGTGAATTAGTTTCTGTATATCTGTAATTTCTGTGATAATCTTTCTGAGAATTAAATGAGAATACCGTTTTACTGTCATGTTTGGCAATTATGCTAAATAATATTGCGAAGTTAAAAACATATCAATGCAACCAAAAATGCGATTGCCAAATTATATATCCAGAATAAAAAATGAATGTAATTTCATAAATAAGCAAGAAATCGTGTGTATCAATGAAGTATGAGAACGTGAGAAGCATGAAATCATAAACAAGATAATTATGTATAACAGAAGCCAAGGAATTCAAGTGAATAATATGGGTTGCATCAAGTATAATATGGATACTTTGAAGCGATTCACATGTCGGAATTATAACACAATAAGTTGAGATTTCGATAAAAAAATATGCCGCAACATTGTAACCTTCAACGCCAAGAGGCACGTTGTAAACCAAGAAAAAAGTATGACGGAAAAAGAGAATGCAAAAAGTAATTTGAACGTGTCCTTGATAACACCAATCAAATGATGAACACAAAATAGGTCATTGATAACATATAGGTTGCTACCTTATTGACTAAAATCTAATCAAAACGTATCGTCTATAGCTTTTTGTTGGCAACTCTCTACATTTCATTTCATTAACTTTTAATGAAATAAAAATCAATAGTGTTGCATTTAATCAAAAATCGATTGACTGAATCGAATGCACTTACAGAGTAAGCCTACTACATAAAACTAGGCCTGGCTCTGTTTGTAGGTGGTAGGTGATGATGTTGATGTAAATGAATTTCGGCTTCAATCTCCTTGTCCATCATTGCATCTGGTTTCCCTTTCTAGAGAATTTGGATATTGGCAAATAAGAGATCTCATTAACTGGCAGTCATAAAATGCACAATTCATCATAATACGACACATTGAACAGCGATTCACGCCGTGCATGACACAGTTATCGCCTCCAAACACACTTGGAAGCTTCCCTCTTTGAATCGAAACTCGAAAATTGAACCACCGACAAAAAGAGTCGGTGTATTCACATTGGCACAACAATATATCACAACAACCAGACTTTGGCTAGGAGGTTTCTGAAGTAGAGGCATTGTTTCTCGTCACCCACCGGAAAAACGATTCAAAAAACGTCCACACTTCTAATTCCCGTGTAACAAGTCCAACGAGGAGAAGTAGGATGAGACCTGCAATTCCAACCACGAGTACAGGCCTTCGCTGTAACAGCGAGCCCATATTGGCAAGGCGAATGCTGACTTGGAAGATGGCGGAGAGGAGAAAGACGAGGAGATTAAAAACGGCGATGAGGAGATCAAGGAGACGAGTTTTAAGAAGTGAAGGAGCGTAGGCTTCGCCGGTGTCCAGCGAGCCGATAGTCCGGAATTGCTGTTCGTACCGGCGTTCGATTTGAGACTGTTGATTTCGAAGAGATTCAACGTTGTCGCGGAGATTTCGATGACGGTCAATGAACCGATATTCCAACTGCTCTCCCAATGCACTGATTTCCTAAAAACAAAAAATGATAAATATAGTTCATGTAACTAACATACCTACAGAGCATGCACGAAGACGACAAGGAAAATTTCGTTCTGGCGAAAAGAATATTTTAGCTACTACTGATCAGGGAAGCAGAAGTAGTGAAATCGACAGTTAAGAAATGAGTCAAATACTGTAAAATTCATTTTCTCAATAAGCACATCTTTCACTCATTCATCCGCGTTACGGCCGCTATTCCCCGATGCTTGGGGCTCAGCAGGCGGCTCCACATGAAAGTTGCCTCCATCTCGCCCTGTCTTCGTCAGTCCGATTGCACAAATGTTTCTCTCCACCACATGACGCGATTGGTCCTCCTTCTCTATCCACTTTCAATCACATGCACCTCTTCATCCGGTCAAAATCGCTCTTCCGCAGAACATGACCCACACAGCTCAAAAGGCTCATTTCTCGCAACTGACTCCAAACCCGTCCATTCTAGCAACTCCTCACTCAACACCCTCTCCTCAGGCAACAAATCACCCATTCATCGTTCCATCATCCGCTCAAGCAGCACTATCTGCTCCGCATTCACTAACCTATGTCTCACTTCCGTTAACCATCGCACCTCTTGCTATATTTGACTAGATTTTTTGAAATGTGCGGATTGCAAAATATTGAGTAATTACAGAAACTACATTTTGTTATATTTATAAGGTTGAACTGCATATTTCATGACTGATTACATTCCTGACTTGCAAGTTTAAGTTTTATTCCTCTCAAGGTATTATTATTCATAGAGGCATCAAGAACAGTAATTTTTGACATCTTTATCACCATCATTCTGAATGGTTGTCTATGTTTTGAATAACTTTGTATACTACTTTTGAAACGAATTATTATCTTACGACTTACAAAATCAAAAATAGTTCGGCAATAATTTTTAGTAGTTTCCAATAAATTGTAACAGACTCGCAGATAAAAAACAAACATACTTTCATAATAAATGAAACTGTTCGTGCACTTTTCTAAGCATGGTTCAATTGAACCATTCAGTAGTTCTGGGCATATCATACTGTGAAACCGGAAATATTTTTTTTCAGAAGATGCTGTTTACACAAAATATTTGAGAAAACAAAAACAACATTAAAGACAATAAACATCAGTCTCTCAGACATTAAATAAAGGAAAAAATATTTAATCAAATGTCAACATTGGGTCCACTGACTCACATCGTAGTTCTAAGGTTGTGTTTAATTAAGATAACACGTTTACTTGCTCCCTGTGTACAGTACACACTTTCTAGAAGTAGGTGATCTCAACTGCGTCCGGATTGCCCCAATCAATGTGCTGATCTTGCTCGATCGCGTATCTACTGGGTACCAGCCGATTTCCTAGAAGATGAAAAATGTCCAATGAACTGCAGTGACTACTGTGAGTCAAAAAATCCATCTCGTATCAGTCATCAATTGGTCTTGTAAATGAGAATTTAAGAGACAAACTTCAAGTCTATACTGAGAACCACGCCGTCGACTGTAGTTGAGAGATCGCCCACATTGCACGCCATGACCCATTTAGCGTCCCGAAACGAGATCAAAGATCTCGTAATTTGTGAAAGGCATCCAGATACGGAGACATATTTCGGCTGAAAGACGCTATGATCAAGGGACGAGTGGAAGCAATAATCACGAGGCACCATTAGGGGAGAGGGTGTTCTTTTCTATAATGTGTTGCACGTAGTCACCATCAAGCAATTTGAAGCCGTCCAATATAATCGACTCTTCCAGTATAGCAGCACTGTCTATGCCCGATCAAGTGAGAAAACAAATCGCAAACGTGTCACATGAATGGCTTGCATAATTGAAAGCGTGCATCTTCCGCAGATCTATCGCCATTTTGAGATTCGCCCCTCTGATGAGTACCTAAAGTAAACCATTAACACCTTAAGAGAAGTATTTATGCGCATGTTGTGCGGAAGGATGGCAGCCATTGACTGAAGGCTACGGAAATGGAGAAAAACAGATCAACATCAAGAGACCGACCAAAGAAGACATGTGAAGGCCAGCTGTCGGCAACTAGGCCTCAAGAATACGCTGACGCCCTCAAATTGGGACACATGCAAGCATTTCATGAAGAAAGATCGTTTAACCAAACAGAGGTGTAGAAAAGGAAGCCGAGCGGATAAGGCAAAAATAAGGCAAGAGAATACAGCTGAAATTTCCCTGAATCAATTTCCAGTGGAGATCCACCGAGATTGGGATGAGACCGATTCGACACTCCTATAGACTCCTCGCGCATTGGCAGAGACACCAGCTCCTCCTTCCGTCAGCGCCTCTCTAGAACGGCGTGAAGCGGATCCCCCCGCACTTGTCGTGCCTATCGGCCTTAAATGACCACCGAACTTCGATGGCCACAGCAACATTTGCACATTTGTACCTTATATTTTTACAAAAAAATTAGAAGAAAGATTGCTGACAAAAATTAACGAAACTATTGTTTGAAAAAGAACAGTTAACTGCCTTTTGCCTTGATATTCAAGCCCATATTACGCTTGTTCGAACCACCATCTTGCAAGATAAATGTGTGTAATTCACGAACCGTACATCAAACATGGTCATTCGAATTCATTACACAAGCCACACAAACCCTAACATTTCCATCAGAAATTCTGAAAGTTCTCCAGGGAAGCTGACATCTGCAAATCAGCTGATTTAAAAGTCTTGACTGAGAAATGTCGATGAAACTGATATGCATCACTACTTTTGTTTTCAAACAACAGCTCCGGGTTTTAAGACACATGAATACTTGATATTTACGCATAACAGTTCTCACCTCCTTCAGAGTGTTGATGCTTTCGTTGAAGAGCTCTTCAAGGCGTTCCATCTTCGAATTCACTTCTTCGAGGCCCATTCGGTAATAATCAACATTCCGACCAAGATCACGCTAAAAAATGAATAAATCATCACATTATCATGAAGAAATCATCAAGAATCAGACATCGACATTCAGAAATTGAGATACTGTTGAATTGACAGCTAAATCAGCAGAACTTCAAAGCAAAGAACAACGATGCCAATTCAATAGTCAATACTGGCTGTGTGGCCCTGTGGTAGAGTGTTCTCTCTGCGTCCGGGAGACCTTGGCTCAAACCTTGGTCGGGTCAAACCTAAGACTTTTAAGATAGGCAAACTCTGCATTCTCAAACACTCAGCACAAAAAGAATGATAGTGAGATAAATAACAACACGGCCACATGGAAGAAAGGCTCATTGCCTAATGTGCTTCCGAGTATAAACAAGGTCCTTTTATTTATTCATTTTATTTCAAAATTTGAAAAGCGTTGAACACTAAGAAGAATCTGACAATTTCGCTTCAGCAGTTTTTTCATGAAAGCAAATGAATGACAGGAGTTCATTCAGTAAAAGTTGGTGACCATCAACTATAAGAATTCATCACAAATTAGTGCTTTTCAAGATTTTTTTAACATTAATCAGAACATTATTTTTCATATTAAAACAATTCACTCAAGTTTCTCCATACACGTACTTTATCTCTAACTGTTCGACAGCGGGGATAATATAATAATGTTACATTTTTCATTACGACTTCCAGAATGTGGAACGTATTCTATCGGTCAGGCTGTACTAAAGACACTATTAAACTACACCAACCGGTTGGATATTTATTGATTCAATTGACCACGAGGAGCCCGCAAGAAAACAATGTCAGTTCTCGGAAAGTAGAGCATTTCATCGAAGCCTTAAAACTGTCACAGGAAGTCATAGTCAAGCGAATGAATCATGTAGATAAGACTTATGAGAGAAGATCATGCACAACAGAAGTCCATCAGAACATCACTAATTTCTCATAAGTGTTCATGATTCTTCTATATGATTCATTCGCCGGACGATGACTGCCGGGGGAGGCTGAAAGACTTCGATAGAAAAGACTTTACTTTGCGAAAACTAACATTGATTTCTTCGGTTCCTCATGTCAAATTTAACACACTACGCAGAGCAAGTCTTTTTAGCCCATACTGTACAACATGCAGGTTTCCCAGACAAATTCATTTCTATGTCATTCACCTTCAAGATAAGCCATTCAATTTCAGAGATAACCAGTCTGCTTCAAAGGGACGTCATAGATTTCGATGTTAGGTTGCACATGTTCGTGATATTTTACACAATTTCGTGAATGTAGGCAAGTTCAATTATCAATAACTCCATAGAAATTTGATGTTATTGAAATTGGCTGCCTTATCTTGAACGTGAATACCTTAACACAAACTTGTGTTCCGTTGCATTGAAGCTCAGATAAATCTGAGGGTTGAAAAAAACATGTTTCATATTATATAATGTTTTTTATGCTTTAAATTGTTTTTCGTATTCTGTCTATTCAATTTCACCGTACGCATAAGGTGGTGTATAAAGGATCATTATTATTTTGAAACTCTTTGTAGTTGCTCACATACCGGAAACATCACAGACTTCCATATTTGTAGTAGTTTGAATAGTAAAAACATATTTTAAAACACCGTATGTTTTTTTAACACTGCGTATGATTGAATTTGTTTCCGCTATCCATGGTCCTTGAAATCGCATGACTTATATTGAGCTCGCAGACGTTAGAATTGAACTAGCTCGGGAAAACCTGTACATGCAAATAATTGACAAACAAGTTTTCCTGAATTTACACGCATTTGCCCACCCAATGACATTTGCTAAAAAAGGCTAGGGATCAATTGAAGAGCAGGCTGTCGTAGTTGTTTTCACCAAAATAAGAACAGCTGCATGTACTAATGCCTTCATTATGCTGCTTATAAATCAATGGATCCGAGGGATAACTCAGTACACCCATATTTCGAATGAAATCGGTTAAGTAATTTTCGACTTATTATTTTCGATATTATTTTGATTTTAACTTATTTTTGACATAGCAAGGTTATCACAAAATCGTGAAATGAAGACGTCAAGCATTTGCCATGAAGGCATCTAGGACTTACTCGATTGACTTCCACCGCGTAATTATTGTTCTCCATCTGCTGCCTCATCTCGTCTACAACACTCCTCAAGAGGTTCACTTCCTCTCGGACACTGGAATTCGACTGGGAGCACTCGGAGGTGGATCTCCGATCCCGGGAGCTGCCGGTGTCTGCTCCACCTGTAGTGGCGCCTCCACCGTTCGTGATGCCCGCTGACTGGCCAGCCCCTACCCCACACCCCGAGGATGAGGCAGTTTTTGTAGTGCCTGGTCCACCGGAGGGCCTTGAGCCGATCCCGGAGGTGTTGCCGGCTGGTGGAATGGAAATGGCGGCCCCTGTTTGATGCTCCGACGGATCCGAGCTTGAATGTGTTGTCGCACCGGGAGCGCTGTGGAGAGAAGAAAGAGTGACAGGCCTGATTTTAATATCAATGAAGAGGGATAGCCAGCTCAAAGAGGAATTCGAAATTGAAAATGTGATACACCTTATTTCAAATGAACAAGAAAGTCACAAGTCATTTGAAAAGAAGTAAAAGAGACACCTTGAGGCAAATTGGGTCAAGGTACATCCACACGGGCATGGCGCGACGACGACTAGAGATGTGCACGGCTCCAGAAAATTTTGTCGAAGCCAGCCGGTATTTCTAGCCGAGCCGAAACCGCGGTGAAAAAAGCTTAGGCAGCAGAAGCTAATCCGGGTTTAGCTGACTCAGTAAATCAGCATGCTTTCTATTCAATCGTTTGAGGAAAATCCATCAAAATCTATTGCATTCAATCTCAAACATGAATAAAAAATAATATATTAAGTAATTTCATTGCAGCAAAAGTGCAGCGCCCGAGTAGGGCAGTCCGACCTCTTGAATCAGTTTATAGGAGGAATCCTGTAAATGGAAGCTGTTCATCCAACGATATTCCAATACAAAGATTCAAGGGGTTTCTTAATAACTCTTATATGTTACATTCCATGAGCTGTAAAGTATGACTGAGACACATCACAAGCAGAGTCACTGAGTTGAGGTGAATAGCGAGACTAAAATCACGTCTCGTTGATGGCTTCCACGATAGGGGGAAAAGTCTGATGAAATAAGAACTGTGCAGAATTGGATGGACCTTCCAAAGCTTACTTGTCTCACAGATCACATCTGAAATTTTTAACCGAGCTAATATTCCTCGATATGTAGCCGTAGGGCTCGGCTCTACACATCTCTTGCGACAGCCTTGTCCACCCTCACAGTAAGTACTGCGCTTACTTGGGATGGAGGAATATAAACGAAAATTCACTCAACGACACAATTTTTCTATATACATGTATATGTATATAGACATAACTCTCAGCAAACTATTACGCCTGAACATTGTATCAAGGTTTCCTTGAAGAAAATTTCAACTGGTAGAAGATTTTTATATGAGTGATCTACTACTTCAAAATGAATCAAGCGGTAAGTCAAGCGTGCTCAGAAACTAATCTAGTAGAAATTGTGGTTCTCTGTTTTTAGCTATTCCTTGAACTAATTTAATGTGAAGATTTTCAATTTTTTTCTCTTGAAAAAATAACGAAGGCCTAATCATTTAACGTCATGATTAAAAAACCACGACTCATCGCATTCTGTTTTGTGACTCCACAAGTGATTTGGTTGTACAAAATCTTCGATGCATTTTATTAACAGGAAAAAAGTTCTAGTTTCATCAAATATTTGGCTGAAGCAAATCTAAAGGATTCAGAAAAGCAATCATCAGTAACAAGTATATAGGCTTTACATGCACTGCATATATTGCTCTGGAGTTAAAGATCTCTACATACAAACTATCAGTAACTCCTATGTCAAGAAAGTAAAAAATAAGTCAAAGCTGGTGTGGAAAACTCTATCACTAATCTCTCTATATTCCACCAACTGGCCTTCTCAAGAGATACAGTGTAAATGATCAGAATTCAAGTTCTACGTGACACAAATATCAAAATTAGTGCATGAACACTGCTGGCAAAATGTCTAGCCCATCCCCGCAAAATATATGTTTTGACAGATTCGTCGTCTCTCAATGATTCTAACATTTCAAAAGTTAGCATTTCCGAATTCTTTACTAAATAAAAATAGAATGACATATTCACTACTGTATACTGATATTGATCAATTAAAAAACACGAAGATCTTTCAGCATTTGGTGCATTAATTAATTAATGCATTTAATTTAATTTGCATATTATCAGTAACTAAGTAATATCTCCCCGCATTCAGGAATTTTCAGGATGATATGCACACTAACAACAAGACATGTACAGTAGACAGTTGGTAAAATTTAAACAATAACGGCCGAAGGTTAATCCATGAAAATATATGAAACTGTGTGACAAAATGGAAAAATTGATACAATAACCCATCTTAACTCATTAGATAATTGACAATGATACATCAAGTAGCGTGATTTGTAAAACTAATGTGAATCGCAACACAATATGAGATAAGGTTAAACTGTAAAACTAAATAAAATGAAACTTAATTATGACAAATTTCTACTCAAAGTTACTTAAAATTGCAGATTGAACTTTTGTTGAAATGAGATTTAGATTAGTGCTATCAAGTTTATTGCCATGTGTCGATGGTATGGTGATGACGATATCCTAGTTTAGTGGTTCGACAGCATCGTTGCAAGAAGTTCATAGATGTAATGTCGGTTCCAAAAGATCAAAGCGGTTGAGCTGAGATAATTGTCTGAATAACTTTACGCCGCAATGTTGTCTTTTACACATCAAGTCCGACTGGGTCATTCGTAACTGTTTGCTTCCTCTAATTCGACTAATGTGAATAAGCGAATTTTTGTTTCTACTTTTACTGGTCAACATGAAAGATGCAAGAGCCGTATTTGTAGTAAGATAATAATGATTACTACTGTAAACTAAATACTCAATTCATTCAATCTCTGACAAACAAGATACGAACTTCAGTAAGTCAGAACATTTGTGCGACCTGCCAAGAAAAAGTGCTTTTTGCATTTCGGTTATGTAAATAAGACACTGTACATGTACATGTACATGTATTATGCATAACACTTATTTCGTAGAAAATAATTCCTAAATTTGATCTCCAGCTATGTTTTGTCTCCAATGGGATGCTGTTGTGTGAAATGCACATCAGGACAGAATTGGCTATCAACTAATGAGTTTCTTGTATTAAAATATCAGACGACGTATAAAAAATGGGAGGAACAGCTGCTCGCCACTCATTTCTCCTCATAATTAAATATTACCAATGGCGCCAACGAGAAGCCACAAAAAATACGCCACCATTAATATTCACGAAATTAATGCACGCTTATCATTTCATCCTCAAATATCAAGATAACAACAAATGTTAGATTGGAAGAGATAACAATGTCAGAATTTATTGCTGAATATAATATTCGGTTGATCATCGAAAAAGCAAAAGAATGAATGTTATAGTTTACTTTTTTTATCATAATTTGAATTTTCGAGAAAGAACTTCACGTCGTCGGCAGGTCATCGGAATTAGAAGCGCATTTAGCAACAGCAGTTTACTGCTGAAATGCGTAGAGTGGATCAATTACTAAAGGCTACATAAAGTCTAATGTCGCTATCCTTCATCTTCAAAATAAAAATAATTCATAGTTCATTACAATAGCATTTAATTAAGTAATTATTAAGCGTGCGAACTGTAGGCGTAAAGGCCCAAAGGGAATCCGACACTATAATAATATAGACACAGAATTAGATTGTTTAAGTGTGTCACTTTGCTGGAAGTGCAAACTGACTCAAAACGGGGAAAAATAAATTTCTAATGCCTTATAGAGACATGTAAAATGTCGTGCGTCTCTTGCGGATTACTGTGAATTCCTTCAGATTCGAAGAATTCAAATCATTGCGCAAAAGTTTCCTCGATAATGTTGGTACTTCCGATCATTATTTAAAAAGATAGCAAGCGCACGAAAAAAGCGCTCACAAGCTTATGTGTAAAACTTGAGATCGCCCGAGCCTCTTTGCTGCGTGATCCGGTTGATAACAGCCATTGAAACTTCGCCCAATTTCACCCAACAATATTGCAAATTCAATTTAAGAGAAGTTATTTCCGTTAGTAAACTAAAGCTTAAATGAAATTATCCTATGAAATTTCGAGTATGATGACACCACTGATACTGTCACCATGAATTGATCAATGCCTCACAGTATAGCATCCTAAATCTTCCACAAACCAAGACTTCTTCTGTATAAATATATTCTCGTCAAATGACTTTCACCAAAAAAATCTAGTCCAACCGCCAGCATGAGCTTCTGCAGGAACGAGGCCGAAATTGAGACTTTCACTGAATGATATGCACCTTATGGATACTATGAATCTTTGAGTCTGCCAAAGTCTATTCGGTTCCTTTTCTTCTAAGACAGGATAAGAGAAAGGACATGTAAATCCAATGGGAAATAGATGGAGATTTTCGGTAAAATGACATTATACGTGTATGTCTTCTCTAATAGAGTGAGACGTGCAAAGTCCAGAGTCACAATTTTTGGCACGGAAGGTCATTAGGTCAGCTTTTATTATGTGTATTAGTTATCATTACGCTTGTGATCGGTGATGTATGCGATAATGTGGTTAAAAGCAATTTTCAGCTAAAATCTAATCAAAATGCTCTGTTTGCCGAAACTGAAATGATTGCTGAATCTAAATACGTCTAGCTTTACAGACAAAGGTTCAAAGGCTGTGGCTCTAGACTTAGTACTTCTCATTCAATTGGAAAATACAGAAAAATGTCATTCACCGAAAGCGCCAGTCTAGTGGTCTCCTAGTGGTTAAGTGCTTGGCCTAGCGATCTTTAGGTCCGGAGATCGAGCCCAGAATGTGTCACTGCAAGTCGGCAGGAAGGGCATCCGGGCTAAAAGTACTACAATGCTCCATAAGTCTGACTATGTCAGCACCGTCCAAGCCCCAAGTATGGGGAGTGTAGTGACGCAAAAGCTTCAAAGTCAGTCTGTTTCCAAATGGAGTTCTATATACTTCCTTTGATGAAACTTGAGATGACTGACAAGAAGAGGAATCAGGGAGAAATTAGCACATCCACAGATTCGTGTTAGTCATAATAGTGTACACATCAGTCTCGTCCCTTGCAGATAGTCGCTCTGATGGCCGGACTCATTCATTAATGAGAAAAATGCTTAAATGCCAGCCTATTGACCGTTACATTCTGCAGCTGTTAGTTAATCCATCACAAAAGGCAATCAGAAACCAAACACAAATCTAAATACATAAGATGCGTACTTGGACTCGCAAAATTCACAAGACAGTTAGTATAACCGTTACAGGCTACAATCAACCATTCCGCTACAATGATTATACAATGACCTCCAAATCGCGAGGACACGCAGATACTTAATTCACTTAACATTGAGCTGTATGGCACAGCTATCATGAAGTACATATTTCAGTTGATTGAGTGCATTTCTAATTCATTTCAACGTTAAGGAATTTTATAGTCTATTTGAAAGTTGCCTTATAATGTTTCAACTATTGGACTTGTTATCTAAGTAGGAATTACAAAACGGTAATTTTGAAGAATGAATCATTTGCTGATTTGAGAGCCACCATACAGATGTGAAATTGTTGGATGGTGCGTGTCAAGGTCACGCAATTTGCTCTACAATTTCTTTAAAAAAGTGACAAGGAGGCACTGCTCCACTATATATTTCAACAGCATTTTTATCTATAGCTCATCAATGAGCATTAATCACCTTCAATTTTATTAATTTCTACAGTCCCATGATTATAAATTTATAACATTGTAATTAATAATTTTTAGATTTTCATTGCAAGCCTACTAATCTCACGATTTCTACCACCTAGTGAGGGATGTGAATGGGAAATATGCGAATATGCGTCTATAATATGATATATGTTCACACTGATACAGGGAAATCACAATTAATCAGAACAAATGCAACATCATGTAGTGTGTTATCACCACTAGTTGGATATTTCTTAAACACAAACACATACATCCTTAAGAGTTCAAAATGGATGAAAGTGTTGATGAAACGATGACGGCAACAAATATTTCGCTGAATCAATCTCATCAACATCCAAAGCAGATTTGTTGGCCATAAATTTTATTTTCAGCCACAAATGGGCGCGGTTCAGAACCGCTGTTGTAGATCAAATCCGAAGTCATGTTTTTTCATCAAGCACGTGCATTAACAAGTGTGATCTTTGGGGAAGGTGGAGTAGCGAGTCGTTACCAGGAATGCGCGTGATCCTTTTAATTTAATTACGCTTTGTTTGAATAAAATGGAACAACTAGATCTTGCGCGAAATTGCTAGCCGGCGCAAATGCTTGTGAGTGGACAGTTGATAGGACATAGCACACAAACAAAACTAAACTAAAAGTACTAAGGCTATTCTATGATCTTGTCCGATTGCTGCGTCGGCTAACAAAAAAGAAGCCGATGAGCCGGTTGATTACAAGGTTGAGCATGATTCACAGAGATAAATTAACTTGTCTGCGTGTTTCAGTCTAGAGATAGCTTTCTTCAATGCTGATGGTCACGGCCAGAACTAGTCTAGAGGGATAGAAGATCAATTTTCCATTGAAAGTAGTGCAAATTCAAGCCTGAATTCTGACGAACCTGAAGGTTGACACCACATTAAACGTACACAGTCAACAAACCTTAGATCGTGAAACGTCGAACGGCATGAAGAATATATCCATCATTATCGCGGAAAAATTGAGTTAAAGACATGCACTTTTCAATTGACAGACATGCCTGTAATCTAACCGTTGAAGTTGGTGGGTTTTCTGATAAGAACTACTATTTATTTATTGAACGAGACAGATTTAAGTGACATTTTTGTTCGATCTGACTGCAAGGGCACTTTACTATAAGGACTATACTTTACTATGTGTGTCTGAACTATACTATACTTTACTATAAGTGTATGTCTGAAACTATCTACAGTGCAACTGTCACGAATGGTCAGGATAGGCTCTTCGCAGAAGTTCACCCTTTAGCCTTTTGAAGGTGACCACTGAAGGAGCAGATTTCAAGCTTCTTGGTAGGTCATTCCAGGTGCGGGATGCAGCCACAGGGAAAGCTCTAGCACCAACTGTCTTCAGTCGGGAAGTCGAAATGAAAAGTTGGTCGTTGTAGGCAGATCGGAGATGGCTACGGGAAGGGTTGGACGACACAGGCTGGAGACAGGAAGACAGCTAGCTAGGGGTACTACCTCGTAAGACATTTGTAAGCAAGGACTGCTAGACGAAACGTGACACGGCCTCGTATGGGTAGCTACTGTAGGGACTGGTGTAGGGAGGTTACGTGGTCACGAGGTTGGGCGTCGAATGAGAGTCGGGCACTGGCGTTGAGAACTGATTGAAGTTGTAATGAGGTACTGTCAGCAAGACCATAAAAGAGAATGGAGCAACAATCAAGGCGTGAATGGATGAGAGAAATTATGGGAGTTTTCAACTATCTGCAATGCGCATGCTCGGCCAATCACACAAGCCAAAGAGAGACTAATATCTATGTCAATCTCCGTCGCTTGCTACCACTGCATGCAATGGCTGGCATAGGATTATGTCCGCTCTAGACTAATCCACACGCAAATGAATCTATCTCTGTGGCATGATCAGTATGTAGGATGATCAAAAGATGATACAAAACTTTTTATCGTCATTTGTTCTGAGATACATATGCTGGATTAGCAGATAATTGTAAATGCAATTATGAATCACAGTAACGACTGAAAATTTCGCTGATCAAGGTTTGATCACAGCAGGAATGGAACTGAACTGAATTCATCATTCACGTGTGCAACATTGGCTTACCCCAGAAAACGCGGCATCGTACTACAATGGAAACACAACTGAAAAAAGTTCTAATGCCGGTATAAATGATAATTCTTACCTAACACGAGGCAGAGTTGAGGATCCCCCGGCATAACTGCTGATTTCTCCATCTTCAGATTGCGTTTCTTCTGAAAAGAAAATTTACAATTAAAGCACGCCATTACTGAGGTTGCAAGAGACAAAGTCACAGAGATGGACTTCTTCTGTCTACGTGCCGCTTAACCGTGTCTCAGGGGGAGGGGATTGTTCACCAGCTTGTTCTGAAGATCTTTGTGATATAATTAACGCATAGAGCTACAAATCTTGATACAGAATCTGTCTTCCAACGCTGCGAATTCATTAGAAGAATGAGAGAAAAATTTACAATTATCGACAATTTTAAAAAAAATAATGGTTTGAATTTCAAAATGCAAAGCCGATAGCATCATCGGAGGGCATACGCGAAGTGGATACACCTTGTTACGTTATATTACACAATGTAGAAGTTTACAAGATCTGAGGGGGAGGGACTATTCAATAATAATGCCCCCTTAATACCTCACCAACAGGAAAATTAGGTTATTATTATCACTTTGCAGTATGACAATTCATGTTGTCGAAACTACCGGGAGAAAGAAAATTTTGGTCTAAAAGTGATAAGAGTCTATTGCTAAAGTAAATCGCGACGGGTCTCCGGTGTCCTGCGCCTTCTGAGGCCGATATAGCATAGCGTTGTGATATTCTACACGGTGCACGCTATACTACAGAAGACCTCAGAAGGCGCAGGACACCGACGGCCCGTCGCGATTTAATTTAGCAATCGAAACCTAAATTTTCTTTCCCGGGGGTTTGGACAATATGAATTGTCATAATGCAAAATGGAAACTATCCCAGTGCCTGGTCAACAATGTGATTAGTAGGGCAAGTATTTCGCATCATTTTGCCCAATTTTGCATAATCGCATAATCTCAAGTATTTTGCAACCTTCTGACATAATTACATGATGTGATAATTCCAGGTTTCCGAGCCGTGGTCCAGCTACCACGGCTCCGTCTCCGAAACCCTGGATAAATCTCAATAATCCACAAATCACATAGAATTGCGAACTTTTTCTATGAATCACTTCATTTTCTTTAGTTAAGACAATGTGTTTCTATCAAGAAGATATTCTAATAGTTTCAGTCGATGGGATCTCACTTGGTGCGCTATGTAGACCTACTGCTCGTCTTTCGGTTGCTCGTGCAAAAGAAGCGATTGCTGATCAGAGCGCTTCAACCACCTTAATGGTCATCAAAGGAGATTATGAGTGTGAGTCTCAATCACGGAACTTTATACCATTCATTGTTGAGGCAATCTGGAACAACTGTCTTTAATTAATTTTCATGAGGATGATTGTGGCATTCAGAAATACTTGAAGAAGAGATTGGATACCAATACGGACATAAAGGTAATTTCGAAAGTGAAGCGAAATGAAATTTCTCCGTCTACATGCGTGCAGCTTCATAAGCCAAGCAAGATCGATATCCGTCGACAGAGGTCTCTCAACGATTTTGTCAGAAAGTGATTGCCTCTGCATAATTGCAATGCCGTTATGCATTAGTTTGTGCAAATAAAGCATCCAATTATCTAAGGTTCTGCTTTCTACTGATCTTAGTAAATCTTCAAATTAAAACTACAGAACTATATATAATATGGCAATACTTCACGCATCATAGCAATCAAAACGCATAATTTTCAGATTTTTGCTGCACAAAAAAATTGCACTAGTGATTAGCATTACTGATTTAGTTGCGATGTCCTTCAATGTGCACGTTACAATCGCTGATTCAGTTGAATGCAATGTATTCATAAAAAATTCATCATTTTCTCTGAAATGAATTCATCAATAATTAGAAACAGCCTTCATTTCGGTCGATCAAAACGGTCTAAATTGACCATCTATGTACTTTTGAAGTGATGTTGCTAGTTCGTCGGGAGTCGAGAACTAAATTTGCATAAAACTTAATGGAAAATGTGTGTGTCTTGTGACGAGCACCGAATGAGACCATTCTGGAATGCAATGTGTAGATCACAGACACTGAAACAAACCATCTCTGGATACAAGACACAAAAATTTATAGCATATGTATGTCTGAAAATATATGATTTGTATGTATTAAAACGTTGCGGGTTTCGTAACAATAATCAATTAGCAGCTGAGATAATGAGACTAAATCAACCAACCTTGCACTAACATTTACTTGGTTACACAGAAGGAAACAATGTGGCCCCCTTGCGTTTAAGGCAGTTCGAGTAAATACGTGCCTCCGACCTGTCATTATGTGACGCTTAGTACCTTTTTTCCACTCCCCCACCAAAGACACGAAGGTAAGGGATGGGGGACAGCCTTCAGACACTTGTAGCACCACTAGTCGCAAATGTGCATTACTGAGGGCGTAATTGTCCCATTACACTTACTCATTGTTAAGGAGACGAGATTGTCCATGCTGTTTGACCTGCCCGGTCTCTTCAATGAGCGACCAATCGACCTGCAACGACAATAACATGAATATCCGATGCATACTTATTTATTTAATTCGTCACTTACCCTGCCGCATCTTTCATATTGTCTACAGCATCTCTGTAACAGAAAATGAAGATATTCTAAATAGCATGATAAAGTAAAGGTTACGTGTATGTAAAAATTGAGAAAAAAATTGAGAAAGATCGATCAAATATATTTGACTTGTTGTGTATCATGTCACAAAATTAAAATTTTCTTGTGCAATGTCTTGTATAAATGTCACTACATGGTTGGTTTTTAATGCAATATTGGTCATTGTTCTAATTGAAGACATTCATTTCGATAAATGAAAATCGTCTTTAAATTGAGGAGGATAAAAAAAGCGATACATTTTTTCTTGCCTTATGGAAAATTATGCTATGTTTTACATGGGAAGTATCATAACTAAGCTTTCCTGTGATGTAACTAGTAGAAGCACGAGTTAATTAATCAGCTCACTCGTCAAACATATCAATACAGGTACAATAACAAATTCGAGAAAATGCCAATTTCAAAGACAAAAAGGCGAAAAAAGCGAAAAATTCTCTGAATCATTTAAAGTTAGATGAGTAAAAGATTGCAAGAACTCTCTGGAAAAACTTCAAGTGACACTTTTCATTCGAGTAAGAAGATATTATTCCGATATCATAATTCATCTAAAACTAGGAAAAACAACCGTGAGAGCCCCACAACTATTTTTTAATTGTCTATATCATGACAACTGTCGTGTAGAATTTACGCACTTTGTTGACCTCTGTGACTCCATCACGATTGGATTCATGATTTATTCTACATCATCATAAAACACCGCTTCAGTTTCTATCAAATCTTCAAAAAGGCACTTACTCTAGTCGATGACCAACTTGCTTCACCGTATCCAACACTCCTTTTCGT
Source organism: Prostheceraeus crozeri (assembly GCA_907163375.1). Taxonomy (NCBI): domain Eukaryota; kingdom Metazoa; phylum Platyhelminthes; order Polycladida; family Euryleptidae; genus Prostheceraeus; species Prostheceraeus crozeri. The sequence goes on along the minus strand of CAJQUW010001530.1, from coordinate 254,193 downwards.
TTCACTTTGACAGACGGTCCTGGTTTCACCGACAATGTGCGCATCAATGTTTTGACGAACTCCTCCGGATCTCTGCCCTTCGGAACTCCGTTCTTCTGCACTTCCAAAGTGACTTGAACCAATTGTTCTAGCTTGGTCTGCAGCTGAAGCAGTTTTTTAGACCTTGAGCGGTTGCCGCGCTCAAATGTCTTTCTTGCGTTCTGACGAGACTTCTCTGTCACTTCACTGCTGTCTAAAGTGGCTAAGAAGTCCTTTAATGTGGCTGAAAAGGAATAAAAAAACGCGTAAGTGAGCGCTGACATCGTGATTCTTCACAGGAAGAGATCGATTTTGTTACATAACAACAAAGCGTAATTTATTTTCGCAAACTGATTTCGAGCAGTGGTTTTCACGGCACATAGAAATACACGCCTGGAAGTGACGTCGAATCCCACAAATGTCATTGCAAGACGCCAGATAGAGCATGATGTCGGCATCGCCGAAGCTCCTGATAGGGCTTCAATGACATTCAGAGATTTCGAGCAGACTGAGAAAAGCATCATCAAGATCGCTCAGATCCCGACAGCAGAGATCAGGAGGACAGCATTCCATTGATAGATAAAAAACATAGAAACACAGAAAAAAAATAGAACAAGCAACTAAAGAACTAATTAGTGGACAACAAGAATCGCATCGACGTCTAGTATTGCTATTTTATATTATTTTTGTCATAAAACACAAGTACCGCATTTAAATTTGAACAAGTAAACATGTTTCCAATTGGAAGATGCCCTTTCTAGTGATAATTGTTGGATGGTAATTGACAATTTACACATTTTTCAGTGAATGCTACATTCTTCACTGTCAATACGTAAATAAAATCTAGAAGCTAACATGCACGTAAAGTCATTTGAAGCGATGATGATGGGCTGGACATATCTATGTTGTAGGAATCCAAAAGCTTTCGATGTTCAGTTCAATATGTGTATTTGCCGAGTACTTTCGCAATGCTATTCAGATCTTCAGATTTTCTCATCTACGATTTCTTATCCTATAAATAACAAGAATCCTATACTTATGCATAGTACTTTCCTATAAATATGAATATGTCTAGCACCTAAAAATCCGAGGTGTAATGTTTGAATGCTGATGATCCAGTCCTAGTTGAAAATAATAGAATTTGAATCATTCAATGCCATTCTTCGGCTACTCATCGGACCATTTACACTGCCGGACCATTGATGGTGACTCATCAGTCACCGGAAACAGCAACAGGTGATGTGAGGACGATTGTATCAAACAGACTTTCAAAGGCATAATGCGAACAATTAGCACTAAAATAATGCACTGTCATGCCGCGTGGTTGACAAAAGAAATGATTCCAATGAAGTCTCAAATAAAGCGAGATGCAAACATTTTTAAAAAATATGCTGATCATACAGAGACCTATGCAAACTCTGCCTCAAAAAAGAAGACGCTCAAGATCGATACAAGTGAAAGATCGGCATCAAGATAAGACTGCCCAACTGACCGGCGCAGCCAAGCAGTCGAGCGTCAACTTTTGTTATTATTGAAACCAGGATGAAAATAGGTGAAAAAATGCATAAAATTAGGCAAATCAGGATTTGCTTTTATAATGCGGCTTCTTTCATAGGTTTTAGTTTTAGCCATGTATCAAGGCATTGATTCCTCATCTAAAAATCAGAATATAAGCAACGGAGGGTGACATCTGCAGGTGGACCAATCACATTCTATTTAGAGCTGGAAGGTACAAAGGTTTTTATGATAGCTATGCATTCGTTTAGTATCCAGTTTAAAAGCATCTACCTATGAATATAATTGCTGGATGGTAATCGAAATAAATTGATTTTAAATAAGAAAATTATTATAGCTCATAAAAGCATCATTCTTCCAACTTTAATCCTAATACGACGTACTATGAATAGTCAAGGCATCTTCCAACGGACTCCTAGGATTGTACATGAAGTCCATGCACTACATATTTCCCGCTTCTCATATTCTCTCTATCAGGTTCCTTCAACACGTGCAGATTGTAGACACACTGTTGAAGAACTTCACTTTCAACATGGAGAGTCTTGGAAAATCAGGAGGTAACGAGGACGCTGTGTGCACTTCCTGTACATCAGAAGTTTATCGAAAACCTTCGTGTACAGTAAGCAAGTTGTAACACCCCTTACGCGCCTGCTAAACAATAGAACAAAAGAGAATGCGTTTGTGACCGTGTACATTGATGGTGACACATAAATCATACATAATTACAATTGACAGGTTCACTGACAAGCTAATCTTATGACGATTGACTGATAAATAAATTCATTTGACTGATGCATGTTCCATACAACATTCACAGTCTCCTCTTCTACTTCTTCTTCTTTAGTGTTCTATCGAGTTGACAGTCTCTTAATTAGCAGTGAAATAAAGAATGTAATAAGATACGAGCATTTGCTTGGATTGAATTTGCGATGTGAAGAAGGTCATAAGTTCAAGATTTTGCTCATACTCAAAGCATTGACAACTAATTTAAGAGAGTCATCACTCGCCAGTGGACGAGTGATTTTCACTCCCGGCGTGGTTTCGAGATTTGATCATGACTATGTATGAAAATTGAATTCACTTTCACAGCAAAGTTCTCCACCTCTAGATGTAACCAGGGGAACTGTCAACGGCGTCATTTACTCTTGCTATCATTTCAACTTTTGTAAGGGACTTGCATGGATTCTAAAGTTCCCTCAACGCATAGATTAATCAACAAATAAATTAACACATTTTTAAAAGTTAGAAATTATTTTCAAGCGCAATTTGCGGGCGTTCCAGGCATCGCATAAGGTTAAGAGTGATATCATTATGACTGTGTTGATCTCCCTCTTCAATTTCCTTCGCAATGTTATCCCAAAACATTCAGGTCGAAATAGCATATAAGCATGCCACCAAGCCTCCATGGGCTTAGTCGATTTGCAAGCTGGATTCCATCATTTTCACAGATCGTTTCTTATTATCCAATGGCTAGTTTAACTGAATTGGAGGTAGTATAGAGCCTTGATGCACTCCCGATCAGACAGATAAAGCAGGCGGGGAGCAATCCTTTACGCGGACAGAGCTGACAGATCCTGTGCACTGAAGAACTTTTATCAATAATGATCTGCGGAATTCCATTAGCTCGCAAGACATTCCACGAAGACACACTGTGCAAGGAATCAACGCCACCATGAGGTCCACTTCCGGTAGGAGCATGATCGCTCCCTTGTTATGTTTTGCATGTAGGAAGCCACAACATCACATGTTTTTTCACTTCATTTGACACCATTGGCAGCCAGAGATCCTTCACCTTATAAGACCGAAGAAGGGAATTTCAAGAAATGTTAATGCTCTCTGCGGAGCGCTCAATGACATGAATTATAGTATTGGCAGTCTCCGTGACAGTGGCTAAGTGCAAGACATCGTAGTCTTTGCTTGATTGGTCGAACCCATAGTGTCATTGAAAGTCGGTTGGAAGGGCATCCCGACCTTATGAAGCATCAAGCCCTCCATCTAAAGACTGACTAATACAAGTAATTCGCTTATCAGCTGCGCCCATGTGCACGCATAAGTAAGTAGTGACATTAAAGCTTCATAGATTACATTTGATTATTGGAAATGCTGATCTGAAGTTAAAGGAAAACAATTCCTGACGAAAATCACTGCAAACATGATCAAACGACAGATAATTGCAGGTGTTTGTTTGCAGAAAGACTGAGTTGTAAAAGGATTCACAGACGATCGCAGTTTCTCAGTATCATCATGACAAACAACACGAGGATGAATTGTCAATGAAGGATCATCCTCGACTGCATATTTTGCCCTTTCCATTGACATTTTATTGATCACAGTGACGCCTAATTATGATCTTAAGCGAGCTGTTTGTACTAAATGTCATCGTCAGTTTCAGGTGACAAATTCAAATTGCAGATTTAATCAGCCACAGCATCAATTTAGATGTCGTTCATGTAATCCAAAAGGAAAATAACGCCAGTCGTTTACAATTCTTAAAGAGATTACAATTGCCAACCAACACATATGACCGATTTAATGATCTGTATTGGAATTTGTTGTTTGCAAACTTCGCAGATAAGTATAAAATCATTCTTAGACACGATAATCACAATCAAATGTCTGTAACATTTATAAAAGTTCAGATATGTATCCCAGCATGATTTGAGGTTAAGTCATTAGAAAAATGGTCACTGTGATTTGATTTTTTTTCTATCTAGAGTATTTTAAAGCCAATTCCATCATCCTCTCTTGATGAAGAATACAAGACACAAATTCTGACATTGCACACGGTCCTGTTCACATCTACACACGCGTATCCCGAACCTCCAATAGAACCCGAAGTAGACTGCTTCATCTACTCTCCACTGAGTATCAGAATATCGGAGAGACTGTGATCCTGATTCAACCATTATCAGACTCTGTTCTTTTTTCGGTTGCTTATTAATCAGGTCTTCGTTAGTACTGCTATCAATTTTGATGTCAACTGATTAGATTGTCACTGACTGCATTGGTTTTCGATGAAGTAGTGACTCGACAATGGTAAGACATCGTTCATTGTGCCGAAATGACATGATCTGTGTGTGAGTGTCCATCATGCTGCATCACTGACTCACTCACTCCACGGTTTTCCGTCTTCTTTTCCTCGCGTTGCAAGGGTTGGACGTCCGCAAATGTCGATTTGGCTTGATGGCATTTCTCCACACCGTCCGATCCGAAGGGTCGACGGAGGATAAATTCCATTTTCGAAGATCTTCTTTGATGTTGTCAAGCCAACGTTTCTTTGGTCGGCCTCGTGGATTCTTTCCAGAGAGTTCGATGGTCTGAACTTTCTTAGGCCAGTCGGCTTCATCCATGCGTTGTACATGTCCATACCAACGTAGTCTTCTCCAGCGCACACTATCATCAAGAAATAAAATGAAGCAAACTGAGTATAACTCTACCTGGCCTTTAATGTCAGGCAGTACAGAAACTATGAAAAAAATGAAGCTTTTACGTCACTACTCCCCATACTTGGGTCTTGGACGGTGCTGAAATAGTCAGACTTGTGGAGCGTTGTAGTACTTTTACTCCTGATGCCCTTCCTGCCGACTTCCAATGACACCTTCGGGGCTCGACCTCTGGACCAAAAGATCGCTAGGCCAAGCACTTAACCACTGTGCCACGGAGACCACCTATACGGCAAATAATAAATGAAGTATTTCATAAAATGGCAGAGGTCGCACACTACTTTTGCTGATGATCGAGGTGGCTTCAACAAAATATTTCAAGCTATATAAAATATCAGATGCATTAATCAACATCTAATATTTAATATCTAACATTTAATGTATTTTAATGCATTTCTATTTCCGTTGTGATACTTTGAGAAATGTCATTATGCATAAGCCGACCAGAAGTCCAACATGAACATTTGTAAATAAATGCAACTTCATTTTCAGGGACATATCCGATATGAAGAGGGAAGACAATATTTCTCGAGTTCATAAAGCATGGGCTGGTGTGAAGCAGGTTGAGTTGCATGACATTCTATCGATGACACAACAGACAATGTCGAGATTAAGCCCCACCGGTTAATGAATTCAAGCTTAAGATGATTTTCTATCACCGAAATAACTGCATTAAAGATGCACCCATAAAATCATTGACATATTCTACGCTGTTTTTGAAAAAATGATCAGTCAAGGCGACACAACCGCAAGTAATCAATCTATATGGTCAATTAGCAATGGACAAAGTAAGACAAACGATGAATCAAATTGCTCTGCAAAAGATGTGCGACTAGTGAGACTAGTGAGACTCTACAAACTAAGCTACGAGTGTTTAAGTGCGATCCATGTTAAATGGTAGGACCAAGCCCTCACCACACAACAGTTTTCATATGAAGCAATTATAATAAATGAATAATAACGTCACTATGTTGACTGCGGATATAAGGAGCAGCAATGATGAGTCAAGGAATTTACAACACATATAATAGAGCAATATCTGAAGTCATTGCATTTTATGTACTATACTACACGTTCATTCATAACATGACATTCTCAAACTTGGTTGAACGAGGTGCTGGATGACTCTGACATATTTCACAGTATTTTCTTCTTGATATCGGGTGCAGCGAAGGTTTCTTGCACATGAACTCAACAACCATGGTAAAGAAGCAATGCCACTTTCAGTTTATATAAAATTCAACGCGCACTTTTACTCACAAGAAAACAGAATTCAATAATTGAATATTTCATTGACTTTCCATTTCGTAAACAGAAATGGTGGAATTTATGAGAAATATTCGTCAATATTCAGAAACTTGAAGTCATGTGATTTGGCACTGCCTCCTTATTCATGATTCTCGACGGGTGCTTCGGCTTCAGTCACATTCGAATCAGGGCGCACGTTGAAATGTCTTATGAATAACAGCGGTGTCCATTAATGTTATACAGTCGAACCAAATTCGATTTTTTCTGATTCTCAATCGATTTCGACCTTCAGGTTCTATCGATACAAATTACCACACCCTACCTGCTATATTTATGTCGGGAAAACCAGATACCGTAAAGCCAACTGCATCAGAAAATTTACGTCCTTGACGCCCTTCGCTTCCTATTCTCTATATTCGTACATACTTACCTAACACGCTATTTCACATCAGCGAATCTATTATTCTTATCTGTAGCACGGGAATTGAAACACGGAACAATCTGCCAAGCCCTTCTTCGTGGAGGGTCGAACGAGTATGCACTATTGAGGGCTGATCGTCATTGCAGAGGAAGACACTGTCGCAGCAATGCTGTTAAACTGCTTCCCACGCATCTATTGAAAATAACAAAGTTGCTACAGTGCTATGAATTAGAATATATTTATTTCCTTCAACTTCTATTTACATCGAGTTGGTGTCGACCATTTGTGTGAAAAATTGCTGAAATCTGATGTGATTTTCATGTACAAACATGTGAGCAAATGCCTTGAATGCTCGACTATACAAGCATGGATGAATCAGTCTGATATGAGATATAAATAGGCTGAGCAGACAGAATGAAATACAAGAGATCTCTGCAATGGAAAACCAAATATTTTGTTACCCCTGACTGCATCTTACGACAAATCGACTGATCAAAGCGAGAAATGACACTGGCGTCCTCTTAAACGTAACGCTCATTGATTGAATGATTATACAATCACATGAGAATTATCACGAACTCAAACCACAGCGTATTGGAATGTGTTACTAATACCATGATCTCAAATAACAGAAGATGCAAACTTGAGAGCATCAACCGAGGCAAGAAGTTATTAAAACAGCATTCAAATTTAACACAAAACACAATCATTTCCAGTGAAAGATATGAAAAGGTTATTCCAACGAATATACTATATATACATATATCGCTGTCTACTTACAAGATGTCCCTCTAATTTTCTGTCTACCTCTCCAAGATAACTGTTACTGTCTCACGCACTCTGCTCTGCAAGGTCAAAACCCTTTCCTAAAACAGGAATACATACTCGTGCACATCGAGGAACCGGGAGCACGCATCCATCTTCAGTTGAACTGAGACCTAGTTAGATAAATATCTTTATCTTAGTTTGAAGAGGTTCAAAGGAAAGTATGAAATTATCCGGATAATCTAATAGGTTTAGAAACTTCAACAACAATCACGAAAACATCGAATGTCATCTTGTGAGAAAGATAAGACTCTCATCCAGTTTTAGCTTTTTAATATTACTATGTGCTCCATTTTCATTTGAGCACTAACTATTGAGATGAAAATATAATTTTTTAACATTATAAATTTACAAAAATATTGTTTTTTAAATCTTCTCTATTTTTCCCAATATTTTCAATACACCCAGGGACCTGTTCACAATTTTGTCACCCTGTCGTTATTGCATAGGCAACAGCCTGCTTGTACTACACTTCTTGTGAAAACTGCTCCAAACATAGTTCCTCCAAATCAGAATCGAAATAATAGCTACAGCGGTTTGAGTTCACAGAATCACATGTCTTTCAGATATGCAGCAAGAATTGAAAACTTAGATATTTCAGTCGTTGGATGAAGCCTCACGCTAATAATTCTGCATTCAGTACTTTTCAGCACTTGAATTCGTTTGCAGCCAACTTCCGTGCATGTTATACGTACAATGAACTCAAAGCATCTTTATGTTAATATTAACACAATATACGATCTACTTTGAAACATTAAGCTGAGGTATGTATCGCCAATATTTGACTTTTGAACACTTGCGGCTAGAAAAGCGTTGAAACAGGTCTTGTGAAACTACAAATGATATTTTGATGAACGCGATCATTATTTGGGATATTTCATTACTGTTGAGCGTCTTAGAGTCAAACTCTCACAAAAAAGAGTTCATCCTATATCTGTCTGCCTGCTGACGCACTTCACAATAGTCGTTTAGATCGAACTAGTCATAAGAAAAGATATTACATTATTCTCATAATAAATTAATATTCTGCGCACCAACACAACATGCTTTCAAACAACTTACTAGCGCCTTCTCCCAATTCGGATTGAATATTTTCATCCAACGTCGCCATCTTCTCTCTGAGAGCGTTCAGAAGGTCTTGCGTTGCCTCGACGTCCACCGCAGTTCGATCCCACTTTCCGCTTCCACCGGTGTCACCTTCCATTCGGTGCTGCGGAGTTCCAGGCAGAGTCTCCGACTGGAAAGACAAACGACGAGGTGGATTGGATGACGTCAGTGTGGATAAACGGGCCATCTTCCCACCGATGCCCATGACAGCTGTAGCAGTATGCCGACGGAATCGATGGAAGTCAGGAATGTTTGGAGGTGAAGGAGAAGTCAAGACAGACTCCATAAGACGCTCACAGCTGCTGCCTTTGATGGACAGCGAGATAGTTCGACAGCGTGCGCGATGGTGCTATATTATACCACCACGATTGTGACGTCATTCACGTGAAGCATACAATGCAGCACACATAATGGCTACACAGAGAAGCGAAAGGTATCACAGATCAGCGATTGACAAGAAAGAGTGTGAAATGAGGACAAGGGAGAGGATAAGAAATACGGGCAGTTGAAAGAGGTAGAAGTCAAGAACTTGTCAGTGATCAAAGAAGACGGAGAGCCATGCAGGGATTGGAAATCATTGATTAAACAATGTACCTTTGTGTAGACAATTAGCAATTATTCATCATGTATTTCTAAATCTCTCCAGTGATGCACCAAAATTAAGCAACATATTATGTCAAATCTCATATCCGCCTCATTATTTGATTAATATAACATGCACTTGGATTCAACAACCGTTGAATATCTTCAATTTCTTATCAATTACTGTCTTTCCTCACTTTAGAGAGCAAATGAACTATTCCTTGACGGCATCATGAAATTGCTGGAGTAAGAGCAGTTGAAACTTACATTCAAATACATATAATGTAGTGATTCTTTCTTATGCTAATAAATGATCGATTTTGATGCAAATGCGGGCCGTTGATTACCGTCTGACTCAGGCCAGGTTCGCAGGGCGTCATCACCTTGCCGATGAGTCGAATTCTCTGCCGACAACTCAGTTGCTCAAGTGAAGATAGCCAGTAGCAACCTTCTCATCGAAGAAAATCATCACATTACTCAATTAATGTCCTGTAATCAATGGACTTAGAACTGCACTGAACACAAGGTTGGACCTTGGGTAAGTGATGCAAAACTTGTGTTTTCTATTAATGCTGAATATATACAAATCAAGTTACAAAAATTAATATTTTGATTTGAATCTTTGGAGAGCTACAGGATATGAGCATAAAGTTCTGATATTTTATCAAATTTCCACTGGATTCACAGAATATTTCAAAAATGAAATACTTGTGATTATTAGCTATTTCACTCTGGGCTTGACAATACCGCGCATCGAAAGTTCATGCATATTGTATATACTGTAAGGTTGCATGTATTTTCTTGCATTTGTGCATATTGAATATTATATATTCCGCATACTTTATATCTTCGCACCCTTAACTTTCTGCGATCGCCGAATATACTGCGCAGCTATAATATCTATCAAGTTTGTTTATATTTTTGAATGATAAAATGAAAACAATTGCTTTGCTATGAGCAATGAGTAACTCAATCATAATTAAATCAAAGATCTTCAATTTGTCAGTATATCAGTGTAGGCTAAATTAAAGGAAAACTTTATGACGCAATACATGTACTTAGGCTACTTATTATAATTATTGCAATAATAAATCGTTTCCCACTAATACCACACTTCTCATGGGCCCAATAGGAATTTTGGCCCATAGAAGAATCTTTATGTCAGCACAAAATACAAAGAATGCACTTCGTTTACCTGGTTTCATTCATTTATTTTAAGTTGGGCTTGGGTTTTGGGTTTTGACCCGAAGTTTTTGCCCAACCTTGCTGAACATAACAAAATGATACATTGGTTTATCTGTTGTCTGATTCAATCTACGCAATAATCATCTCTCATGATTTGGCATTATATTTTCTTGATTTGTGGTGTGAACATGGACAACAGGGTAGTCCAAATCTTCAGCACGTGAACTTCCTTGACATCCTTAGAATTGTAGTTTTGAAATCTGAGCTACCATAATATTTAGTCAGTGTACTTATGAATTCACTAAAACAGTGCTTGATCGATTTATCGTGTTACTGCTGTCGTTAGATGAAGCGAACAATTTCTGAAGGTCCGAGAATAAACGGTTAGACAACAACAACATTCGATTGAATAGGCCGAAGATCTTGAAACCCGCCTTACTGTGTCTAATTGACTGCCTGGAAGGGTCTAGGGATGTGTGGAGCTACACGTATCGGATATACTGTATACTAGGAAAAAGCAGGGCTTGGCGCGAATCTGATACTCAAGGAGAATACATAGCCGCGAGAGGAAAAGTTGATATTTCTTTTCTAAAGAAAATAGCTATATATGTACTTGAATCATCGATGGGAGTCACAAGTACGAAAATAGGAAGCAAAGAAGGACAAGGAAGGAGCGCACTACTGGTCGAACAGACACTGAAGGAGTTGTCTGAGAGTATTACAACATTGATACTTTGCAGCAGCCTGCAGCCTGCAGCCAAGACGTTTCTATAGGATCTGCTGTAGTTTCAAACCCCTGTAGGGTTGTCGCATACAACAGAGGTTTCAATAGCAGCTAGCTCAAAATGCATATATTTTCGGGAGCAGAATCCAGGCCATAATTAATTAAATTGATTGCCTCGAAAGTGTACTGAGAAGATATGTGGCAATTGCATACGACAGTTCGATATAACAGTCAACAGATTGAATGTTTCAAATTTTCAATCGCATCAATGCCAAACTCGAGACAATAATTTAGGAATTTAATTCACATTGTTCGATTGCCTTGATATCGTTTTGCTAACAACTTGATACAATTAGCAACAAGTGATGGTGCGAAGAATTATCACGTGATAAGTTGAGACGATTAATGTCACGTATCAAAATCATAAGACAGGAACTCGGTCACATGCAAATTCCAGAGAGCATGACTCGAATCATATTCTTCAACATGATTTAGGAAAATACGATCAAATATCTCGAAGACATTGCGGATGAATGTGAGTGGCAATCTAATTTTGAACCATCAGTTTCAATTCAGCGTTAAGTGGAGTTAGTGATTATCGGATAATCACAAGCTCCATGATACGTTAATAAACATGGTGTTAAGAGTGGATTCAGATGAACATTAAATAATCGGTTAAATACATGGCAGTGTTCGGCTAAATTCAAATAAACACGACTCAATGAGCTCCGAGCACTCAAACAATAGTAATTATACAAACGTTTATTTATTCATTTATTTTATTCTAGCTCACTGTTGTCAGCGAAAGTCAGCGCAGAGTCTGCCCCTGATTTGGCTGAGGACAGAAAGAGAAGTGAGAACTACTTGAAGTGTGTTGAACTGGGGTGGCACTGTGAGCCATTGGCAGTTTCCGTTTACGGCACTTTGGGCAAGAATGCTCGATCAGTCTTCCAAAGAATTGTCTCTAACCTATCCCTTCAAACTGTGTCCTCACGTGATGAAATTCAGGAGTTCACTGGAATTCTGAGGTATTCATGGAAGACTGAGTTTTTGTTTGCAGCGCGCCAACGCCCGTGCTTTGTTTCTGTATATGGGGGACAATGTAGGTGGCAAAGATCTTTGCTATTCTGGACTCTCATCTTAATTTCTTTCCGTTTTGCTTCACTGATTTTGCCTTTCATTGCTTTTTCAGGATACTAAGGTCATTTTGTAAATAAGTTATAGTCGACAAGGCAATTTTGCATCATTAGTTTATGTATAATTCGCATGTATTTTTTTCAATTAAACGCTTATTTATTTATGAAAACGCGCACAATACAGAATTTACAAGACGCTCCGTTATTAATTATCTCTGCTATAGATCAACGCGTTAAATTCTATTTGGCTCTTTCAAACATGAACTATATTTAAAATCCAACAGAAAAGTACAAGTAATGACAACAGACAAAGCTGCAAGTTATACTCTTTACATCTTTTTCAAAGGTCCCTTGAACGAATAGGTAATCATTCCACAAATATAGTCCTTCATTTGCTGCGATGCAAAGATCAACATGTGAGCTTTTATGAATACAGGATTGTGTATACAACGTGGAAGCTTATTTTGCATACGACATATTATCTTTAATGCTCATAAACTACTAAACTTAATGACATGACGAAGCACTAATTGTCATAGAAATTTTTCTTATAGCCGAACATTTCACTTTGATTCAGCATCAATACCATAAGATAGCTGACTTGGAGATAATTAGAGTATCCAAAAAGACTGTGATAGCATCATACACATGCTCGCATATCATTCATGACATCGTAAAAGTTTACAATGAACCAGCATGTCTGTGAATGTGTATTCTGCAAAGGATAACAAGTGATGTTGTCAGATATTCGCAAACTACCGCGTGTATTCCAGCACAGAATAAAATTAGACACCGATCTGACATTTGTTCTCCATACTTAAGAATAATGTTTTATACAATCAAATATATTATGTTGTGAATGTTTTCAATTATCTTCTTTCAACATTTGTTCCGATGCGCATTTAAGATTAAAATTTGCTTAAGCATATTTTTATGAATCGTCAAGTATTTTTAGTACTCTTTTAAGTAATAATTTTTAGTACTCTTTTCTATTTCAAGCATATCTTTTTTGATTAACATTTGATTTTAGTACCATGATATTGATGATGTTGATATCTACAGGACGTTGATAATGAAACATGCTCTTTCTGATATATGACTATTTAACTTCCCCTTTCAGAAGAATGATTGTGAAAAAAATCACCGCACATTGCATTTGATACAAATACTTGAGTACTAAATCAACTCTTGTGCACCGGTACTTGAAATGTCGATGAGAACTTGAGGGTCATCGTTCCAAACATTCACATGAAAAAAAATTCAGGCAGAATTGGTTTCAATTCTTTTTATGTCATCATTAACAGAGTTTCTGATGTCATGTGAATAAAAAATGTGTCATATTGTCTCAAAACTTTATGATGAGATGTACATGAGCATTTGTGCACATTGCATTTCAATTAGAGACAAAACAAATAAAAATTTCAAACAACATTATTCGAATATGTTTTTAGCAAGACTTTTATAAGTTATATTCTTAGAATTTAATTTTCTTACCATCCATTAGATAAAATGTAAGAATTCTATCTAGAAAAATGCTGAGACACTTTCCACTTACTTGCAGCACTGAATAAGGTTCAACGCTGCCATACTTTTCATGAATGACGCACAAATTCAAGTTTCAGTTGGTATTGGAGTTAAAAGCCTTCCTAGACGTGAAAATAAAAACTGTCCTGCAACGTGACATGAAGGTATAGCAATTGGGATGTTTTAGTAGGACTTGTATTGCAAGTAGCTGGAGCGTGCTCTATGATGAAGAAAAAATTGATGCGTTTCAAATCTTATTATCCAGGGAGGAATTGTTATTATCAGTACCTAAAAGCAATGTCGGTGAAATATGCTCTTCATTTCTGTGACGCAGACTTGGATTCGTACTCACTCAGCCATTATATTTAGAAGGACTCGGATTTGAAAATATCTGAAATGTGGAGTTAATGCTCTCGAACAAATTTGATGCATTTTCGTGTTCGCCGACTCTAGCTCAAAGCATCTGTGTTATGCAATAACTAAGAAGCAACCTCTCTTCATTCCTACCAAGACATTGTCGAGATTGTGCGTCAACGTCTAACGATCAATAGTCAAACATGAAACCTCATTTCATTGAAATATCGCTATCATTTTTTATGAGCTAACCGAAGGTGACCGAAATTTCCATTTACAAGCTACATTACTTTGCGAACGTAGCTATGCGATGTGGTCGGGAGACTACAACATCGCAATAACTTAGTGAATTTTCATAGCTATACCAACAAGAACTATCGCCTTAAAGATTTTGCACGCAGCCTTCCTTAATTCTGGAAGAAGTTGGAGAAATGATATCGGATTCGGGCTCCTTTGTCGTCCGACTCTAATTCGGTTACATTATTTAAAAGGACTCGAACTCTACTAATTGGAAGTGGCTCCGCAGCTGTCTTACTTTATGATCAAAATCAGCCGCTTTCCATTGCCTATCTACAGCCATGCGAAAACACAAGAGGGGGTCCGCGTCAAGTCTTAGATATGGATGTGTCTCTCAAAGACGGAGGCGACTTTCCAGTGGCTCAAAATGGGCCCCTACCGCCTAGAAACGCGTCATTCAAACATGGAAGAACCTTCTGAATTGAAAAGGGGCCCTACTGACTCAAAATTGCCCTTCGATTACAGATGGGTCATCTCAATAACACTCAATATCAGAACTGACCATAACGGTTCGAAAACGGCCCCTCATAAACTGTAAGGACCATTAGAGTATGAAAGAGCGCTTCATCAAAGGAACTTTGACTCTAAACATGACATTTTACATCATGTTCCGATGCATCTATACATTGTAATAGTACATCTTTACGATTCTGCACTACTAAGCATTTACAGACCATCGCGAAGAATCGATGAATTATGTGTCGAAAAGATTTGTAGTGTACTGCTACCGCAAATGTTTATGCTTCAAGTTATTCTTCATTTGATTTCGGGATTTCGGGAGGCAGAATTTTAGTTCAGTCCTTTGAGATATTTCCCGTAGGATGTGAATGTGGCGCTCAGAGCAACATGTACCATTGGTAAAACGCTCATGCTACGAATTGGTCAGTCATTTACAAAATCAAAACTTTTATGAATAAACCTCGAAGTCGATTGTTGACTGGCTCAGTTGGTCGAGTGACCACGGATGGAGCAACATTGACAGGGGGCGTTGGGTTTGAGACTGATAAGTTGGAGAGGCTCAACCGCCTTCAATGTTATGAGAAATTTTGGCGATTAATTATACTACGATTAGTATCTTACTTAAGTACATGAGAGAAAGTGCGAAGAAATGTGGTAATTGATGTTGTCATCCTAAATATTTCGGATGTTACATTCTTCATGAAGAATGATTATCGGTAGCTGCCATAATTGAAAGAAATGTACCGAAATAGCAGCTGCGGCTACTATTAGAAGCCATGAATCTACGCAACTTAATGATAGTGTCTCCGCACGTTTAATCTATGTTGACACAAAACCTTGCATTTTAGTACTACTACTGTTACATATTAAGCAATGTACGTAAATGCATCTATAATGTATGATCAAATTATTCTAAATTTAAAAAATTAATAATCAATTAATTTCATTCAATTAAAAAAAATTCACATTATGAACCTCCCGACAAGCTCCATCAACTATGCATCAGCTTGTCACTATAAAATCTTAAATCGCATGTATTCTGAATAATCTATAACCATTAAACAGACAAAAACAAATGTTTCTAACCAAGAGCTTACTTTTAAATATCGATTTAATACAAGTTATGTTTTTTAACCCCAATTGTCTAGCGTCACTACTCCACCTTACTAGAGGCTTGGACGGTGCTGACACAGTCAGAATTTAATCTGGAGCGTAGTGATCTTCTATTCTAGTCTGGATGCCCTTCCTGACGACTTCCAGTGACACTTTCGTGGCTCGACCTCTGTACCGAAAGATCGCTAGGCCAAGCACTTAACCACTGTACCACGGAGACCCCAATCTGCAGACAATTTACCTTTTTAATTCATATTGATATTTGTCCTTTCAAACTATAAATATGTAATCTCCTCTCATTCGCCACATTTTACACCCCAAATATAACCAGCGCAGTCGCCTTGTGATGTAGTGCTCAATTTAGTTGTTTTAAAAAGCCTAATCGCTGATTTGGAGAGCGAATCCACAGAATGATTCATTGACTAGATGAATGATTAATTCTCTTCAGCAGACTCGCCCTAATCAGTTGAATTATTTTAGTAAGTTAACGAACAATGGGCAAACATGCATTCACAAATATGATTAACGTCTTAGAAGTCTAAAAATTTGTCAACAGCTTAATACCTGCCATCGCAAACTACAGCCAGCCAGGAAGTCGACAAATTCATTGAAGGTCCAACTGCGTGGTGTGAAATAATCTAAAGGTTGAGGTCGGGTTACTTAATCCAACCTTATTTTCGATTACATGATCACGTGTGGAATGAAAGAAGTTGATAAGTACTGTCAAGTTCTTTAACAGATTGTACTGCACCTTCAATCGTTAAACTGAGTAATATAAAAAGTAATTGGATTACTCGCAGAGAAAATGTATATTCGACGTGATTAGTCAATTTTGCTCACAATAACTTTTCCTACAAGCAAACAAGTCTTGTAGTCTCCGTGACAGTGGATAAGTGTTTGACCTAGTGATGTTTTGGTCAAGACCGGAAAGTGGTATAAAAGTTGACAGTAAGGGCATCCGGGCTAAAAATATCACAATGCTCCAGCGAAGTCTGATTATTCAGCACCGTTCAATCTCTCCAATGGAGGGTAGTGATCAGAAGTTGTCTAATTCTATGGTAGTGACGTCAAAGGTTCATTCATTTCATCTCACACTTACTAGTAAATACTCTGAGGATGATGGAAAGTAAGATAGCTCAGTTGGTTAAGTGAAGTGGCTTCAAACGGAAATTTTGAAGATCCATGGTTCGAGTCTGTCCACCTGGTGAGGTACCATCACTAAATCTAGATTACTTACCCTACTTTAGTGAGAAATTGCAAAAAGGAGAAAGTTGTCACAACACCCCAACTTTCTCATATGGCATTTCTAATACGGGAGAAATCTCTTTATAAAGTGAAAAAATTATTGACCAATCTAATAGCATTTGTAGAGATCCATATTACATTGACAGTTTCCGCCTGATTAGCTGCCCCTAATCATTTCGATAACTGCATAATGCAAAATACTGTGACTGCTGAATGATTCCAAGCAAAAATTTCAATTACTGCTATAATATCTGTGCAGCGAAGCAGATTAGCCACCGTGCAAAAACATTCTATTTCTAAACATGGGATCCTACTTGGCAGAAATCCACTTATCGTGGTAGGAATTGGAGTCCAACTGACCGCAATAAACGCAGGACCACTGGGAATGTAAACTAAGGCGCTTCTTCCAAAAACCTGGCTAAGAAGTATTCAATCACTTTGAGACTGATGCATGACTGATGCATCAGTCGTGGGCAAATTTGAGAGCGCTACGTTGGAGCCAGAGGACATTAATAAAAAACACCCTCTAACCACAAGGGCTACTGGACCATCCTACTAGCCAGCAAGGCACTTTGTCGCGGTCACATGGAGGACAGGTTCTAGTCTCTTCACCGCACACGCAGATAGTCTCAATTTTTCACACCGTCATTCATCAAACTTGCCCACAATTAGGGCCAAAAGGCCGAAACAAGTCTCGTGATCACATGTAATGAAGCTTGATAGAGAATATACTCAAATTTGCTTCTAGGATAAAACTTTCAATTTTAACACATTCTGATGTTTCGTCTTGTTGCATCGCTTAGCATTTCAACTTTGTCATGACGCCAATCTGATCGTAAATTATTGACTGGGTCAAAACAAATCTCCCTTCAAATGAATGTCCTGATTTTCTATCCATCAACGTCAGAAATCGAATTTCATCAGCGATAGACGAACGTTGAATTTTCATCGCCGCATTTTCTATCGAATTCTGAACAGTTCAGGGATTCTAGACCTTCTTTTCCACATCGTGCACTTGTCAAAGCGGATGCCCCTTCGTCTCAAGTTGCGGCATTCTGTCATCTTCACGTCGTGTTGAGACGTTGGAAGGTCACTGGCCATGAATATTGATGACCGCTGTTACCGCAGCAGTGATCTAAACACTGACTCAGAAAGCTGTTTGTATCAAAATTCTCTTCATCTTCACTTCTCACTCGTCTCTAGCTGGAAATATTCAGAAAGATAAGAGAATGTCCTCTCACGTGCCTCAGGGATTCATGCCCCGACTGTATCACTTTCAAGATCACAGGCTGATTGCTAATTCCCAATGCAACAAATTCCATTTGACCGAATAATTCGCAACGTTCAGTCGTATAATAGTTTGGATCCGACGAAATGAGTTCAATTGAATAATTATTCGGCAAACTGAGTTTAAGGGGAGAATGATTCGGCGAACTGAGTTTATAAGGGAACAATGATTCGGAGAACTGAGTTTATAAGGGAACAATGATTCGGAGAACTGAGTTTAAGGGAACAATGATTCGGCGAACTGAGTTTAAGGGAAAATGATTCGACGAAATGAATTTAAGAGAATGATGATGAGGTGAATTGCGTTTAAGGTAATTGTGATTCGGCGAGCTGAGCTTAAAGGAATAAAAGTCAGGCCAGTTAAGTTTAAATGGTTATCATTCACAAGGCTTCTCGAAGTTAGAATCGGCGAAATGAGATCCATGGGAATAATAATAACAAAAATGGACGAAACTCATGTAGTAGATTGACATATGACTGCTTGCTGCGGTAATCTGTGGCTATTCGTAGTTGAGAGGTGTTACATGACATCGAGCAAACAAGTGTTCGACATAACTTAATTAAATCGCGCAATAAAAAAGTCAAATATCCCGAAAGTAACGTTGAGTAACTAAAAAACCAAAAAATGTTAATAGACAAAATTGAGAAATTTCAAGAGATATTCAAAATTGCGCATGAGCATGCTGTGCTCGCAATACTTTTCACATAGAAATGTTGTTTTTCTTAAGACTAAATAGCAGACTGCCACGCTAATGTCCACGCCAAAACACCGTCGATGTCATGCTCTGTCTTTACCGATATTCAATAATTTGGGGCCAATTTTCATGAACTAGCAGATCGGACCGAATATTTTCACAGTATGCAGCAGGGATGCGGAGTCGGAGGACTCCGGACTATAACTAGACCCGAAGTGTAACACAAACAAATTATTTATCCTGGTACATAGCTGTCACTGCTTTGATGTCAACTTTCTCCGTCAAACAAAAGTACAGAGAAGCTGCTGCATTCACGGCTTGTCTTTTCACTCGGTGATTTAATAGAGAAGACAAGCCTTCCTACCTTGATCACACCTACGCGCCAAAGGTCACATCAGAGACAAATATGCAATATTAGTTTGTTGGAGAACATTACCGCTTATCCTCACGTTAATTGTGTGTGATGGCTCCTCCAAAACGCATATTAAAATCAAAAGTGTACTCACATTCTTTTGAAGAAGGATGGTGGATTTTCCTTCCTTGTAGAGACTGGAGAAAACCCGTGTGAAGCACACATCAACAAGATGGGAGGAGCCGAGTCGCATACATCTGACTTAAAGCGACATTTGATAAACTTTCTTCGAAAATGATTGATAATTGATACAGCAATGATCAATAAAAAATAGGTTCAGGTAAGCCTATAATGATCTATGACGTAGGTTACCAGTTTTTTTCAAAAAACTAGACTTCATGTACTTGCCACTCGCAGTCGGAGTCCTATCAAAAGCCGGAGTCCTATCAACCCCCGGAGTCGGAGTCCTTCCAAAATGATAGGACTCCGCATCCTTGGTATGCAGCATCATTGAATCTTAATAGAAACAGAATAGTGGATGATTCTTCATATGAAGGAAGCTGATTTGAAAAACAAATGCAATAACTATGGCAATCTTATCACGCGGAGATTGTCAGGTCATGAAACCCAATCATTATCTTACACAATCATTGCATGTAACATTCATTATCTATGACTCATCGCTGACGGCAATGATCACATGTCATCAACCGGGTGCATATCACGAATCTATTGATTCCAAATTATCAACTTCCTCATCCGATTTACGCATGTCATCAAGGTTGATAAAATGTCCATGACGACACTGCAGATGTTTTCTCAATAATTCATCTCACTTCTTCACTAAACATAGCTCGTGAAATGAAACTTATTGGAAGAGAGAGATGAGCTTGGAGCCATGTGCACGTCACAAGGGACTTTCAGACGAGAAGTGCTTTCCGCAGATAACTACCCTACTTCAGCAGGGGCAGGAAAGTGAGATAAGACATCTAGAATACCGGCTTGTCTTTCGCCACTTTTACAGTGTCACTTGATTGATGTTTTTATGCAAAAAGCTTAATTTCATAAAAATAATCAGATTGCGACATCCAGGTCTGAGGATCAGACACAGAGTAGGTTACGACTACGCGATTGGCGATCTAGAGATCGGAAGGAGCATGCTTGTCTTTCGAGCATTTCTCGAAATCCCGAAAATTTTAAAAGGTCACACAACAAAGTTGAAAACTAATGTCACAGATGATGCGTGTCCGTTCTGGAATGCACAGCTGCGATGCAACCTTTCACACAGTTAAAAAGAGCGCCAGCAACCTGTCCGCCAATAGATTCTTCTGTCACTCACATCGGACGCCATGACCTACTACTTATGCAGCAAATGAGAAGAGAAGTTCTTCACCATCTAAAGATTCTCGAAATCAATACGTACGCGCTTGTGGTAAAATTCATGGAGGTTGATAATTTCATCACATTGAAAAATAAATATTTTCTGCATGTACTGAGACTGCATGTACAAAAATTTTCACATGAGTGCTTCAGTGATCTCTAGTCATGTGTAGCGAGTGAAAGTTTCAATTCCCAGTTAATAATTATCCATCTGGAATGATTGCATTCCATTGTAAATAACACTCTCATAATGCCAGAAATTTCAAACAAGCTTCACTGCTTTAAGATAAAACTTGATTTGATTTAGTGATGAATCTGTTGGCGAATTTATTTTTTGATGTATTGGAAGGAAGTGTTTCAAAGCTTCACCATAGACTTGATACACTGTAGTTGCATTTCGATGCGAATGTCTAATATCCGTTAGTTTCATTAAATTTCCCTCGTCCCATATTTACTATTGACAACCGCTTAACTGAGGAATCCTACGTATCTTATATTTCAGAGGAATGTCAATCCGCAGCATTAGCTGAAAAATACAAATAATATAAATAAATAACTGTTTAATCTTCAATGAAGCCCCACTACTGGAAATCGTAGAGCAAAATTCACGTTTAAAAATCAACACTCAGTCCACACTACAAAGAAAATTACATAAAGAGGTAGATCAAAGTAAGTCATCATTTCAAAGATCCACTATTTGAAAGACGCGACATGCTAATGATGAGTTTCGACATAACTGAGTTCGACATCTTGGCATCTGAAACTTTTGCACATAAGTAAGTCTGTGGAGAGAAAGATGGTGCGGAGGATGCTGTGAGTCTTGTACAAGTTTTCTAAACAACTTGAAACTTAGCAAGGTAGTACGTCTGTAGGATAAATGTAGGAATAAATTAGTCACACCTGCTTTTCCCACATGCAATCCTGTGGGCACGTCTCTGAATATGTTCCAAGAAGTCCGATTGATATACTGGTAAATCACAAAATAAAGGGAAACAATATTCCATTGATGATACAAGCATTGTATAAGTTCACAAGACTTTCATCCCGTAGGAATGGCTTCAAATGTGTTAAAACATACAACTTAGACCCAGCCCAACTTGAGACAAACTCAATATGTGTCTTCCAGTAAACAGCACTGCCACAGATGAATCCAAGTAATTTAATTTGCGACACTTGCTGAATACGTTCTGCTAGCCATGATGTGAAATCGAAATTCATCATTTTTCTTAATAAAGTTCAAATAAGGCGTTTTTATTTCGAATTCAAGGCGAATTAATTTCGAATTTCGGTCTCCGTGGCACAGTGGTTAAGTGCTTGGCCTAGCGATCTTTAGGTCTGGAGGTCAAGCCCCGAAGTTGTCATTGGAAGTCGGCAGGAAGGGCATCCGGACTATAAGTACTACAACGCTCCATAAGTCTGACTATGTCAGCACCGTCCAAGCCCCAAGTATGTGGAGTAGTGACTTAGAAGCTTATTTCGCATTTCAAGGAAGTAAACATTGACATCCTTTCTCTCCTGTTCTGATATTTTTCAAACATTTCATCGCACTTTCAAAAATAGCTCCCATCAATTCGGAGCATTGGTCTTTGATATGTTAACATCAGAATGTGAATTAAATCTTGTATAATTAGTCAAACACTCGACCTCTCAAATTCGAGCGGAATTTGGACTTTGATGGCTTTTATCTATTATGGCATGTACCTGCAATGGAAAATAGTTTTCCATAAAACGTTCACATGACAGAGACAGGGAATTTCCACGAAAATAGGGAAATCTCATGTGTTCTCCAGGGGAAATCTATCTACTCATCTTTGCAAATAGCAATTTCCTACAACTAGCGACTGATTGCGATTAATGCTATGTTTTACATCCTTCTGTATCATAAAAAGTCAACCGATGGGAATTCCACAATCTGTCCATGTTCCACATACAGAAGAGAATATGGAGGTTCGGAATTAATTTTCTACTTCTCCTCCGAGAGTACGATCAGCGTCAGACGTTGTCTACGCATCAGTGACCGGCTCTCGGAAATGCCGCTTGGTACCGGTTGTCAACGGAGTTGGGAGACGGGTGAGATGCTCGCCCTCATATCGACTTTTTCCAGCAAAGTTAGCACTTTCTCTTGAATCTCCGACATCTTCTACATTTATGAATGCACTAACACTTGAAGGTCACTGCAGTTGGGCCCTTTCAGTGCGTTCGCATTTGACCGATAACGATAAAGCAGCTATGTTACACATGCAAAGCGCTTTTATTTCAATTCATCGCTATATTTATCGTTGTGGGTCTAATGTGAACGCGCCTTAACAACAGTCGCATAAATGGACGACGCTTTCCCCACAAACAACTTTGCTACAATGTGAAGCCTATATTCATAGTGCATTGAGGAATGAGATTCTTAAATGAAGGCATCTCCGAATGAGATTGGGATAAAAGCCTGTATCAAAAATTTCATTACGCTTTTTTGGTTTCGGGACTGGACAGTGCAAGAGAAAGTCTAGCAACTTGAAGTCTTCATGCATGCGCGAGTGGTTAGAGATCCTTCCTCTCCAAATAACTTTTCCTTGTAGTCAGAATTAGTTCCCAATTGACTTTTAGCAACATTTCTTACTCATAAAATCTAGAAAAAACCTTGCTGTAACATATCTTGTTTAAATCTTCGCCAATATGACGGTGTTTTCTATTTTCAAGAAGAAAATACATCTTGCGCTGATGAGCACAGTTAACTGAAGTCTGGCATCACATATACCTAACCGGGAGATGGACTATGGTCTGTCTTTGCGAAGGCGTCGTGACATTCCTAATTCGGATATCCTTCCAGTCGACTTTCAATGATATTTTATGTGAGACTCGAACATGCGACCTGAAGATCGCAAGTCCAAATCCCTGCCCACTGCACCACGAAGAGAACGATAGACAAAGCAGTGATGTCAATGATATGTCACTAGAGCACAAGAAAGCTACATAAAAATGGCAGTAAGTCGAAGAAGGTACTTATAACTCACCTTGATTTGCATATTTGGCATAATCGGTTCGGACTCAACATTGACCAAAGGACTGACTTCACTGCTCAATGGAGAGGTGTGAGTGGTGGCGGGGGAAAGTGGTCCAGTGTTCATTCGTCTGCGTGTCGGTTCCGGCGAGAAGTGTCGAGGTTGAGGGACCGCGTGACGAGACTGCGTGCCCAATGGCGTCTCCGACGAGCGTCTGAAGTGAGAAATGAAGAGAGAGTTGGGGGAGACGTTGAGAGTGAGCGTGAAATTCAGCAACAACAACTCCACGCTGATGCCTGCGTGTTTTTATTCGCGGTAAAGACGGCGTGATTGATATCTCCTCCGTAACAACGTGCGACCAATAACACGCGCATTTCCTCATCAATAATTTCGCATCTATCACTTATTGATTTCTAAAGTTCAATCTTATTATCATCTGAGACAAGAATCACCTCCATAGCGACGTCAACGCGGATTCTTGACGCTGGAATATCACCTTTTTTCATCACAGAAGTTCATGAAGTAGTAATGCTGAATGTCATCATTATTGTATCCGGATAGATAAAGTACGAGACAAAAATGACTGACACATAGGAAAATAATGAAGAAGATGTTACCTTTGAACATCATCAGAAGGCATAAAGGTTGCATTAATCTATGTTAGCTAGTCTATTATTGTCAATGATTTCCGACATGAATGCTAAAGACATTCGATAACCAGGACAGATGAATTAGATAAAGAGCTTCCTTATTAACTAATGAAAATGCCGATTGATTTGTGCAGGTGATTATACTATCAACATTTCGAAAGTGTGAATACAATTAGAACAGGAGTTTCCTATAACCTCACTCTGAGACGAACTATTTGTTTAAGAAAATCAATATCAATGCTTGGACAGAATGTTTATCTTTTGGCAAATATGCTTCTATGCCTACCGAATCAAGCAGAATCCCACAGAGGAGAATTCTTAAATAACAAAGATCAAACTGCAACATATACATGTAATGCACGCACACTGGGAGCCAAAAGTAATAACGCGGGAAAATAAGAAAACGAAAAAGCGTGAATGCAATTATAAACGCAAATCAATTGCTATTACCACGCAATGCAACGCAAATTAGCATTAGAATAATTAAAGGCACATAGAAATATCTCTTCTTTTAAAAACTATTTCGTATGACTTATAGCTAGACTTTATGTGGAGTTGTAAAGTATGTGTTGTTAACAGCGATGCCCACGCACATGAAATGCCAACCAGTGTTTCTCATGACCACATTTATTAATACTTAAGTAATATGATCTAAATCATGTACACAGAAGTGGATATGACCACTTTGTATTCATCAAAAGTTTTCTTCGAGATAAACTTTCCTTGTCAAAGGGGTGGTCGTAGAAAGACTTGATGAAAGTTCGTAAATAATTTCATTCTAACTGGTAGCATCTGTACTTCATTCGATTTAAAGAAACTTCATGTTTAGGAACTATGAATGATAAATGCGGTACTGATAAACTGAAAATATCAATGGGAAGCAACCATGCGATAATATTCTATTTCGAGTCTGAAGACTAAAACATGAGAAGGTAGCAAAACGACGGAGAGATATGATTGTGCTGTTATTCCTGTGAATTCGATGACGTTATTGCAAAGTTTTTCATTTATTTATTTAGCGTCACATATGGAAAAAATAGACGTGCTTACGAGCTGATTGTTAAATATTAGTCTAATTTAAGAGGTTTTAATGATCGAACGCAGAATCAAAAGCTAATTTGACTACGAAATGATTGAGTGATTGATGCTCTATATCTGTGTTTGAATTTAATCAAGTTTTGATAACCAAAATGTACTAAGTAATTGCTTAATTCGAAGTTTTTTCGGCTGCCTTATCCATTCTTCCATCAATGTGACTTCCAACATCTTCAACCGTGCGCGCCATTGGTGAGAGTTCAATTGCAACATCAATTATTCAATATAATGATTCTGATTTTACTCGCCTAGACAAATAACACTAAATTGACTACACTATCATTTGATTATACCTGGATTTACTCAATTGCCTTTCAATAATAAGATTAAATCCCTGGTTCATTTTACAAATATAGATCAGCAAAAGCTATTAGATGACACTGTCAGATTTCTAATCAAATATTTCCTGTTCTTTTATCAATAATAGATCATGACTTTGATCAGGATGAAATAATAAGAACTAATTTAATAAAGACTATATACACGCATATTTAAAGTGCTGCGAGTATCTAAAACTTAGCTCTAAGCTGATAGTTGAAATACATGCACGTGTTAATGTAAGGCAAAACAGCAATTTTGTTATCTCGAGACCTTTCATTTTTTCTTTTCAAGATATACATCGGAAGTGAATGCAGCACGGAACAACAATGTGTTAAATGCTGAACATGTCAATAGAAAGAGATGTAGCCGGCTAAGGGAAATAGCCATCTTCTGGTTCCTTTCCTGAGAGATCGGTTAGTCGGTGAGGTGAAACAGCAAGTCCGTTTGGCTGTAAGTCTGGCATTTCAGACAGTCGAACCGAAGATTGTGTTCCTCACAACACAAGCCGTATCCTGACCATGTCGCTGAAAGACGTGTTGCCACTCTCTCGGTCGTCCAACCTTGTTCATCGATTCGACTGTAACTGTAGCGGCAGTTGCATTGGACGGACAGAGAGATAGCTCTAGCAACGCATCGCAGAGAGCCTCCCGTCATGGGCTATGCAACAACGAAGCCGACCGCGATCTGCTGCAGAGCCATCCAGCGCAGTCACTCGCCATGTCGTCGGCTGCCCGGATTTCAATAGATTGAAGCAGATTGTGTACTTCTACAGGAGCATGGCCATGTTCGCTCGCCACCCCTCCCTGTTTTCATATCTCGAAGCGATGCTCACTGACATCTACCGTCCAACTCTGTGCGCGCAAAAACAATTCGTGGTGACGTAAACTTTATCTTGGTTCTGATTGGCCATGTCTTTCTATTGAAATATTCAGTATTTAATACCATGTTAATTTCTCTTCTTCCGATGTGTCTCTTGAAAAGAATCGATGAAAGGCCTCTGGATGACAAAATTGTTGTCTTGTCTTGCATTTATTTCAATTACGGCCACATGATGTTTTAAGCTCATAGTCTAGTAACACAACATTCTTGTGGAGTATTTGTAATTGCAGAAAGATGAGCACAGTTTACAATTACTGCACAATTTTCACCGTTGCACTCTCAATGACGTCAAGCTTTACATTTAAACGCTACATTTCTATTGTTACATAGCAACATTTAATGCAAACAGATGGGGATGAAAAGTATTCGAACCTTCCTCAACATCTCCGCTTCGTTACTTGCTTTTTCTTCAGTTTGAAAGTTCGGTTCGAATTTAGCTACAAGTATAAGAAAGTATCGCCACAGGCGCAATTCGGAGACTTGTAACAGTTTTGCTCTCACTTATGAATACCTATACACTGTAAATCTGTAAACTCGATACACACATGTATTCAAAAAATGTAATTCGACAAAAACAAGCGGATTTTAAAATAATCGAATGTTTGTCAGATAGTTAGTAATTAATAAATTTGGAGGAATCATCGACGCTTTTAATATAGAAAACTTTGTAATCGCCTCAACAAATGCATGTTGATGCACCAGCCAAACAGTAAACACTTGTGCATCAATATACTTTAAGTGCATCTGAAAGGCGATTACGCATTTTCAATAATAACCATTTTTGTATCAATTACTCATGTCTTCAATACAGCTACAAATTACATATACTCCGCTTTTCTTGAATTATACTTCAATTACTTTAGACAATTGTCAGCATTACACTGCGCTTCCCTACCACTTGTTTTTCAAGGTGGATTTTTTAAGGATTATACAGTTGCTCTCCGGTAATTCAGACGGCGATTGTAGCATCGTTATCAAAATACCACCTTTTTCCTCCCCAAAGAAATTTCGCCTTCTCCACTACGATCCAAACTGAAGATACAGGATTGAGATGACATTACTATGCTTGAAATTACATCTCTGCTAAGATTTAAACTGATTTGAAGATTTCAACTTTGGCTGAGCTAGAAAATATATGTCTCTTTTCCGAGGGAAAAATTGAGTAATAGTAGTTTTCTGATTTACATTTTCAGTTCAGAAATTAAGATTAGGGGGAAAGAATATCACAACACCGGCACTTAATTTAAATTTTAGAAACTTGCTTCGTCACAAATTTCTTGAAAAAAATGCCGGCACTTGTACACCCGGCACACATCTAAGTATGGTAGCGCATTATCGGCGAGGGGAGTTAAGTAATTTGAGCTGCATGTGGAACGACTATTAAGCTGTGCTGACTGCGAAGTCTTGCAATTACTTCTAAATCACATGGCTAAAAATGTAATCCATTACAATAATTGTAATTGTTACTAATTGCTGATTACAGTATTTGTAATTGAAATTTCACTCACAACACGCGTCTGTTTCAGTCGTATCACCTTAACATGCATCACATCTGACGGCCAATCTATACATCGCTTCATTACTTTGATATGAATCAGATGCGAAATGCTGACTTCAAATCCTCGACCTTGATGCGGTGGATAGAGCGACCCACTGAGCTATTGCAAATTTTTGACGATGAAATTTTTTTTGAAAACATCGTTTGTTTTAAAGTTCCTATCGTAGACATCTATCTAGGTCCCAAGTTATCGTCTTTCAGCTGTAGTCTCGCGGCATTATCCGCACACTTCCAGTTGATAACAAGGAAAGTGCACGAAATATCACAATATTGACAACAATATAATGCTTGACATCTTGAAACCAAATGTAGTATCCGTGGCACAGTGATTATGTCTAGAGGTCGAGCTCCGAAAGTGCCATTAGAGGTCGTCAGGAAGGGAATACCGACTAAAAGATCACAACGCTCCAGATTCGAGATTGACTATGTCAGCACCGTCCAGGTCCCCAGTATGGTGGAGTAATGATTTTAAACCATCATTTTTCATCTTGAAACCAACTCACATCATGAATTATCACCCATGTGGATAATTCAAATCGCAAAAACAATAGTAAATCGCGACGGGCTTTCGGCATCCTGCACCTTCTGAGGTCGCTGGCATAGACTAGTCACTTTATCACTTCGAGACCTACGACTTTCCTTTCCCCGGAGTTTGGACAACATGAATTGCTATAATGCGAACTATGAACTATCACGATGCCTGGTTAATTATGAAAACAGTAGTGGAATTGCTGTCAAACTTATAATCGGCCGTCAACTTTCTCCTACAAAAAGTTGAAATTACATCATATTCATTTATATACCATTTCTTCAAACTACATGTATTAGTTTGAGGATGACCTACTAAATGCTGGTGGGCCTAGATCACAAACTCATTGGCATTAAGTCAATCTTACTTTGCGATAGACCCATATAAACTGAAGATAATGTTAAAAAAGTAATTTACGAATATCGATATTTAATGACAACGATTTATCTTTGCCAACTAATATTTGATAATTATTTATATTACTCAACCCTCATCCAACTTAGTTACAACAATGCCAATAGTGAGCTAGCGGCGGAGAAGCCTTCACACAGTCCCAACACTCATCAGGGTAGGGGTTAGTAAGCTCTAGTGAGAGTGGTAGCACCTCCCAAGGCGGACATACTCGAACCTATGACCTTCAGCACTTCTATGCCAAAGCGCGGCCCATTCAAAACTGAGCAATCCCACCATCATGTGAACTTCAGAATCCTTTCTTATGAAGTCACGTGTGTCATTGCTATGTAAATCACTTACATTTTTTCTTTGATGAGTTTGTAACTTCTTGACAACTTATCAGGCCGATTTGTTTTAAGTTCATGAAACACAATTGACTGATAAAAGCGCTTTGTTGAGTAGAATGGTTTTGTTAGTTGATTGTTGACCCTCTTATCTCTAAGCATGACGCATTCACACATGTTGAAATGTCCGTGTGAATAACGAACATATTTCTGATAAGGATATTTGAACTTCTGTTATGATTTCCATTTATTTGGTGCAAAATGTATCAACCGACATGCTTAACATAGGTTTATTTTGGCGATGATACCAAAAGATAAGATATCATCAAATGTACGTTCAGTTGTTGATTTGCAAAACGCCCACATGAGAATACTCAACTGTTTCTGATTTCAGACCGGTTGTCATAATACAATGATGTTTACAGTATCGCAAGAAATGGGTCATATTGACCAGCTCAATAAACAGATGATAACTTCGATATGGTTGCCTAGATTTGGAAGCAGATGAAGAAACAATGCAACGTTTACGCGTACTCTTTCAAGGCAATCTGCTGCACCAGTGCAGCGCTCCTAACTGTATCGTAGTTCATCATTGCTGAATGATTCAATTTAATCAATAACACAATGTGCCTATTACCTATAGAATGCAACTACAATGTGGTGGTGGATCACTTCATTGACAAGTCTTTTCGCAGACAGGTGGATGATATTCGCTCAAGAGTATCATGCATCCATGGATAGTTAAAGACATACATTAACTCAATAATTCAGAGACATCAAGATGTCTTTGAGCTTTATCAGGGACTCCAATGTCGTCTGACAATGGACATAGACATTGATGAAACGACCTATCGATGAAATGACCTGTCGATGGAAGGACCCTGTCGATGAAATGACCTGTCGACGAAGAGACCTGTCGATGAAATGACCCTGTCGACGAAGAGACCTGTCGATGAAATGACCTGTCGACGAAGAGACCTGTCGATGAAATGACACTGTCGACGAAGAGACCTGTCGATGGAATGACTCTGTCGACGAAGAGACCTGTCGATGGAATGACCCTGTCGACGAAGAGACCTGTCGATGAAATGACGCTGTCGACGAAGAGATCTGTTGATGAAATGACCTGTCGACGAAGAGACCTGTCGATGAAATGACCTGTCGATGAAGAGACCTGTCGATGAAATGACCTGTCGACGAAGAGATCTGTCGATGAAATGACCCTGTCGACGAAGAGACCTGTCGATGAAATGACCCTGTCGACGAACAGATCTGTCGATGGAATGACCCTGTCGAAGAAGAGACCTGTCGATGAAATGACCTGTCGACGAAGAGACCTGTCTATGAAATGACCCTGTCGACGAAGAGAGCTGTCGACGAAATGACCCTGTCGACGAAGAGACCTGTCGATGAAATGACCCTGTCGACGGAGACCTGTCGATGAAATGACCCTGCCGACGAAGAGATCTGTCTATGAAATGACCCTGTCGACGGAGACCTGTCGATGAAGAGACCTGACGATGAAATGACCCTGTCGACGAAGAGACCTGTCGATGAAATGACCCTGTCGACGAAGAAACCTGTCGACGGAGACCTGTCTATGAAATGACCCTGTCGACGAAGAGACCTGTCGATGAAATGACCTGTCGACGGAGACCTGTCGACGAAGAGATCTGTTGATGAAATGACGCTGTCGACGAAGAGACCTGTCGATGAAGAGACCTGTCGATGGAATGACCCTGTCGACGAAGAGACCTGTCGACGAAGAGACCTGTCGATGGAATGACCCTGTCGACGAAGAGACCTGTTGATGGAATGACCCTGTCGACGAAGAGACCTGTCGATGAAATGACCCTGTCGACGGAGACCTGTCTATGAAATGACCCTGTCGACGAAGAGACCTGTCGATGAAATGACGCTGTCGACGAAGAGACCTGTCGATGAAATGACCTGTCGACGAAGAGACCTGTCGATGAAATGACCTGTCGACGAAGAGACCTGTCGATGAAATGACCTGTCGACGAAGAGACCTGTCGATGAAATGACCCGGTCGACGAAGAGATCTGTCTATGAAATGACCCTGTCGACGAAATGACCTGTCGATGAAATGACCTGTCGACGAAGAGACCTGTCGATGAAATGACCCTGTCGACGGAGACCTGTCGATGAACTGACCCTGTCGACGAAGAGACCTGTCTATGAAATGACCCTGTCGACGAAGAGACCTGTCTATGAAATGACCCTGTCGACGGAGACCTGTCGATGAAGAGACCTGTCGATGAAATGACCCTGTCGACGAAGAGACCTGTCGATGAAATGACGCTGTCGACGAAGAGACCTGTCGATGAAATGACGCTGTCGATGAAATGACCCCGTCGACGAAGAGACCTGTCGATGGAATGACCCTGTCGACGAAGAGACCTGTCGACGAAGAGACCTGTCGATGAAATGACCTGTCGACGAAGAGACCTGTCGATGGAATGACCCTGTCGACGAAGAGACCTGTCGATGAAATGACGTGGTCGACGAAGAGATCTGTCGATGAAATGACCTGTCGACGGAGACCTGTCGACGAAGAGATCTGTTGATGAAATGACGCTGTCGACGAAGAGACCTGTCGACGAAGAGACCTGTCGATGAAATGACCCTGTCGACGGACACCTGTCTATGAAATGACTCTGTCGACGAAGAGATCTGTCGATGAAATGACCCTGTCGACGAAGAGACCTGTCGATGAAATGACCCTGTCGACGAAGAGATCTGTCTATGAAGAGACCTGTCGACGAAGAGACCTGTCGATGAAGAGACCTGTCGATGAAGAGACCTGTCGATGGAATGACGCTGTCGACGAAGAGACCTGTCGATGGTATGACCCTGTCGACGAAGAGATCTGTCGATGGAATGACCCTGTCGACGAAGAGACCTGTCGATGGAATGACCCTGTCGACGAAGAGACCTGTCGATGGAATGACCCTGTCGACGAAGAGACCTGTCGATGAAATGACGCTGTCGACGAAGAGATCTGTTGATGAAATGACCTGTCGACGAAGAGACCTGTCGATGGAATGACCCTGTCGACGAAGAGACCTGTCGATGAAATGACCTGTCGACGAAGAGATCTGTCGATGAAATGACCCTGTCGACGAAGAGACCTGTCGACGAACAGATCTGTCGATGGAATGACCCTGTCGAAGAAGAGACCTGTCGATGAAATGACCCTGTCGACGAAGAGACCTGTCGATGGAATGACCCTGTCGACGAAGAGACCTGTCGATGAAATGACCCTGCCGACGAAGAGATCTGTCTATGAAATGACCCTGTCGACGGAGACCTGTCGATGAAATGACCTGTCGATGGAATGACCTGTCGACGAAGAGATCTGTCTATGGAGAGACCTGCCGATGAAATGACGCTGTCGACGAAGAGACCTGTCGATGGAATGACCTGTCGACGAAGAGACCTGTCGATGGAATGACCCTGTCGACGAAGAGACCTGTCGATGAAATGACCCTGTAGACGAAGAGACCTGTCGATGAAATGGCGCTGTCAACGGAGACCTGTCGATGGAATGACCCTGTCGACGAAGAGACCTGTCGATGAAATGACCCTGTCGACGAAGAGAACTGTCGATGGAAGGACCCTGTCGATGAAATGACTCAAATCCATGCTAACTACGTGTCGATGAAGTGAACCACAATTAAGATTTGAACATCTTCCGCAAAATTTCGAAGAACATCTAGGGCTTTTAACACAACTTGTCAGAACTCCTCATGACTTCTGTTGACATGATGGGAGTATTTGCGCCCTTTCAGACAATAAACAGAACTGTGCAACAAAATCAATGCACTATCAACTTCAGGAAATAGTCTTGTGCCTGGCAATACCTATGACTGATCATTTAATAATCGCATTTGATTACGGGCCAATTTCATGTTTAATTTAGTGTTAAAAGCGTTGTGTGTTTAATTTCACGTTGAAGAAATTTCATTATTAGAAAATATTGGCATATACAAGCATTTATTATAACTACGTTCAAAAATCAAAATTCTCAAACCCTAAGATCAAAAAAGCCAGCCTGAAATTCTTGTCGGTCCGGCAATAGGTTCCACCTTAGAGCTAATGTATCACAATCAAATAGTTTTCGTCACAATGACTGACGATTGAAATTCACTGTGACAATGCCACTTACATAAGGAAGCAATCTTCACAATAACACCAGACACTTCAGACAGCTACATTATTGTCCGAGGGTAAATTTCCATACAATTGATATCGTAGCTGAGACAGACAGACAGATAATGCAAAGACATTTATACGTAATCTGCGCTGAATACTGAAATGGTGCGGTACACCCACACTACTGACCTCTCGGTCACTGTCAGTACTTCAGCACTCGGTGTTCACGAGCATCCCTCTACGAAATGTTCGAAATTATGTAAGCCATTATGTCGGTCTTTTCAGTTGGAAGTCGGACATATTAACGATAGGCCTTTTATCTATCAAACAATGTCTAACATCTCCCATTACCAGGTAATAGAAGTTTTACACACATCAATCAATAAAATTTCATTTAATCAATTAATTGGGAATGGC
Organism: Prostheceraeus crozeri; assembly: GCA_907163375.1. Lineage (NCBI taxonomy): Eukaryota > Metazoa > Platyhelminthes > Polycladida > Euryleptidae > Prostheceraeus > Prostheceraeus crozeri. The sequence goes on along the minus strand of CAJQUW010001530.1, from coordinate 219,928 downwards.
TTATATATGTGACAATACGGGTGTTCAATATATGTGACAACAGGATGTTGTAACTTATTTCAAGCAGCATTTGCTAGTATTGATTAAAAGGGTTTAAGCCAAACTGCTAAAAGAAATAGTGGCAAATTGATCTTATATTGCAAATTATCACCGTTAAGACGGCCTTATCAAGCACATACAAATATAAAAAGGAAGACATCAAAATATAAAAATCAGTGATTGATATTCTGTGCATTCCTCCCTGTCATTTATCATAGGACATAGTCTTTTAATCAGCACAGATTCTCGAAGGTGGAAGGATGGTGAGTAAGATGTTCATTGATTTGCGTGTGCAGAAATCTAACGGTGCTTCCTATATAAAAATGCTTAGTTTTTACATTCAATTTTATAAATTGCTAGTTCACTAAAGCATATGTTCTTATCACGATTTCTGCAACAATTGATGGAAGTACATTGTTTCCCTTTTTTAGATTTGAGTTTGAATTTTGATGTTTTCTTTTTTATCGTTGTATCTGCTTGATAAGGTGTCTCAACGGTGAAAATTTGCCACTACGTGATAATGATATTCTTTCAGCTGCAGATCATCTCTGACCATGCAGTGGAATATGTGGAAAGGACAATCATGTCAGTGCTCAAACAGAAACAGATGTTTTGTAGTGCTTTTTAAAATTTGTAACTTGGCGAAGTAGAAATGATAACTAATCATCATTCTGAACTTTCATTCAATTCGATCTATTGCAATAATTGAAGATCAATCAATTAAGGTTTTCACTTAATTACAAGTAAATGCAATCAATTTTTTAATACGAAAGATGTTAAACACATTTAACTTCCTATTTTTCTTCTCATTTTAGACTGATTTCAAAGGCCTAACACCTAATGGCCTGAAAACTCATAAAATGAACTCGACCTCGGTTAACTAGTTATAACTTCTAAACTTGCCTCATATATGTCAAACAATGAACTCCCCAATCATAGGCCTTCACAGGTGCCCCTATCAGATGTCACCAAAAAACCGGAAATTCGGGAAAAGCCTAAGCTTGAATGTACAAATTTGAAATATTTGTATTAGATTAATTCCGTAAAAAACCGGAAATTTCGATCCTTGGGGTCTCATGTATGAAGCACTTGCAAGAAATAACCTACATGCTAGGTAAGGAAGTGCTTTCACAAACAATTCTTGAATTCGCCAAGAAGCTATCAACATGTTAAGTGTACCTATGATTCATATATCATCACATACTATGTAATGGTATTACGGTATGCATCAGTAAATGTCAACATTTGAGAAAAAAAATGGGAACATATTCTCTGAGATCCCTCGATGTTCGCGGAACTTTCGAGACTTTCATCCTACCAGCCGCACATCTTTTGCATGGCAATTTGATCAATCGTTCATTTCATTTCATTGTTGTTAATTGCACTCACGACATGGCTTAAGATGCTATGGTGGACAATCGATCCCCGCTACTTGCCTTAATGTCGGCGGTCACAATAGTGACGTGTAATTTATTCATTGATTATTATTGCATTGACAACTGATGTGTGGAGGTGAGGGTTTGATCCTGCCAATTGACACAGTCGCGTAAGTGGCTCGTAGCTCAGTTGGTTAGAGCGCAGGTCTAGTTAACCTTGGTCGTAGGTTCGAATCCTACCAGCCGCACATCTTTTGCATGGCAATTTGATCTATCGTTTATTTAATTCCATTGTTGTTAATCTGATGCAAAGAAAGTGCAATCAAAGTGCTACAACCGAGTTAAGTTGAAGATGAGCGAAGTTTCGGACAGTCGTGCTAAAGAATTTTTTAAAAAATAGTGAAAAATATTAGCAGTATGAATATATCAATATTGTTGATAATTTTCATCGGATTCTCAGGAATTTTACAAACAAACAGTCGATTAACCAAGATTCGCCACAAATCCTAATTACGATTTCTTCCACCTTGAGCTACACACAAAGCCTTACTTTAGCTGCATTACTTTGAAATCATTTAAAATATGGCTATACGGACTTACGCGCTCTTATTGCATCCGATGTTTGGTCAAAGTGACTGTCTTGGAATATTATAGCGATAGAAAACTAACATCAGTCAATCTATGCTGACCTCCCCGGCTCACCTTGGATCATGATGGAACCTCCCAAGGCTGTGCTGCAAAGAGCTGGCTCGTAATCGCAACTTTCCAATCTCCATGCTAACCACACCATCAATAGCTTGTCTAAAGTGATGATAGTGTAAAATAGCGTGCTGTGCTGGATAACAGGCCTTAATAGATAAACCTCGAACAAGTATAGATATGATGCATCGGCAAATATAAAAGTGATTTAGCTGGCGTGTTCAACATCCAGTAAGAGTGTAAGCGGACGTCAATGACCTCATTATTCGATTAGTGACGATCTGATCCGAATACGCAATAGTTATCAATGGGTAAAATAGCAAACTTTATGAATGAGGGTAGGACAGCTTGAAAGTTGTCACGATTTTCCATCTCAGAACTACTAATCCACACATTGTGAGAGTTTTAACTTCAGTGCCCAATCATTTGAATAGCACTCAGTCTTAAACGGGACTAAAACTGACTATCCTATTGTAAGTGAAGGCATCAATAACGTTAGTCATGAGGATAGAAGACTCTTCTGACCAAAATTAAAGGAAACAGTTACGAAATTATTATGAAATGCTAGCTTGACTGGTTAAATTTCCCTGTCAATACCGCAACCCAGAAATTCTGGCCACCCAAATCAATAACCTGAGACACAGACTGTTATTTTAATGCATTTTTTGTAGCAGTAAAAATGCTGTTAAAAATTAAAGAAATTGAAATTCAAGACATTTACATACTTATAAGCTTCACATCGAAAAATATGTTGTTTCATTTAAGGTTTTCCATAAATTAAGGAAAAGCTACAAGATAGAAGAACTCGGATTTGATATGGAATATGGATTATGCAATTATAACGGGATACAATTTAATGGAATATAAGACTTCAATTGAAATTGTGATAACAGCTGAAGAAAGTATAAACAGCGATGTGGCACTCCACTTTTAATATCACAAAACTTACCAATACGAGCTTCATGTTGACAACATCATGAAGAACATAATTGAAGACGATAACATTCCAAAAATTGCATCGATCAATGATAAGCTCTGACAGAAATTCAAAAAATGTTTTTTTAAGAGAGTATTTATCTCCATTTTCCTTCAATACAAATTAATAGAAAAACGAAGTGCTATCACTCAAAGATTCATGGGTTCAAGGCCCACTGAAGACACGGTTGTACAAGTTGGCGCAGGGGCTTGAAGTTCAACTTTGCTGATTGTTAGGAAGAGTTATCTTATCAACTTAATAACAGACTCATGATTTTAACCAGATCTACTCAGTGAAGATGGAGATGTAGGAAGTTATCTAGAACGCAGTTGGCATTTTAAGGGCTTCCTACTGTTACTGTCACTTCAGCTTTTTAATAGGACCGAAGAATAAGGCAGCTTTGAGATCGCTTCAGGCAAGATTGTCGCTGCCATTGGCATTTTTCATTAAAAATGGCAATATTTGAAAAAAGGGAAAATGTTGACAGGGCCTCAGTTGGCTTCTTGAAAGGCCTCCTGTTTTATTCAGTTTGTCATCAAGACCAAGAAAATCTGAGTTACTTTATTCCGTGGTGAAAAATTCGTCCGTTGGGCAGGAAACTTGGCCCAATGCCATCAAGGATATCATTCTAAAAAGAATCTCCATAAAGTCGATTCAGCTGGTGTTCTTGTACTTCTTGACTCCAGCAATCAGACAGTTCTGCATCATCTACTACAAATCCCTTTGCGACATCGTTGTTCAATTTTACCTAAATTGTTTGTCTTCCTAAAAGTAGCTACCAATATGGATCTTGCAACCGCAATGAAGTGTTGACAAGAATTAAGACTGACAGATCAATTTATCCCTTAGTATAACTGAAATGAAGAATCCTTAGAATTTGCACTAATTTTGCGGATTCTTGGTTCTATCCTCAGTACGAGTTGATCAGTCCAACGACTGATAGAAGTGAATTCCGAGAACTGTTGCAGGACGTACCGACTGATGGAGGCCTTACTGGTGTGTTGTGATGCTTTCAGTCGAATGCTCTTTCCATCGATAATCATATACATCGGGGCGACTCGACCTCACGACAGAAGGATCACAATGCGACTACTTATCTAATACAGTGAAACCTCTCTAACTTATCACTCCGCTTTTTTAAGCAGCCTCTCTAAATTGGCAGGTATTCGCCAATCTCGATTTAACCCCTTTGTCCTGATGGAACCCCTTTATCCTTAGCACCCTTCTAACTTAGCCCTTTGGGTGCCAAGTTAGAGTGGTTTCACCGCATTACATCAATACAGAGATTATACAACGCTGATTGATAAATTGGATACCTGATTTTTGGATATAAACTTAACCAAATGTACAAATATATTTTCAATCTTTAACTGAGTGGGTATCGGTGATGATAGTCCAATTTTGAATATAGACTAGTGCATCTGATCTTCAATGACCTCTGAAATAGACCTTTGACTTTGACAGATGACGACTGTGCGATCGACACCATGAATGTCGTCAGCAACTTAGAACTACAAGTATCTCGTGAATATCATCAAAGTAATAAAAATGCGCATGATACAAATCAGAGATCAAAAGTTATAATCGAACTGTGTACTGTCTCAGCATTAAATAACTTCCGACAGCAGAACCTCTACCTGCCACTATGTTTGCTATGGCAATAAACTATCACAAGAAAATGAATTGGAAACTGAAACTCTGCTAGGTAAAGTAACTCTTAAAATTGAAAAAAGAAATAGAACTCATGTGACGTCTGGTGAAAGTGCTGAGTGTGAATACTCGTGCTTCATTAGAGTATACAATTTTTGATGATAATTTACTGAGGTATTAATTATTGAAACATAATAACTGAAATATTGTAATTACTTCAATTAATGATTTCTATCTAATATCGGAAATCATATTCTGAAATAGTCTGAAAAGCCCTATTTGTACTGCATTATCAGTTAATAACTGAATATATTCATCATGAAAGTATCAGATACTAAAATGAATAGCGATAGTAATGGATTGCTAATACTGTCAGATCATCAAACTTCGTATGTACCAGCGTTAATGAGACTCGTTTAAGAGGTCTTCGTGTATTAACAGACGCTGTCTAGAGTGTGGAAAGTGAAACACAATGAAGTCAAATATCTATGGGAAAAATGTGAAAGTTGAATCGTTTCATGGCAAGCCGATATTGATTCTTAAGTGCATCTCACTTGATAAAATGCAACGCGCCGATGTTTAGATAGATTTTATGGCATGTTTTTGCAAGAACGCCCGCGGTCCAAGAACTGGTGATGGCTACATGGTACACGCAGTCCAAGGACTTTCGAAGCGATTCGCAGTGCTAAACAAATGAATAGCAGGTATTGCCATGACTGTTAGGGTATTGGCGGTAGTTTTGGACTTGAGCAAGTGCCATGTCCCGGAGTCCTTCCTGAGGATGTCAAATTGCGCAATGTGTGTTCTGGTTGGGTCCCTCACACATTGGTTGAAGCGAAAAGACAAAGCCTGTACTTTTCTTAAACAAGTTTCTCGCAAAAAGATTCCATTTCCTAGTAAAGGGACATCCCATATATATCTTATATAGTTAATTAGATTTACATCATATGATTAAATCATACATACATATGAAAAACTACTAAACTCTCATGATTCGGACCTGTGGATGCTGGTGAACACCACTTTTTATGAAACTTCCGACAATGAATAATTTTGCGTAACAAGCTTCATAAAACATAAGATAAATATAATATATTTTTTTAATTAAGAAGGAATTTTAAAAAAATCCATGAAAGCAGCATAATCATTAGCAAGCATTATTGCAATTAACAAACAAAGTCTGTTAAGTTTCAATAGGAGACTGTGGGTTCTAGAACTCTGGAATCAATGAGAGTTACATCCAACGCATCATTTTCCCAGGGTTGGTCGGCAAAAAAACCCACCCGGGGTTTTATCGGGTTATATCCGGGCGGGTTTTTTCGGGTTTTTTATACCGGGTTTTTCGGGTTTAATCGGGTTTTTCGGGTTTAATCTAGTTATTTCGATTTTCTTGAAATTAAGAGGTAATCTCTTATTTTAAAATTATCATTTTATTGAAAAATCAAACTACATTGCACACATCAGTGTAATGTAAACCATGATTAAAATACAATATCATGAGAAAATATTGGTGAGTACTTAGTATAGGTTACTGTATTTTAGCCGTACCAAATATTCAGATAATTACAGGCTATCTAAATAAGGAATCATATGAAGTTATTCTCTCACCTACATTTACGAATAGTATACTTTACACAAGATTGGCTGTTATCTAAAATTTATAAGTTTTTTCTATTATTGTATTATCAGAGAGAAAACACATGTGTAGAGGTCTATAAATTGAACTTTATATAAAAAATATGGTCAAAACGGGAAGATCTAATGAGTCATCTGAACATCGATCACCAAATATCTGTTTGTCATACCGGTATTCCAAAAGTAAGAAAATGTTACTGCTACTAAAGCTAAATAATACGCAGTTCGTTTCGTCGAACTTTCATATCATAATTTCGATTCATTTTATTTATTTATTTTTTGATAACTCGTTTGGTGTGGTCGAAAGACCTCGTCCTAATATGTGAAATCGAGGACGCACGCTCTTTCTTATGGTCCGAAGTGTCCGTCGCAGACTTGCAGCCTGCTGCGGTATCAGTAATGACGCGCGCGTACCACGCACGCGCCACCCCGAACTCCCCATCATTTCCGAGTGTCTTTTGTATGCTATAATAACATTAATGACCAGACTTGTGGGCAGTGGCTTTAAATCATTGTTTGCCAATATCGATCTTATCTTACGCACTTTCGACTGCACCAGCCACCCAAAGACATGCGACCAGCAGCGTCAACCAATATGCGTATGCTCTCCCGAATTCCCCATCATCTCACGAATGCATCACTACAGTCCGCTGTTGACAAATCCAGGCTGGCTGATGTCCGGCGAGTCAGGGATGGACAATGGGCATCATATCAGCATAGGCGTTAAATTTCTTGCGCAATGAAAACATCGGACATTGACATATTATTCGGTTTTCCTTTTCAATATTTGGTGTTGTAGTAAGAAACATGTAGATTACGGAATTGTATACATTCCATACGATGATTTTTGAGAAGAGGCAGAGTCAATAAATCAGAAAAATGAATTGGCATCACTGTATTTTAATTAGAAGCATCGAAAAAATGACATAATATGGAAAAATCCATTTCACCCGATTTCGCCCGATTTCACCCGCCCGATTTCGCCCGCCGGGCGGGTGAAATCGGGTTTTTTTCTGACCGGGTGGGTTTTGACCAACCCTGCATTTTCCCCTGATTACAATTAATAAACTTGATGATTGCAGCTGCACTTTATGTTGAGATTTCTTCTCACTGAGTTATCCGCTAAACCGAAGCAATTTTATAATTAAATTTGAATAGTATGCTCACTCATGCATACCTGAAATTTGCAGCAAAGTCACCTCACGCTGACCAACGACAGTAATCAGCTCTGCACAATTATCATGAGTAATTCATCAAATAAAGACAGTCATGATGAGTATAAACGATTTTAGTCCACACGCATCAGTACTCTGTGATGATTGTGTAAGTGATGTACCAACACTTCCTGTTAAAAAGAATAAATATTTCTTAAAAGACAACACACTTTACAGTGTCTACTTTCAAATAATGGTTAGTAGCACCGAGTGAAAGTAGATCGCGAAATAGAATATAAATTTGGGATGATATTTCATCTAGCGCTAGTCTACCTCATAATCGGGAATTATGGAGGAAATTGTGAAAGCAGCGCATTATGCGAAGGCGAAGGACGCGTTTTGAAGAAGTCTGATAAACGAAATCAACAAATTCAGAAAATGAATCGCTAGAACAAATAGACAAATAAAACAGCGGCATAAAAAGTGTAAAACCTCAGATTTCAACAAGCTTGCCAAACATCTGTGATGAATCTGCGATCCACCTGAGTCGCAAATTACTTTAAAAGCATATGAAATGAATGTCCACAGAAAGTTGAAATCAAAGGTTTGTATTCTGTGGCAGAATTCAGAATATATTTAATATACAGATAGCAGTGATTACATGGAAACAAATAAGGGCACGGAAAATTCGACCTTTATTTTTAATCCTGAATAAGAAAACATCAATTTAAAAGAAAATCCTGCGTGACTATTTTTCCTCTACTTTGAAATAGGAATTGGTAAAACACCGCATGACACCTTCAACATCAATTGTGCATGATCTTCGTCCTATTCGCCATGATAACATCATCAGCATTGAATCATTAACGAAAATGCATCTATGCTACCACTTCATTACACCTATTAATTGAGAAGATCGTAACGAGCAGTGCAGATGATGAATATTCCTTGAAGACATGGTGAAATTAACATGCATATAATGATAAATATGGAGTGAAAGGCTCAGAAAATCTCTCAATTTCCTACAAAGTGTCAAATCAATTACATCTAATTGCGCTGTACGCCTTCGAATGTAAATGCAAACAGATATGCATTTATACGCAATGTTACACCCGTTAATGATGAACTCATACGGAAATCTGAAGATATGAATGCCAGATATATAATTGTGGCATAATCTCCTGTGTTTGGGAAATTAACATCTTCTATTCTCTATTTCTTCAGCTCGCATTCGACTCCTCCCTACCTACGTGCATGACCTTTTCACATCGATGCAAATTAAGTCTATCATCCAACTGATATTCCCACAACGCAAATGAAATTAAATATTAGATTCTGCCTATTATAAAGGTCTGCAATGAGGTTTCTTTCAAAATATTTCTGCATTATAAGAGAAAGAATCAGTGAATGCTGGTTGTCAGATACCCATCGTCTGACAGGCAATCTGCCACTGAAGCGATGCGACGAATGTTGACAAACAAATCACAAAATCAAGAAGGCCATCATTGAATTACGATTCAAACAAACCTCTTCAATTTTTTCAAAGGAAACTGTGTTCTAAAGAAATGTTAAAAATATCGGTTTTCGAAGTGTCTGAGCTTTATATGGGTTCCTTAGCGATGCCTTCTCACTTCTTACACAGCTTCTCGACTGACAGTGGAAACTTCGCTAATACAAAATCTTCAAAAAAAAACAACTCAGAAAGACTGCCGAATCATTCTTCTTATACAGAAAAGTGAGGGATAAACGTTTCATTAAACTCTCCTGGTGCGAAAAAATTCTTTTATGATATCAGAGGTAAATATTATACGGTAGGATATTTAATATACGGTGAATGATGTAGTTCATGGATGAAACACATCAGTGGCATGAACTGATCGCAATAGATACGGGTGCTACGGCCTCAAATATCGAGGAGCGCAAATCATGATGAAAGGAAGAATTGGTATCATGACTGATTGAATTGTGATTTTGATTCCTAATGCATAGATATTGCGTCCACCTGTGTTAACTTGAATGTTGTCAGTTGATAAGCAGAATGCTTAACCCGGTATCTTGAAAGCACAAGTTGGTAAACCTGGTAAACTGAATTTCAGCCCCGGTATCTTGATTCAGCGCTTTGGTAACAAGAATAGGAAAAGCTATAAAATAGACATCTACAAGGTTCCGTAAAATGATTATTTCAAAGAGTTCAAATCAATCAACTACACCAATCAAAGATGGTACAAGATGTACCACACATTCATCGTTCTTCATTGGCTAGGATAAGATTCAAATACCTGCAAATCATTAAATTCAAGATGGAATTTATGTTCTACACTACTATGGTGACAAAACTCCTATTTTCGGCTGCTGTTTACGAATCGCCGACATGTTGCTCGATATTGATTTGACCACAACCAGCGAAATGCGAAACATACTTGAACTCTGATGTGAACAAATCCTAGATATCTAATGGTTCCAAAATAATAAAACCAGAAATGTTCTCTCCCAGACCGAACCCTTAAGTTTTGCAACCCGACGCGAACCTGAATCCGCGTCGGGATGCTTGCTCTTATTCGGATTGCCCTAGACTAGTTTGTGACATCTCGAATAGCTAAACAAACTGATTTGCATTGCGGAGCAAGCTGCACTGTGTCTCCTTTTCCGTGCGAACTGATACTCTGCAATGGTTATAAGACAGTAGCTTATTAGAAGTATTCTGGCTAAGTTCGCTTATTGATAAAGTTGTTGGATTAATATCACATGACAAGCATCAATGACAGCTATTTGGCAAATATATAATGACTGACTCTGAAAGAAATCAGTGTAATTTTCAATACCACACTGCGAGAAACTGCATCACAATAGCAGAAAATGTAGCGGATGTAGAGGAACAAAAGACACTAAAGGCTTCATGCCTCAGTGTATCAAAGGAAATCATGAATATACAACGATGCAGTGTCGTACCTTGCACTGTGCACTCCATTAACTGCATTTAGACGCATTATTGACAATCATGATGATTATGAGTTAGATTATGGCCGAGAGAACTGAAACAGTTTTTTTGTTTGATAGTGTTTGGCTTTCAGTGAATTCAGATTACTGCAATGAAATTCAATACAGAGAGAATAACGATGTTAAATCTGTCTATAATACAATATGATATAAATTTTGTTCTTCAAATTCGCGGTAATTTTGATCCAAATTAGTGCAATCCAATAGTGCAAACAAAATAAGACAAACATAATTTCTTGTCACTTATCTCTTCACACTAACTTACATCACTCAATGCCTTCAGCGTCGATTGCTTCAACCTGATTGGGTACGACGATTACCCGACGATTATTAGGGATTGTCAAAAATTAATTGCCCCAATTGATTTTCAATTAATTGATTGCTTGATAAATCAATTGCAATTAATGCTTGATTAATTGCTTCAATTAATTCAATTTGCTTGATAAATAAATTTCAATTAATTAATTGTTTATAATATGCAATTACAATAAATTTATTGCTGCATTTCCAAATTCCAATCAATTAATTGTATCTGTTAGAAGCCTATATTGCTTTTCCAATTTCGCCTATGAAGTCTTTTGTATCTCATAATTCACAATTAAAGTAAGCATTTCAGGCTATGGCAGGCAGTAACAACGCTACGATTCATGAGTAGTCACAAAAAGCATGTTGCTTCAACCAGAGTAGACCACGCAGCGGTAAACGCAGGCAAAATTTCTCCACTCAATCGTCACTGATGAAAACAACTTTTTGGAGAGAATCACGAACGCCTGCATGAACTATATCATACAGGGTCTGTGCGAGAGAATCTAAAGAAATTATCCGCTTGTCTAATTGGTCTGACTGATCGCAGTAAGCCAGATAATGCATCCATTATCTTCGCTAAATAAACTATGGCGAATTAATAGATAATCTTATCAAGTTACAGAAACTGTTCGAATTTTGGATTCCAATTTCAATTAATTGAATGATATATTTTCCAATTCCAATTAATTAATTTCTTTGTCCAATTAAATTGTAATCAATAATTGACAATCCCTGCCCGTTATGTCTCCTCACCATGATACATCCATGGATTTTACTCGCTTTGTCCAGCATCTTGTCTTCCATAAAAGCGTGTCCGAACCGTCGCAGACGCATTCTTTGTACTGAATAGAGATCCGATCTTGAGGATTGACGCCACACATCCACAGCCACTTGATGTTGCTGACTTCAAGTCACCTCTGTGATTCATTCGTCAAGGGTCATGCCTCGCTGCCGTACACCATGCTGTTTCTGACGCACGCAACGCAGATTGATGAGTTCGTCAATTCGGTGCCTTGGTTGTCAGAAGGCGTTAGAGTATTTTGAGCTTACTCCAACTGCCTCGATTTGAGCTTACACTGCAGCGACAATTCCCTCCAACTTCCAACCTGTCCAGCATGTCCCCATTGACCTCCTAAATGAGAGTTTCCGAGCCAGCTGTCAGCAGCAATACATTGCCACGGCATCTTCCGCACATGTAATTTCACTGCTCTGCTTGCTTGTACATCCATCCACTTTTAACTTTTCCTTCACATAATGGATACACATACGTTCACAAGATACTAACGTCTTTCAAAAGTAAATTCTGCAGTCAGGATTATTTTGCAACTACAATAACATTCCGATAAATGTATTTTAACTAAATATCGAAAACTCGATTAATTTTAACTTTTTAAGAGATTTCTATCACTAGTTTCATGCGCATGTAACTTTCTTGCAGACATTCAGCGACCTCCAAGACTACAAATTATGATACTTGTATGTGTGACAACCACTTAGCTCACATGAAAGAAGAATCCATAATTCGCACAATGATGAATCATACTACTATATAATACGTGTAAGTTTAACATTTTTGAATACATTAGAAATTATATTTTGAATCTTCATGAAAAGCATAATTAACACGGACTCGATTCTATTTTTTGTTATCGGGCAGGAACTTGAATGGAATCTTTTGTCACCGGGCACGCAGTTGAATGAAATTTTTTGTAACACGGCACGAACTTGGATGGAATACTTGCTTCCGGACATGGACTCGGACTAGGATTCAGTGCATTGTTCGTGAGAGCATAAACTAATCTCAAAATTGAAATGACTCCTTGTTACTGATTACATCCTTATTGCTTTATGTTCGTGCATGCAGCGTGTATTTATTCAACTGTCACAAAATAACGAAATTTTCTCTGAAGTACATTAAGTGAATGAAAGCAACAACAACAATAAGTATTGCCATGAATATAGATATGACGTTCGAATCCTAGGTTGAAAAAATTTCATTCAATATCTTTCTCTTATTAATGTTTTGTATCGCAAGTACACCATCTTTTTCTTAAGTTTCCCAAAATTAGGATACTTCTGATGTGCATTCACTTATCTGATCGATCTTTCATTTTCCTTCTCCATTGCCTCAGAGCGTAAAAAATCGATTTCCAAATCGAGTAGTTGATATTTTTCGCTGACATTTCAATAAATTTCCCCATGTCAAATAATTATCCACATTTCGATTCCTAATATAAGCTTATTGATGCCTTCCCTCTAATCTTCCACCTACGCACTGCTTGCTGCTCTTGAACCAACAGCGATTTCTAATTAGCCCAATTCCGCCATATAAGGAAAAGTCGATATTTAGCCTTGAAATGTTTCACTCGATATTTCCGGAATAGCTTATTATAACATCGACATGCTGTGACTTCGTTAATTTCAACTCGTCTTTCGCAATCACTTAAGGTTTGGAAACTCATTAAAGTTTCTACATTAGTCTCAAAATACTCTCATTCAGTATCTACGTAATAGTTTCATTCAGGAAATGAATTCTTGGATTTAATGATACAAATCGATGTACTAACTATAATTACAGCATATACTCCGTGAAATGAAGTGATTTAGTGTGCTATTACTGTGAAGAATTATACATTACATGCTCCTATAGAACATGCATCAGTTCGACCAAGCGAAAAATCAGGCATCGACCAGGAATCGAACCTGGATGTTCCGCTTTCTAGGCGAATGTGCTAGCCATTACACCATCGATGCATCTCTCCTTGAAGGACTTCCCCAAAAGATGTTATTACAAGTGCTGATGCGTGACTGACATCGCTGGGTTCATTGACACGGCATACGTACGAGTGCTTCCCATAAAAGCACGGAATTTTCAACGATCAAATATGTAATTGCCGCATAATTCTTCTAATCATCATCTGATTACGAATCACAAGAAGGCATTATGCAATCTAGAATAGTGGCGGAAAGAGAAATGTGAACATTTGGGAGCGACGAGATTATAGTTGGTTTCACCTCATTATTAATACTGTTTTGTCTAAACATCTTCATCAATCAGCACAAAACAGAAAACACTGTCTATCACTTACCAGCTTACAAAATCAAATGTTTACCTAAAAACGACCCCCAGAAAATGAACAATCAATTAAGAACTGTTTTGACATGAGAATATGGTAGCACTTGACAGTACAAGTCTGCGTCTTGTGTTTGTCAGTCACGAGACTATATAAACAAAGAAGTTCCCGATCTATTTCACATTTGTAGGCTCATAAACAGCACTACTCTTACACTTATTATGTTATTAATCAACCTTAATGCTTATCATGGTGTTTATAGAACCATATGTAGTTCTACCAATCTAAAATTCGTAAAAACATCTAGAAGCAGGCAAGCAACCAACATCATTTTCATCTTTACAAGTAGGTATATATTTCGCCAAGTGCAATCAGGGCAATCATTCGGTACGCATTCGGCACCTATCTAAAGAAATATTTCCGTAAAATGGAATTAGGCTAAAACGGACTGTCTGAACTCGGAAATGGTTAGCAAAACCTAATATTTTCCCTCCTTTGCCCTCACTCACCGTTGATGGGACCACAATCACTCCACGCTGCTCTGTCGATGACTGCAATTGAATGGCACACCTCAAAGTAGCATTGCACGCTAAATGACTGATGTGTGTCGGACTGATTAACGAATCAGTGACTTCATTGTCTCTAATATATTAATCACTCTATCATGCTCTCATTAATTCACTCAATGCCGGCAATGCGACCTTGATCCGTATCAAGCATGCCCTGCGATGACTAGTGCTTGTCCTTTCGGACTAAAAAGACAGTTATTGATACCATTTAATGAACTTCACTTGCGTAAAAACGAATGATCGGAACTTAATCACTGTTAGACAATGCAAGTGGACCTTGACTGACTCAATTCATGAGGATAGCACAGCAACTGATTTTAGCTGAGAAGGGAGCAGTGCATGAGCGATTGCGCGGGCAGGTATCACTGTAGACACTGTAAAAGGCAAATAATCGCTTCATATCATGAGAGTTGACAGAATATCCGATCTCAGCTGTTCCATACTTCAAAAATCAAGAAGAATACAAATATATGTAGATGTACGCTCGAATGAAATATATCACGAGTAAAGACAACCAAACACGCAAGTGAGTCAACCAACCTCCCAACCTTGGTGAGCCTACTGGCAATGCCTACTGATTAAGCAATGAGTCGACAGCAATGAAGATGACCGCGGTAGGAGCCGGCAATGCCTACTGAATGAGTGATACGGCGACAGCATTAAAATGACTCCGTTTGGAGCCGGCAGTGCCTCCTGATTGATGTGATAAGGCGACAGCATCAAGTGTACAATATGAATTTACAGAATTTCACAATATACTAAGTTCTCATTTCACTGTTGTTTATTTATCACTTACAGTCGAACAGCAACAAAGTTACTTTCAATATTACTTGTGATCCATTGTACATTACCTGACAAGCCAACATAGGTCCGAGGGACACAGGCACCCACTAACTGACGCATACTATCACAAAATCTGCATTTCTACGTCGGTCTTCCTTGTCATATTCTGGTCAGGGATGCGGAGTTGGAGTCCCATTATTTTGGAAGGAGTCGCAACATAGCCACACCCGAGTGTTGTTCTCAATGTAATGCTTTTAATAAGTTAACTTCGATCTCGACTTAAAACTAATGTTGTCGCTTCAATCATGCTTTACTAACGAATAAGGGAATGCTGTGGTGACTTGTATTTCTGTCGTTAATCTTTTATGAATGCAGTTTTCTTCGTTTTCTTTAATCCAAGTACGATATAATTAAGGTGTATAGCAACTTTGTCAGAAGCATACTGGAATACTGTACGCCCCTTTTTGTTGGACTGCATGTTAAGGACAACGAAAAAATCGCACAAAGATTCAAAAAAGGTGCCACGGCATCATCTGTGGGTCTGCATGCACTTGTAGCGAGTTCGAACTGTTGGGTACACGACGCATGACTCTTGCTCTGAGATTTTTTGAGAAGATAAAGGACAATGATAATGTACTTCATCAACTTTTCCCCAAAAGTCTCATGCCCGTTGCTCACACCAAACGCCGATCAAATTCTTTCTTCCCATGTATAACAAATGATGAGTATAACAAACACCATTGATTTTTTTTCTTTGACTTAATGAATTCGCTGTGTCATATTGCAAAACCTCATTTCCAGTACGGATTGATTTTCAGTCATATGAAAATAAAGCGCATTATTATGACATATCAGTGAAATGATCTGTTACTATAAACTTGTATATAAGCAGAAGATGATTGATAATTGCACAGCAGTGCACACTGGACACGGGTTATGTAATACCAGCACGGTGACCCCAATCAGTAATACGTAAGTGATGACGAAAGGTATGTACATTTGAAAGAACTGACAAATTATCTGATACAGTTCAATGAGCGCAAACATTCACGTCTTCACTCTTTCTCCAATCTAAGACGATCTAATCAAATATACCGCTCTGTTGACTTCTCTCAACAAGGTATGACTGATACATGCGGACCAGAAAATGAAAATCTAACGACTTAACGACTAGATCAGCCATGTGTGACTGTTTTCCACAATGTGCACTTGCGAAGCAAGGTTGAATGATTATATCATCAATGTTCTGCTACTATTCTCTACTCCCATACTGACAAGCACAGCTGAGTCAGTATAAAGCACATCGATCACATTCAGCTGGTACCGGTACTCCTTTTATTTCATTCTAAAATCTTCCATTGAAGTCTAATCGCTATCAATATTCAAATTATGAAAGCGGCTCAGCGACATTTATTTCTCTCAATTTTCGTTCACATTGGAGATTGATAAACAAATCTAAGTTGAACACGAAAACGGGAATCGAAATTTTCTCATCAACTTCATATAAAGGGTTAGAAGGAGGATGAGTAAATCGAGATCGCACAAGTGGTGGAAGTAGGACATCAATCGTCTCTGCCGCTCGCTAGCGTTTGATGTCGTGAAACAAGAATCACGAAAGGAGAGATACTCGTACAATGTAATCTTCCAATTCTCCGACAAATACTCCTCCGGCGTGCTTTTCAAAAATTCGTTCTGCTGGAATGGAATGACGATGGCTACTTGGTCTCAGTGCTATATAATAAATAGTATGATATTTTTGCTCAAAGGCTTAACTTATTTCTTATTGCAAATTATTTAATCTTGGGTGAGCTTTAACGGTAGTCTCTGTGGTACAGTGGTTAAGTGCTTGGTCTAGCGATCCTTCAGTCCAGAGGTCGAGTCCCGAAAGTGTCACTGGAAGTCAAGGTAGGAAGAGCACCCGCACAAAAAATACTGCGTTAATACTAAGTCAAAAAAATACTAGAAAAGTCATACTATGTCAGCACCGTCCCCAGTATGGGGGAGTGGTGACATTAAAACTTCATTTCATTCATTTGGTGAGCTTAAAACTGATTTTAAAAATTGACTATGTGAGAGTTATCATCATAAATCATGACTATGTAAGCTTAAGATTGCAATTCACTTCAAAACTGGAATGTGCGATGTCTCGTGAATTTCACTATTTCACAAAATTCCACATTCCAATTGTGGCTTCTAGACCCGTCTGGGCCTTGGCTAAGATAATGAGGTTGAAGCTTAGTAAATACGATGCTGAGTACAAACTACAAATACTTGAAGAAATCGAGTTGCTGTTATCACAATGAAGTTGATAGGTTCTACATACTTTCTTGTAAATATGAACTAACAATTTCGCGCTTCAACATTAATAAATTGCTTCCTATTCCAAGAGAATCAATGTCAAGAAATCAACAAATGAGGGTATCAATATCTAACTCTTCAAATGGAATGTTGACATTCTCTAACTCATCAATGTGATTTCATTCCACTTCCATAAAACATGATGGTGAACTGTAAACAGATCTCGCTTCCAGCTTCTAAATTTGTTTCATTGACGCCCACATTCTCAACTGCTCTTTATCTTCTTTACAAGCAATGCATTCATTTTGCCAACACAGCCTGTTAGATTGGCGTCGTCATCATTAATGTAGACGATTTATAATCAGATGGAGTTGATATCGAAAGTGTCGAATCATTGAGGATATTCAGCATTGCAACTACTCCTCAGGTCATTCCAATATCGAGAATGAATAGATATCTGGAAATATCTGGGAATCTTGAATCAGAGTGTACAAAAATGAAAGTTGTGTTTAGTTTTCTTCATGGCACGTTTAACAAAATCGAACCAGCAGTTCTCAGTCTATTACGGCTGCAGACCCAGATGAGAATCTCTCAGTTTCCTATGATAGAAAACAATTTCGTTAAATCATTAAATTAAGACGATGGAAGGAATCCTCGTCGAAGAAGGGCTTGAATGATAATGAAAAGAAAACGAAAGTAATGCTCTCCACACAAAGACCCACTGGCCCTTCAACTCGACCAAAGTTTCCATGCAGTACTTGTCGAAAAGGTGTCAGCTCCAATTCTGTCAAGTGTATTGTTTGCCGCATATGGACGCACAAGAGATGTGGCGGAGTTAGAAGGAGCCTAGCCTCAGTTGAATCGTCCTTCATGTGTAAACCCTGTCAAGGCCAAATGCGCTCTTTCTCAACCACAAGTGAAGAACAATTCGGTCCAATTTCAGTGGCGGGTCACACCTATCAAGCTGTGAGCAGATTTTGCTACCTTGGTGACATGATGGAATCCGGTGGTGGTTCAGGAGCAGCATCAGTTCACGAGTTCAATCTGGTTGGCGAAAGTCTCGTGAGTTATGACCATTGCTAACATCGAGGGCGACTCCTTTATGGATGAAAGGCCAAGTTTATGACGCGTGTGTGAGAAGGTGCATGACATACGTCAGTGAAACATGGCCCAAAAAAGTCGAAGATCAGCAAAGAATAGTGACAGTAGAACGCAGAGTGATCCGCTGCATGATGGGCGTATCTTAGAAGGACATGTTCGCTTCTTCCATGCTTCTCCATAGTCTTGGAATAGAAGACATCAAGATCGTCGTAAAAAAGAACCGTCTTAGATGGTTCGGGCATGTTTTCCGGAAGCCAGAGGATAACAGTCTCAAGAAGGCGCATGGCATGGACCTAAAAATAGTTAAGATAAAAAAGAAGTCAAGCAGGATTTACAAAATAAAGTCAAAGTACATCTCGATTCGTCCACCTGGATTCGTTGCAAGGTATTCCATTCGGCGGGGTGGCGGAGATAGCAGCGGCGTTTCCGCGAAGAATCGCAAGTGATGTGCGTTGACGAAGCTGTGTTGACCCTCTAGGATCGCCGGTGCTCTTAGTAATGAGGCGTCCGATATCTTTGAGGAAGGTCGATCCAACTTCGCCAATTTACCGGAGGTTTCGACCGCAAGTGGTACAAACCTATATTTAAGAGACAGTCGTTTATATTTTCTTATCTTCCTCTCTTCTGCATTGCTTGCTGCGGACCCTGGAGAGGTGGAATTCTGCATGATGTTGGAGGCAGCGTGAGTATCCGAGCAGGTGACATTCCAAGCTAGACATTTCCCCAGTTTGAAAGGTGTATTTAAAGTATTATATTCTTAGTATTTTAACTTAGTCTATACTGAAAGGTAGTGTTTCCTCATCATCTCCAGTATATACACGTAACACCTTGGGTTACGTTTTGGTCATGAAATCATGCGTACGTGCTGAATGTACGCATCAGATATTGTTTCACGATGAAGACTGTCAGTTAATGGAAGGGATACGTTAAATGATGATAAAACAGATCTCACTTTCATAGCAACTAATTGATTAATTGAAATCACTTTTTTCAGTTCCCAGTATGAAAGTAGAACCCAGCTCTTGCTAACAACATCCCCGTGAATGAATTTGTGGCTTCGGGGGGCATGGGCCCGTAGTTGAGGCCAAAGATCGGCAATGATAAAATGATATCATTTTATTCTGAGGAAAAATGACAATTTTATTTTTGAAGAATGATAAAAAATGATGTCATCAAAAATTTTTGCTCCATTATATTTTCTAATCAAAGATTCTTCGCGTTTTGTATTGAAGCAAATTTAGTCTCTTTCGTTTGTTCTACCCATGTCCTTCCTCACTGGTTGATTAATGTAGCGAAAAGCAGCAGGTTACTGTCTGTCAGTCTGTCTATCACACAAATTGTCAAACAACTCATTAATAACACTGTCTTGATGTTCTGAAGTCTTGACTGCAATCTAACTTTTTAGACTTTTTCCGTACTTTAGATACTGTTGGACCAACCAACTGCATATTGTGGGCATATTTGTAGTTCGAGTGTATAAAGCTTAAATCAAAGCTTGCGAAGTCTGATGTATAGGCTATAGACCCTACCCTAAGTTTTGATATACAAGAAGCTTTATATGACTAAACTGCTTTCTTCGGTCTTCCATTTTTTGGAATATATCGATGCTGCATGTAATTTATTTTTAATTTCATTGCTAAGAGAAGTAAAAGTAGCATGATAGCAGTATAAATCGAAAAATTTGTATGACTGGATCTATTTACGGCGCAGGCCTACGTATGTCACTAAAAATGGTATATTTTCATTATGAAAAATAAAATGATGTAAAATAATATCATTTTAGAAAATTCGTAAAATGACATCATTGCCGATCATAGGTTGAGACCCACTGGTCTCAGTGTGAGTTGCGATTCCTTAAAAATGTCGTGTGATGCGTGGAAACTGATCAGATACAAAGCTTTAATTTTTTGAGAATTAAGAAGCAGGGAACAAGAAAATGGAGATGCATCTGCTGGATCTCCCAATTACTTCTTCTATCGTTTAAGGTACTCCTCGTATGGAGAGTGAAGTTGGCATGACAACAAAGGACGGGTCAGCAGAGGAAACCGTTGGGAGATTCACGCTTGATTAAGCCGAAAACAGAAGGAGGAAATATGAGGCAATTTGTCTTCGCTCCTCAGCGGATGAATACGTAGAAATGGGATTTTCTTGGATCCTAAGGTGAAGTCAAATATGAGAAGGAATAATTAATGGTCAAATATTTTCTTAATGACTTTACTTTGTGGTGGTTGTTTCGCAACCTCCTCAAATACCTTTACATTGCACTATTTTTAAACTTCCTGTTCACTCTCCATCACTAAGACAGCAACAGGAGAATGATTGTCAACAAGTGAAAGCTTTTTAGATTTAACACAGGAAGGAGTAACAGCACACATGAAGTGGATTAATTAACTTCTAAAAGGAAATGTGAATTCAAACCGACAACAGTGAACAGGTAGAACGCGAAATTCAGATTAGAAAATCGCTGAGCCTTAAATCTCAAGGGTAAGTCGCGACGGTGAATCTAACGAGAAACACAAGATATTCATCATGGGAACGGTTTTTCTGTGATGTGATGGATCGGCATGTTCTATAATTATGCTCATTCTCAGTTCATACCTCATCAAGTCTTTTTTTTACAGAATTCTGACCTTTAAAACACCATAAAGGCAATACAGAAAGAGCAAAGGGTTACTCTTTAAAAACGTCACTACTCTTCCAATGGTGGCTTGGACGGTGATGACGATGCTAGATTTCTGTAGCGTTGTGTTACTTTTCCAAATGTCCCTACTGTCGACATCCTATGACACTTTCGGGGCTCGACCTCTGAACCAAAACTTTGCTAGGCAAAGCAGTTCACCAGGCTAGGCCCGGACCTAAATTAAAAGAAATCAATGCAATAGATTATTTTGTGATAAACAAAAGGAGGATAAGCAGAGATGCTTAGTATTTAGCCGTCGTTATCAACAGCCCGACTATAACTGTCCTTTAAGTATAGTTTGAAGGCAAAGATTGAATAAAAATGATGAAATAATGAAGTCTTTTTTGCTAACAAACACAATCTGCTTGCTCGTAGAGACACATATCTGAACACGATCATCTCACTTCAGAGTGTAGGTCTCAATAAATTCCCAATTCGAAAGCAGTTTGAGCTGCTTGCGTGAGACGAATTGATCCCACAGCTGGCATCGTGACGAATGATTCGAGACACGTTCATTCTTAACATTCAAATGCATTCGGGTTACAAGTTTTGTGTTTCCAGTCGAAATGGATAAATAATCATAATTCCTCAACCAGAAATTCATCATTTCTTAATCAGGTTAAAAAATCATAAATATTTCACAAATTATCGGACGATTCTGGTAAGTCCACATGGACTGTAATACAAAAAAATGAGGCTTTTACGTCACTACTCCCCATACTTGGGGCTTAGACAGTGCTAACATTGTCAGACTTATGGAGCGTTGTAGTACTTTTAGTCCGGATGTCCTTCCTGCCGACTTCCAATGACACCTTCGGGCTCAACCTCTGGACCAAAAGATCGCTAGGCCAAGCACTTAACCATTGTGCCACGGAGACCACTGGATTGTATTACAGTCAGGTGAAAATTAAATGAACAACATAACTCGTCAGATTTCATATCTCGACTCAAATTGCCTGTTCTAATTCTCTGATTATCCAATTATCTTCGCTATACTCCTATTTTCACCTGCTGCCCTTTCGTCCCCGTCACCTTTTGTCCGTCGGAATCTCTAACAGTTAAGAATCTACTAAAAAAAGGCTTGACAAATGTTTTACTTTGATACATCAATGATCGAATAGCGCGAATATTCGCAAGCCTTTGAATCAGCGCTCAGTTCAAGTTACTGAACAATTGACTACAGAGTTTCAAAGATTTTCCGTCTCTCCGTCTTCTGAGAAGATGTAACAATCATCGCTTCTTTTTGTGGAATATTCGTAGAAAGTTAACTAAGGAAGCGATAGGACTGAAATAGCAACAAATTGTTAGTGGGATGTTGAAATGTGATACATTTGAGATAAATAAATTTGCTATGTCTACGGTGCAGACGATAAGAAATGAACATTGAGAAGGCTAGATTTTCTAAAGTAGACAAAAAGCACTATGTGTCAACGACAGAACCGTTAAGAATAATTTTGAATCGACGGCTATGTAATGTGAAATGTTTCCGACAGTGTTGAAAAAAGAAAATGTATGATAAGGCTTGCACGGAAATGGGTACCACAAGGCTTACACAACAACTTTGCAAAAAGTTATCAAATAGTGACTTTGAGGTGGCTATCTAAGCATGGATGCAGATACCTAAAGTCGTAAACAACGCAGATGCTGCACTTCACTGGCCTTGCTGTAAAAGTAGATAGTTACATCTCGTACAATGGTGCGCACTTGTTCAAAATATTGCAGAACTCCCTGACGAACCGTAGTTCTCACTTTTTTCCAACCCATGACTACGGAGGATGGGACGAGGCAGCTAAATTCTAGGGAGCTGGTCTTCAAATCGCAAGTTATCGGCCGCAGGGTCACTCGCCATCTTTTCCAGCGCCTACGATGCTACACACAGGATGTCTTCTAATCTTTGTGACTACAACGCTTTTCAACAATTGATCTGGTTTCCAATAAAGCTTTGTAGTGTCTTCTTTCCCTTGTTTCGTCCTTGCTTCATGTACCGTAAATCCCATGAATCATCGAAAATAAGATTCTTAGCGATCAAATTTACATTTCAGTATCGCATTCGCAGGCACATCTGCTAAGGACACGATCTTATTCCGTAATTCACACTGCTCTTCATTACTAATGCCCTCTTGCTCTGTCATGTACGATGACAGAAAGTTCGTCAGCTTTAAATGCAGGCCACTTCGGTTGTAGAAGTCAGGATTATTGCGTTTCATGACCTTGTCATATACAGTGCAAGTCATTGACTTTCGATTCAACATCAGCCTGGTACTTACAGGTCATCTTCCCCGACAGGTCTTCTGAAATCCGCCAAATTAAATAATCTCCTCAAAACTGAGCAGAAATCAAAAGATTGAAGCATTTCCAATTCAAATGCTAAATATTATGCAAATCGGACAAATACTCGGAGAACTAGAAACGATAGTGTGAAGTGTATGCGATTTCTGTCGATCAGTCGTCGAGATGCATGAATAATTCTAGCGTT
This sequence comes from Prostheceraeus crozeri, assembly GCA_907163375.1. Classification (NCBI taxonomy): domain Eukaryota; kingdom Metazoa; phylum Platyhelminthes; order Polycladida; family Euryleptidae; genus Prostheceraeus; species Prostheceraeus crozeri. Next base: position 196,115 of record CAJQUW010001530.1, on the reverse strand, counting down.
ATTAAGAGTGCGTGTGCATTCATTGTTTTTCAGTCTGATTTCGTCAATTGATATTTTAAATGATCTTTAGATTGACTTTATCCTTTATAGCATCATAGTACACTGCTCTGTGATTATCTTTCTCGTTCACTCACTTAAAGAGTCGTCGCACAATTGATCTGCTTTCTGCTGCGATGAATACACAGATATATGGTTCGTGAGGATTGATAGCCCTTTAACTAGGCTTGGTATCTACTATGCGTTCACAGGGCAATGATCGGTAATGAATGCACATGTATGCGCGCTCTATGCAACGAGCAATTATCCTTGCTCAGGAGTTGTCGAGATTAATCGAAATGAAATTGACTAGAGTCATCTATTTATTCAAACTGCAGTAGAAGGCTATCACTTAATTGTAATTATTTGATGATGTCAGCGATTATAATTGTAAATTAGATGTTGCATTTCAATTCAGCAAATTAGGCTATGCACGAGGCTGAACACTGAGCTGTGACGATATATATTTATAACTGACCTTCAGTGCTGTGAGTGTAATACGCTTAGTCGGTTGTTTTGTGAGATAGCGATGCCAGAACCAAAGTCCCAGAATCCTGAAAGCAATTAGTTTGTGATTGTGTAATTTTTTTCTGTTGATTATAAATTTTTACAAAAAATATTGATAAACTTGTTTCATTAACTGGGCTGAAAAAATAATTATAACAAAAGTAGGAGATAAGGAAAAAAGCTGAAGTCAAGAAGATGCCCTACTACCGGCTAGGCTAACACTCAGGGCGTTGCCCCTGGCAATGGCGATGCCTATCCACTGCTTCAGCCAAAAACGTTAAAGCTTCTCTATATGCAATTATCATACATTGCATTTAATTGTGATTATATTGTTGACAACTTAATAACTAATTACAACTGAAAATGCAGCTTCACACAAGACATTAAATAAAAAATTCCGACAAATTAAAATTCACTTCACGGCTTCATATCTGAACTGAGTATTCGATCATTACATAATCATGTTATAAGAACACATCGAAATGTACAAGAATTAAAAATCAGACTGATAAAGAAAAAATCATTCATTTACTTTCACATGAGCGGATAACTTGCTGTTGATGATGTAAATAAATTTTCCCATACATTCATAGTGCGGTCAAGCTCAATTATCGAAGAGTTTCTCGTCAGCAGATCATCTCTATGCACTCGCTGTGATACTAAGGTCATTCAGTTCACATCTCAGATGGACACTTCGAAGATGCGGAAATATCTGCGGTCCTCTTACAGCAGGAGCAGGGACATTCATGTCAAACAGAGTTCAGCACATTACATATCACATTTCTGAATCGTCGACATCCGTCTTTGAAGTAGGTCTGAGTGAATGAGATAGAAAAACTCATGGCAGCTTGAGCAACGTTCAAGTAATCATTTCAAACATGAAGTCCAGTGGATTTCCGAGCATGACATACATCATTCGAGAGCTTGCATTCTCAGCTTTAAAATGAGCTATGATGAACCTTTATCCGTTACTGCATTTGCTGAGCAGTGCTCAAAATATGAAAATCACTCAATTTACAAATCGCAATTTTTCAATAAGAAAGCGTGTGAGTATGATAATGAATCAGGCACGGGGAGAATGAGCAGTTTCTGAGCTCTTTTTTGACATACTGATCATCAAAATCGGTGAGCTAATAAAAATGAGTGATATCGTGAAGTTTTCGCAAAATCATGACCTTTTTGGTTGAAAATGTTATGTTCTCACTTTTTCATCAAAAATGTTAGTGTTTGTTATCTTCAGAATCATTACGTTGTAAGAAATTCGAATTTGTAAGCTATATTCAGATAAGTTCAATAGTTGTTTTTCAAACTTCTTCGATATTTTTTCTCATTTCCGCAAAAGTGAACAAACACATTGTAGGATGAACGAAGGCTCAAAATAAGGCAATTGGCACAGGCATGTATTTGTTCTCTCATAGCACCTGCCGATTGTTTACTTTCATCGCTTGAGTACTTTTGGGGAAATGAGAAGAAATATCGAAGAAGTTTGAAAAACAACTATTGAACTTATATGAATATAACTTACAAATTCAAATTCCTTACAACATAATGATTCTGAAGATAACAAACACTAACAGTGAGAACACAACATTTTCACCCAAAAAGGTCATGATTTTGCGAAAACTTCACGATATCAATAATTTTTATTAGCTCACCGATTTTGATGATCAGTATGTCAAAGGAGAGATCAGAAACTGCTCATTCTACCCGTGCCTGATTCATAATCAAACTCACATGCTTTCTTATTGAAAAATTGCGATTTGTAAATTGTGTGATTTTCATATTTTGAGTACTGCTCAGCAAATGAAATAACGGATACAAGTCTATCATAGCTCATTCTAAATATGAGACTGCAAGCTCTCGAATGAGGTATGGCACGCTGATGTGCGACACGATTGGATGACATGAGAATCGATTGAATCTCAGTGAAATTTGGGTGGTCCGTTTTTTGTGATCAGTTCTGTAGTTAACCTGGGGGCGACCGTACGGAAACACTGGCAAGCTAGCAAATCTCTAGCAGAATCATTCGCCTATTGAAATTTGCTTGTCACTAACAACTCACTATCCAACACTTTCTGTGCGGTCGCCCCTGGGTCGTCGGTTCGAATCCTCAGAGACGCACATCCTTTTTGCATGGCAATTTGATCTATCGTTTACTAAATTTCACTCTATTGTTAATTGTTTTGCTTTCATTGCACCTGTAGAATGATTCAGTGAGCAAGTGACTTCATTGTCAAACAAAAACTGATCCGAAGCATCAAAAGACGACAAGATGGGTGTATTTGTGAACGATAACAGCTGATAACAAAGAGATGACTGTCAAGTCAGCGAAGTAGATCTTGACGGATTTGTGGTGTTCGATTGCACTTTGTTAATGGAGAACAGTGCTCTAATTACGCTGGTAGTCTTCTGACGCTTATTTGCAGTTGAGGCAGTTGAATCTGTTGAAGTCAAGGATTATTCATAGTAGTCAAAGTACGACGTACGGATTAGCTTATCTCCTGAAAAATTCCAACCTTTCTCAATCATGAACCTCATCGTACACCTGTGAAAGGTGCCCTGGAAGTTTGGTCAGGGATTGAGTAATTAGCTAAGTCTGCTTTCAACGAAATAGCAGCAGCAATAGAAACTACATGAACCCCCTGCATTGCCACCTGAAGAAAAGTGAGATAGATTCATTTACGTGTGGGTTAGTTTAGAGCGGACACAATCCTATCGAAGCCATTGTATGCTACGGTAGAAATTGAGAGTTGAGAAATTGAGTACAATTGAGATTGACATAGATATTCCTTGGCTTGCTTGATTGGCCAAGCACGCGCAATGCAGAGGCAGCTCTTATCAGAAAACCCGAGAACTTCAACCGTAAGATCACACACAGGCCTGTCAAGTGAAACGTGCGTATCTTTAACTCAATTTTTCTTAGTGATAAATTCGTCAAATGGAAATATTATTATTCACACCGTTCGACTCTTCACCATCTTTTGATGAATTTAGTAGGGAAACCAGGTGCAGAAGATGGCAAGTACAGTAATTCATTGCGCTTTACTAATTTCAGCCTCCTCTTAGGCCATCATCAGAAGCGGAGAATCTACACATGCATGTTGAAAATTATTCAAAATTTATGTACATTATTTCTATGATTCCTGAGTAGACTGAAAATATGTACTAACCTAGAGAGATAAACAATAATCAAAACAGTGTGGTGTGCCTGAATGTCTACAAAAATGGAGCACGGCGGCATAGAAATTAATAATACCATAGAGAGTACTACTATAATATACCATTACTATTAATTAGATGGTATAATATGATAATAATACCATCTACTGTACTATTATCCACTTCTATGCACGGCGGTATAGTGACTTAAGTTACAAAGGAAACTACTGAAATATCGGTGGTATTGCAAGAATGTAGATGTTTGAAGACAAATGTTGGTCAAATGTTCATTTAGCCTTGTGTGAAGAAATCTGATCGTGCCTCCAATGTAAAAATTCTTACAAACATATTGGTGAATTATTTTCTTTCGTAAGCACAAGCAAGTATTTTTTTTTGCCTTGCACTATGTCATTATTATTGATAGACCTTTCGCAAGCAGCTACTGTTGGCATAAGTGTTGGCAATGTGCGACGGGAAGGACATCGAACTGATCAAGAATCTCTACTGGGACCAGTAGGCATCAGTGAGGATAGATGGTGCACTGAGTGAGCATGTGAACATCGAGCGCGGAGTGAGTCAAGGGTGTATTATGTCACCAGATCTTTTCTCCCTTTACACGGAAATACTAATGCGCCACATCAAAGATCTGAAAGGTTTCATCAATAACGGGTTGAACATCAATAACCTGAGAATCGACGATGACACTGTACTCATCTCCGAAACAGAAGAGAAGCCGCAGAACATGATGAACAAGACGGTTGAGGAAAGTGAAATGAAAGGGCTCACTATCAACAGGAAGAAGATCTTTCGTTATGGTTTTCTCCAAGAAGCCTGTCACGCCGCCCTGCAACATCAAAGTAAAGGGAGATGCGCTGAAACAGGTCGGCCAATTCCAGTATTTTGGCAGCATGGTAACATCGACAGGAAAGTGTGATATAGATATCCGCGGGCGCATTGGAATTGCAAAGACGGCCTACAAGATGAAAGGCGTTCTGACCTCTCGCTTGATCAGCATTGCAACAAGACTTCGACTCTTGAAGTGCTGCGTGTGGTCGGTTCTCCTATTTGGCTGTAAGTGTGGACAATCAGTCAAACGATGCAGGGTCGTTGGAGGCGACGGAAATGTGGCTTCTGCAAAGAATGATGCGCATACCCTGGACGAAGAAGCTGCAGCGGGCTGGAACAACAAGACAATTGATGCGAACCATTGTCACAAAGCAGGTTCGATTTCTCGGCCACGTGCTCCGTAAGAAGCAACTAGAGCATCTGGTGCTTCCCGGGAGGATGGACGGGCGAAGAGCTCGTGGTCGACAGCGTGTGACTGATCTTGGATGGCTGTCAAGTGTCACGGACAGAACGGCGCTCGACATCATCCGGGTGTATGAAGAGAAAAGAAAATTTGATTGTCGCCGACGTCAGACTATTGAATGATTGATTGAATGTGCGAAATACATCAAGCTCTAGTATTATGTTGATCACGTTTTAACAGCATTGCATGTGTCTCAGGTTCTTAATTTGGCGAGACAATATCGACCAAGTAGCAAAATTCAATGAGTAATTGTATATATCATGATAGTGCGAGATAAAAAATGATGTGAAACTTGAACATCTTTTCATGTCTGGCATTTGCAGATGAAAAGTGAACAGTAAATTGAGAGACATGACGGTACAAGGTGAGTCAAATTAAATGGCCTGTTTTATAAAGTGTTGTAGATCAATGAAAATCCAACCAATTTTTAAATGAGATACATCATTTTAAAATCCAGAGTGTCGACAGCAAGTCTATGGTTGTCAAAACTACATAGATGTGTCAACTTTGACAATATCCAAAGGTTTTGAGTTTGATGAGTTTTCCTAGTTTTCCATGTTTATACATGATGTATGCAATAGTTTCAATAGTTGATCTGTGAATTTATGCTAAGATGAAGCTGTCTGTGTCTATATAAGAGATTTCCTGTAGATATCCAAGCAGAAATCCAAACATTTGGCGAAGTGTGAGTCGACGGAAATGCCAATACCTTATTTCAAGCATCCCGAAAAGATGCAGAAAAATTGTAACGAGGAATGGAGGTCGTATTAATCGTTATGACTATAGGGGAACGTTTGGTTTACTTTTTTGACTCAAAATGCCCTTATTTTTATAATTTGATGTAAATAATACTTTTTTGGTTGCGTTCACTTCTTAAAAGATGATGGTATAATACACCGAAATAGATTTTTGAGCTGTAAATTTGATTTTTCAGTAATGATTCTTTATCATTAGATATCTATAAAGTCAACATATCTATGAACTCCTAATAGTCGCTAAAATGATGTTCACACTCTTGGGGTTTAATATGATACATCGCATTTAAAAATTGGTTGGATCTTCACTGATCTAGAGAACTTTAAAAATATGGCCACTTCATTTGGGTGACCCTGTACATGAGAAGAAGAGTGATGAATCTCTAATTCTTGACCGGACAGTGTGTGACGATTCACCATTAATGCGATAATCATAATGCAGTTTCAGAAACTACTATTTCTGTATTGAATTTTGTTAAGTAACTGTTCTAACATCACAAAATTAAGAAATTGGACACGCGCTGAGCTGATCAATCTACTCAAGTTCACCGCAGCTTGCAGGTGTCCATTGCAGCCGTATCTTTCACTTTATACTGCTGAAGCTGATAGAGAAACATCGACAATGATAATGCTCTCTATTCAGTCAAACAACAGTTCCTACCGAACAAACTTGATATCCGATAGATATTAATAATCCGATAAATTGTCATAGAAGGAACCCATCACGAGTGGCAGACGAAGAGCATAAAGAGCAGGCTGAAGTGAATGACATAGTGGTGATCTATCTACAAGACGATTTATTGTACCGATGCAATGCACTGCTCGCTACTGTAAGAATTGTTCCATCAAGTAAGAGTGACCCACATATCATTGCTGCGTCCCATTTGAATACAATTGTAGACTGTTAAGTGCACTGATTCCGTCATCAGTTTTGACAATGATTTCGGCAAAAGTGAATAATCACATTAGCACAACTTTAAGCTACCAGTCGTTACACTAACACTGAACTGATTTCACAAACCACAGGACTCACCGAAGAGCCATTGGAGTGAGAGGGAAGTGTTGACGAACCCAGAGTGAGACACGACGCGAATGAGAGGGCACCGCGAGGCGGGCGACTTCGGGGTTAGGCCCCAAACGGACAGCAGGCTCAGCGCTCCTTACACTCGACATGCGGAAGAAGAAATGACTGCGAGGAAAGAGTAGAGCGAGCGCACGCCTTTCTCTTCCACTGGATTGGCGCTCTACGCGCAGACAGCGCTGAGCTCCCTCTCTTCTCTCCTTTTCCTCCCAACACTTTCCACTACTGCTTCTGAGAGGACTTCTACCTTTCCGATCACTTTTCCTTAAACCTCCAAAAATTCCTTATTTAGGAGAAATAGGGTACTCGGTGCAAATACAAGGACCTCATTGTCTGAATGGGAACTTACGAAAATTCTGCAGTATTCTCTGGCATTTAGACTGCTCTCAAAATCGAAATCTTCAACGTCGCCAATACTCTATCGGAGACTTGGGTAGCGGTGCTCTTCTGACGCAGTGTCATTCAGCTGGAGCTAGGTTTTCATTATTCCGGATGCATTTCCTGACTGCTTCCTCTGACACTGTCGAGGTTTGAACACTCGACCAAAGGAGTGCAATGCTGAACACGTAACCACTACACCAAGGCAGCAGCAATGCCTTTATGTCGCCTGAAGTAGTTTTACATATTCTGCCAGACATTCTCTGATACACTGTCTAATGTCGAAAATGTTGATATCAAATCATCTTTCCCTATGACAGTTCCTCAATCTATAGCTGTGCCCATGCATCAACATCTCAGTCACACTGACTTACAAAAATATGTTTAGCATATCCAAACCAATCTCGCGGGTGAGCTCGGGCTTTAAATAATTGTCTAGGTTTGGTCGTCAAAATTATGTCAATATCTTGGCCCACGATAAACAGCCAAAGCTAGCTTGTTGTCGATTTACGTTGTTTAGGTGATGGTAGTCGCGACCTAAGTCAAAAGCTAAAAAGTTGACTTCGATGGTAGTTAAAGCATCGTACCATACGAGGCGCATAAGCTTAGTTTATCCTATACAATCCCCGAACCGAAATTGAGCTACAATCCTGAACTATTTCTCAGTCAGTTGTCCCACACTTACTCGTACATCAATATTACATAGATGTATGTCATGTGGTCAAGATCCTTTGACTTCACCTGTAGAATCAGAAAATTCCTTCACTTAGACTATGGTTTTCTCCCAATTGATAAATCCCAATCATGCGTAACCCTCGGAGACCTGTCGGTGCCTAGTGGTCCACAGAGCCAATTTTTTCTCTTCTGTTTTTTTTTTATTGATGACATTGATATATCAACCTCTCATTTTCATTGGAAAATCATCATTTTTGATCTTGATTCTGTAGCGGTAAATGTCTTGAAATCGCCTTCTAATGTAACTCTTGTGCCTCTAATGCAATCTTGTGCTGAATGTCTACGAATTATGAAAAAGCAGTACACATCAGGGTTGGAACCGATCAGGAGTTCTCTGATCCAACCAAACCAGTAACCGGCATGACAAAGTGAACCCAACCGGCCGGTTGACCGGTCAAGCTCAACCCTATGGTTATGATAATCTTTTATTAATTTACACTTAGTCATTCAAACAGAAGTGACAAAGGGTTCTTCGTTTTGCAATTTGAAGGTCCTTGGTCTCGACCTTTTTGGAATTTGTGATTTCAACAAGCTTTTCAGTATTTTTCCTAGGGGATACACGTTACCTATTCTTTACAGTGAATCAGACAAGATCACGAAGCATTTGGGTACTGATGATATTTTTTTTAAAAAGTATGCAACGGATCATCCATCATTCGGAGACACTTTAAATAATACCAGCAAGTCATGGATAATTTATGCATACATTTTCGTCAGGAAAATAAGACAAAACGATGTCATAAGTTGCGAGGCCTTTCGCCGAATCTTGTTGGGCAACACTTCGGGGACGCGTACAATAAAGAAAATTGAAGTCATTATATACAGGTCAAGTAAATCAAGTCACTGCCAAGGGATTACGAGCGTTAACACTGTTTGTTTCTGGACGCATAAAACAGGCCGCAATGATACCATCATTGTCGCTTCGAGAAATAGTAGCAACATTGGATGGCGTGCACGAACCAGCTGCGTGAAATAGGAGGTTTAGGAGGATAAACATAATTCTTGTCTGATCGATCTCAATAATTGCTGCCGATTGATTGATTGACCGGTTTGGACCGGGGCAGGTCGACCAATCGACTTACACCGACACAACCCAACCTAACACAACCGGTTGACCGGGCCGGTCAGCCGATCCCATTTCCAAAATTGGTAAACAGTGTATAGATACAATACTGTATTGTCGTACATGTTTACTAAGAAGGCTGTCATACACTCAAAAGATTAAAAGCACCGTTCAGCTATAAGCAAACATCAATGTTTTACATAAAATTTGCTCTCCTGCTGCCTTGACAGCGATTCAAGCAATTAAACTAAAACTTAAAAATAAATTATCCACTGGAATCCCTCAGTCTCAAAGGGTTAAAACAATCATTTGCAAACCCCTTGCATTTCAAATACAACAAAACAGTTTGTAAAGATTTCTAGTTCACAAGCATGAAGACATTGCGCTCCAAGTGCTGTTCCTCAAGGAAGTGTCCATGGACCACTGTTATTTGTACATGCGGTTGATGACCTGTCGTGTGTTCATGAAAACACTTCCATTATAGAATATGAGGATGACTTACTTTTCCTACATTTCATTCGAGAATCTACCGAGGATAAACTGCAATCTGAATGGAATAATTTGATTGACTGGTCTCGTTCAATATCTTTACCTGAAATTTATTCGAAATGCTTAGTTATGGATGTAATTGCAAAATCTGGTTTGATTAACAACAACTCTTATTCGTGTTTCCAGTGACTGTTTTTTGCAGAAAGTTAACTCCTTCTTCTATCTGGGTGTTACTTTATTGTGGGATTAAAAATAGAACAAGCATTTTCAGAACATTGTAAGTAAAGTGTCACAGAGAATATTTATAGTTCGAAACTTCCGCACGGCTGGTTGTGATATAAACATTATGTGTAAAAATTGTAGGGCGTTTAACCGTTCAGTTTTACTTTATTTCTTCCCAAGTTTTTGTAATGCCCCATAATACTTGTTGAATGACTTTGTAAGTGTTGAACACAGAGTACGTCGTATTATTGGCATTGGTGGTGCAGATTATGAATCTCTTCCAGTTGCCGCTAACAGGGCGTGCGAGAAGCTATTCCTTTCAATTGTGAAGTGATAATCATCTGCTGAGACATGTTTATTGAAAGAAATTCACGACTGACTCGTTCCTCCGCCACCTTTTATGCTCCGTTTTCAAAGACAACTCGCTTTGGGAATTCTTTTATCAAATTTTGCAGATAGCTCCATTTTTGTACCTTCATCATAATCAATTATCATTATTATTCCTTTTTTGGAACCATGGTTTCCTGCTGTTCTCCATTTTGTCATCGTATTCTTGACTGTAGCATTCAACGAATCGTGTAGTCGTGAATGAATAAAGAAGTTATTGTTATTATCAAGTGCGGTTGCGAATATTGATGAACTTGGCGTAGAAGGTGGGTATGAGACATCACGTGCCTATGCATATCGTTTGAAATGACAATCAGAATCGATAGATTTGTTTGGTTTTACTGTGTGGTGCCAGACAAGTGACGGCCTTAGACAAACAATATTGCATCCCTCTACATGCACTCCACTGAGATTGATATCTCTGACGCAATGTTTGCTTCTTGGCGTCAATAATTGAAAACGATCGAGAATTTGTTAGACATGCTTTAGACATGAAAAATTCATCAGTATGATAAGTATGGTTTTGATCAGTGGTCTCCGTGGTACAGTGGTTAAGTGCTTGGCTGAGCGATCCTTCGGTCCAGAGGTCGACCCCCGAAAGTGTCATTGGAAGTCGTCAGGAAGGGCATTCGGACTATGAGATCACAACGCTCCAGATTAAAGTCTGACCCCAGAAAGGGGGAGCAGCTTCGTTAACGTTTCGACAGGTATCTCAGCACCACCAAATTAATAGTAGTGAGCTGCTTGCCTTTATGTCGGCGCTCATAATTGTGAAGAAATATCTATTCACTGATCATAATTGCTATGACAACTGATGTGTGGTGGTGAGGGTTTGATGAAGCTTTACGTCACTACTCCCCATACTTGGGGCTAGGACGGTGCTGACATAGTCCGACTTATGAAGCATTGTATAGTACTTTTAGTCCGGATGTCCTTCCTGCCGGCTTCCAATGACACCTTCGGGCTCGACCTCTAGACCAAAAGATCGCTAGGCCAAGCACTTAACAATTGTGCCACGGAGACTACAGTGTGTTTGATCCTGCCAATTGACACAATCACATGTAAGCAGTTGTAGCTCAGTTGGTAGAGCATGGTAGTTAACCTGGGTCGTAGGTTCGAATCCTGCCAGCCGCATATCTTTTGCGTGGCAATTTTATCTATCGCTTATCTCACTTCACTCTATTGTTAATTGATAAAAATGACACAATGCACAATGCACAATATACAAAGCATCGTGAAAGAAATTAAATACATGTAGCCGACATCGTTGCAGCTGCGTCAGATTCTATTAACGTACAAGTAGATATGTGATTCCCGGACTCAATTGAAGACAACATAAATGACACAAGCATCATCAAGCACTGGGTTCCCACCTACCTACAGGCAAGCAAGGTTGCACTTCAATAATCACATCACAAAGTAACTAATTCCTACTTCCTAGCTACTGCATACATCAGGATCCCTTGTAGACTGAAGTGGGCTTAAATGTGGGCCTTCATGATATGTGTATGCACGCGTAACTGTGCGCATCATCCTTGCATTTAGAACTACACTAATTGCAGCCGTCAAGTTCGTTAATAACCCAAAATTATTCGTAGCGAAAAATCACGATCTCTGGGAGGAAGGACATATAGTTTCTGGCCCATCACACCATGTCCAAAAATATACAATACCCAAGCTCTGGCCGTCCAACATGCGGTCCAAGCAGTCGACTTTTGCTGAGAACTATTCATTGAAAGCAAAGACATTCAATAATTATCTTAGGAATCTTTATGGTCTTCATGCTATCTAACTATCTTTCAATTATATATATCCTAATTCTCTAACATAATCCCATCTTACAAATATCTAGTTAACAACAATCTTCCTGCAAAAAATGATATCATTGAAAAATCATGTAAACACCATCTTCGGCATGTGATGGATTGTAATCTAATATTGCTTATTCTGCAACAGCGTCACTCATCCTTCGTTTAGAATTTCATATTAATTCTTTCACACACACACACACACACACACACACACACTGTCATGACAGCCGTATTATTTTAATTAATCTTAAGTCCCATTTCATGAGCTCTGCCTATTACGGCTAATGCGCGGACGAAATGATAAATAATTGTAATTCCTTTTTTGATCCATAAGCTTCTCGAGGTGAGAATCATATTTCACACAGATATACGGCGTGTACTGACTTCCGAATTTCGTATCCTGAAGATAATTTCACGGCCGTTTTGATCAGTACTTCTTTGTAGAGACTTGCCTTAGGATTATTCTCACACGTTCCGTTTTTGCATGCATCTATTTTTCTCAGCTCTTTCTTCTAGATCTCTACCATATAAGAAAACTTAAATGCTTCAGCAATTTCGCGTTCAACTGGAAAATTTATTGACAATTGCTTTCAGAATTTCTACTCGATCGTCAAAAATTGATTCCGGAATGTAAAAATCAATCGTGTTCGAGATCAGATGAGATCGGCAGGAGATTCGGGAATAGTAGGTATTGATCACACGCAAATGAAGAATGTTAGTTATATGTGCACACGGATTGTGACTCATTTCATTATGACGTTTCCTGAACTTCACGTCATCTATGATTCATACAAAATATCATTAACATGCGTGACTTTATTTTTAGTTTAATCAAGAGCATAAAACAGTGGGTAATTTCAACTGCATTAGATGTCGTAAACTGCAACAGTTTCACTAAGTTCATTGGCAACTTCAAGTCCGTTTTCAAACATTGTTGTACATGTACAGTGTATTTATTCAATATTATCTATCACCCGACACTTTGGGCAGGTTTTTTCATATAATGACATGTTCAGTAAGTCATCAACACATTAAATAGCATAGAGAAGTCAGCAAGTAAGTGTATTATTACGAAGTGCTGCACAATAATTCTAATCTTCTAATCTGTCTGTAAAATGTGCTAGGCGCTTAAGGTTTATTTACTGCACGGTTTGTCACGCAATCATCCAGAAAAAGAATGGCTAATTCCGAAAAATGTGACTTTAACAAATTCTTTTAGTTCATGAGAAGATGTGGAGTTTTTTAACCATTGAATTCTTCCTTGAAGTGAGAACTCGCTCTGGTTTTAGATTGAATGTAATGCTGTGTTAGTGCCACATTATTTTAAGTGAATGTTCTCATTTCATGCACCACTTTTGATCACACGCATTATTCCCTTCCTAATACATCAATTCGTTATGAAATGGCTGCAAATGGTGCAGGCTATGGTCATTTATTGAATAACTGCGGCTGTAAATGCCGTCAATGAGATTTTTACTTTGTGATTATAAATCTCCGAAGATTTTGACTTCCAATACTGTCGTTGACATCTGTGCAGAAGTAGTTCAGTGGGTAAGCATCGAGTTGATGATATAAGTAAGACGGGCGTAAGTGAATAAACATCATGTGAATCGTACTGGTTAGAATTGAAGAGAACGTTCCAATTGCTTCAAGTTTGCTCAAACAATAAACCATGAAATTCGGAAAAGTAGACGTTTTTTGACATACACGCACATGAAATATTTCTGCTGCTTCCCGACCTATCGTTAGGTGAATAAGAATAATATAAAAAGTGCTAGGTTGATTAAGAAATTACTTTAATAAAAGGAAAATTATATAAATGATTTTCCATAATATATCGTCCCTATATTAAATCTTAAGAACAGCAGCATTCCCTTCCAAAGTCGAGGCCATGTTTTCAACATGTGCGTGCGAAGTGTGATGACTTATGCCAGTGAGACATGGCCAATCACTATGGAGGACCTCAATCGTTCAAGCCGCAGTGACAGCGCGATGATCAGATGGGTCTGTTCCAAAAAGCTATCTGATGGGGTTACTACTGAGGATCTCAGAAGACGGCTTGGCATCCATCCATTGGAAGCTGTCATTTGATGGAGAGGACTCCGTTGATATTGTCATGTGTAAAGAATGCAAGAGGAATCCTGGCTAAAGAAAGTGATAACTCTGGAGGTAGAAGTATGCAAGTCAAGGCAACGACCGAAGAAGTGGCAAGACAACGTGCGAGCCGACTTCAAGGTGCTAAACCTTGGGCGTATCGACGTTCAAGATTGGAACGCGTGGAGAACCGCCATCAGACTGGACCGACGTTTGCGACGTCCAACACTCGAAACACGAGGAGAAATGGACGTTAAATCGTGGATCGATCGATCGATTACATAGCTGATTTCTACCTGTCGCTTGTTGCTGTTCAATCAATATGTCGTCACTTTCATGTGTTATGATAAATGACCAAGTGTACTTGTAGGCCCTCTCCTTCCAGCGTCTGTCTATTTTTTATCAAACATTTTTTTCTTCATGTCATTTTGGAGAATTGTGAAAATTTTACCTTCAATGCTTTTATTAACTTACTGCTGTTAACCGAAAGTGATCGACGTGTTTTCTGTGTCAGAAAATGTACGTTTTTGACTTTTGACTCATAACATACAGTCTTGAACTTTCATGTAATTTTGCCCATGAACTCCAGACATGAACTTGGTAATAATTTTCTCTGCAACTAATTTCACAACTAACACATTTCCACAGTAAAAGTGAAGCTGCAGTTTTCACCACTTTCGATGCTAGCTGTCATGTCCTAGAAAACTGACATCTCGAAATTTTCCTTTTAACGAGTAATTTGAGTTTGATGGAGTATCTGAAAAGGTCACCGATATCACCGAATTGTAAGTTAGATGTATATTTACAGTTTGCTTCAACTAATGAGGTAATGGCGACAGATCGCAAATACTCAAGACTGTTCTATGCGAAATTCGTTCGATGGACGAACCATTTACATATTTTCCAGCTACAAGCGACGTAGTTAATAATGCATTCTCTCTATACCAGTTACCACGCTTCTACAGTTCCAACTTTCAGAAACTCTGTTTATCAAATATTGAGAAATGTCGCGGAGTTTTATCTGTTTCAAAATGAAATATCCACGCCAACGCTTGAAATTTCTTGAGATAAGTTGTAAAATGTGTTGTGTAAACATTGGAGAGAATGATACATAGTTTAACATGAAGTCATTCGACAACACCACTTTGAATCATAAAAGCTTAGCTTAATCCCGCGAGTGTCCTCTGAAGTCTTCATTAGAACGCGTTCTTTCTTACCTCAATCTACTTTGTTCAACGACTTTTGCTGACAACTGACTTAGGCATCGTTGGCATATCGGCAAGGTTGTGCAAGATGTTTTATTCGATTAACAACTTTGCAATCACTGCAATCAATAGGAAAACAATTCGATACATGTGCTTTTACAATCAGTCAAATATTCTTAGATAAAGCGATTTAACATTGTATCCTAGAGAGCACATTATTGTCCATTGCTAAATAGAGCTTACTGTTCTGATTAGAGGTTATTCCATGAAGAACTTGAAAAAATCATTTCGACATTGAAAACTAATGCCTACCTTGTAGAGTTCATTTGCATGAATTAATACGATTAATATGATTAATACATTTGTTGGCAATTAAATAAAGAAAACGTCGTACATGAAGGTAATTAAGTAAATCAAGACGAAATCAGTCGCTAACTAATGCTACCTTACTTAGGTGAGGCATCAATTAAAAAAGTTATTTAATAATTTAGATTTAAATGTGCAAATTGTTTCACACTAAAAAAGTGAGTAGTTGCTTTAATCTAACCAATAATTAACCGAAGTTGCTAAGATTTTGCCTTATGTATCGTTTTGCTTGTCGGGTTGATCCAGATGCTCAGTATCTAGGCCAAACAATGAAGCGACTTCACCAAAGAATACATAAACAAATAAAAGGAAAGTCAGCCATAAGTAGGCTATACATCTGAACAAATTCATATAGCGATGAAAAAGACAGGCCTACCACGCTACTTCTTCAAATTTCAGGACATTTTTTCACAGCAGCCTCCACCATCACTAACAGCTGCTCCTTTACCACACTTTTTTTATAAACAAACAATCATTGACAAAAGGTAAACACAATCGAAATTTAAAAAAATTCTTTTTATCGATACTTCGTATATAGTTCATGTTTTTCAGTGCTATAACAAAGTTTTAATTTATTAGGAAGAACACGGCATGTTTTCCTACTTCACGCTCGTTTTCCATGTTGAATATTTTCCTTTTGAGTTGCTCTTTGGTTTCACGAATATTTGGTAATTGCACCTATGTTTCACTCAGCTCATCATTACCAGCGGATAACATAACTTGTGAAACTCGAGCGCTCGTCAGATTATATGACTTCAATGAAAAGTCAAGTTTAGATGTTGATTCGGCTATCAATTGCTTAGTACAAGCCATTTCACTTTCGTGACGAGATTCAGATGATTCTTGTTCCTTCAACTATTCCAGTAAATGGGCTGAATCCTTTTTGATTTGCTCTAATCGCTTTCGTTTTAATTCATCTTCTTTTGATTTTTCATCTTCAAAGCGCTTTCTTTCTTTTTCATCTTCGAGATGACAAGTATACTCTGAGCGTGTTCTGATAACTGTGTCATTTTCTATGTGATAGGTACAGAATTCACGGAACCAAATCAGCGAATATCATACTTGACAATCCTTTCTGATACTATAGACTCCTCACTCAGCGACATCCTATCGTTTGACAACAAGGAGTTGTTGACCAAAAATCCTCTTTCGGGTATTGCGTTAGCATGCGAAAGAGTCAACGGATCATTATCCCTGTGGTCCCCTCCTAGTGTAGTGGTCGATCGCAAGCCATTCTGTCTGCCATGTAGCATCCTATAATTCGTTTTACGTGACCAACTTTTCAATTTACTCGTAGTTGTATCTTAGTTAATTTATGCCAAGCGAAGAATTCCGATTTCCATTTAGCCTAATATTAGTTTATATTATTATCATAATTAGTTTTTGTCAATGGTCTTTTATCTCGGGATTTGGTTAAACATCAAAATAGGCCTGTCTCAGATTTTGTCAAGACAGCTCAAACCACCTAACTCTATACCTACTGGGTCCTACTTAAAAGAACATAAAAGCAAAACTCAAGTTGGTCAGAAATTCTTACTATAATAGGAACCATTTCAGATCAACTTGATCGTTTGAATTCATGTTCCTTTAACAGATCGGCAAGGCAGGGTGGCTCAACTCCCTGCACTCCTAAAATGGATGTGCCTAGCTGCATTTTATTTGGTTCTGTTTACCAGAAAATTCATTTCAAATCTGATGACTAACTGACAACCGTTCTAAGCATAACTTTAGACATTTTTCGCAAAAAATGATATTTTCAGTTGAACTGAAAGGGGATCGTCATATTTCTGGATTATCAGGAAAAAACTTCATACTTCAGGAAAAATCAGGACAGTTTAAGAAATTTCAGGAGTTTCAGGACGAGTGGGAGGCCTGAAAAGATGGATGTCTCGAAATAGTATGCCAAGGTAGAAATAATCTGGAATTTCGAATAATAGAGACAATTAAAATAACAACATACCTTCCCTAAACAAAACTCTAGGATACAATGCAATGGTAAATCGTTATATCCAAGAATATTTGAGTGATTGTAACAATAGACATGGCTATCGAAATGTTTTATTTGATTTTCCGTGCGTGCATAGCGGACAGAGGTCTACCGCATCAAATATTCGGAACGCAGCTTCAGCTCTTGTGATCTATTTGATTCACTGAAATATATAAGCTTTTTCGAAGTTATATGAAAAAGGAAATACTCAGGATATCATTAATTTACACCACCAGCGCTGTGGCCTAGTGGTAGAGTGTTTGCTCAACGTGCGGGAGACCTTGGTCGGGTCAAATCTAAGACTTAAAATAGGTGCACTCTGCATTCTTGCCAAACACTCAGAGAATGAGAGAATGAGAATGGGGTAAATGACAACTCAGCCACATGGAGGAAAGGCTCCGTGCCTAATGTGCTTCCGAGTATGAACAAACAACGTCCATTCATTCATTCATTTTGAGCATCTCTACTCTTCAGATAATGATAATTAAATATTGATGACTTAATCCAGACAAATGTTGCATGCTTGAATCACCAAATTGTTTAGAAATAACATGCAAAAATGACTGTGCGATAATTTCAGGCCACGACTGTAGCTTGATGTGATGGCATAGAGAAATGAAATGAAAAGTACATAGTAGTTCATGGAACTTCAAAGGCATCATTGCTTCCGAATTTCGATAGAGACTTTCGCTTAGTGTTGACATACAATCTCCAACCTTGCAAATTTGCATTATGTTATTTCAGTCACGTCAATAGCGACAATCACAGATCCAAATTGAAATAATTGGTTTTACGTGACATAGCTGATGCAGTTAGAAAGTAAGGCGACAGATCCTGCGGTCTAGTGGGAAGAAAACGAGTAATTGAAAGAGAAAAACTGGAATCAGTGAATTGGAATTCGATGCAAGCATGCTAGTGAAAATAATGAGATTACAGAACGAAATTGGATACTCTGTTGCTCCAGGAAAAGAAGAATTGAAAGGATATATTCATAAACTCTATTGTTGACGAGAAAGAAGAAAACAAAACTTGCCTCAAGTTACACGGCAGCTTCGATTATTCGAACGCAGCAGTCAGGTTTCAAATTCATTTTTTGATGAGAGAAACAGAAAACGAGGAAACCTTTTCTTTACTGACTGAGTTGATTTTCGAGACCGATAGTAATCTATTCACTTTGGAAGCAGACTGAAGTCAAGAATGGCAGACAATGTCTGGTGAAAGTTTTCGTGATAATAACTGAAATGACAGACGTCTACACTCTTATCTTTTAAAAATATGAATTTCAATGAAAGTCTGCTATCTTGGGAAATTTGAGGTTATGTCCGTGATTATCAAGTAGAGATTGGATATCACTCAACTGAAAGTATGAAAATTGAACCTCTTTGTTGTCGGCTTATTTGTCTGTTGGTTAAGTACATGGAAGTAAGTGAGATTTTCCCTAATCATGTTAGTCCTATCTTCTTATTTATGGCCGTCAACAAAGCTTGCTAAATCAGAAATAAAATGATCCATCTCTGTCACAAAAATTAGGAATAATATCATTGATATATTGATACATTTATTTCATACAAATAGTTACATGAATATAGTAGTATATCACATCAGTATCATATTTGCCGATGGGATTTAATACCCTCAGATACATCAGATTACGAGAAGTATTGAAATCGAACTATAAAAGATCAATACACGCAACATTATGTCCGTCAACTTTCACTATAATCGAAAAATGAATGGAAGATTGCTTGAAATGCTCTGAGAGATGTCTACACTTTCCCCTAAAAAGAGCAGCGTTGCGATCAGTTTTGCTTTTGCATGCGAAATTGAGACATATTCCATTAAATTTTATATATTTTTTTATTTTAGTAAAATGATAACATTTTAGTAAATAATAAATTATTTTCATTGCCTTCAAAAATAAATTTAATTACATAATAATTATTAAAATAACATCCACAGTAAGTATCCCCTCTCGATATAGGGTCGATAGACACGAAATACTGTCTTAGTGCCAAGCAAGACAATCCAAGTGAGTTTGATTTTTTTGCAATCATGAAACGATTAGCGAGATAAGACTACATGTATTCATTGGATTGAATAATGGTCACAAGCGACCCTTAAAATTAAATTCCAATACGCATGTGGAAACATCATTGATTCACTTACAAGATAAGTGACACTGTCACTTAATACCATCAATACTTGAATGTGTCCCTATGATAATCTCATGCCATGGTTTGAATGCGAATTCAATAATATAAACGAATTGGTAAGATAGCTCAGTTGGTTAAGGCACCAACGCTCTCACAGGTTACTCACCCAAACTGATGAGAATTGTCAGTGTGTAAAAGCTGTTTTACCCCTAATTAATTTTCTAGCATGATACGATAAAAAGAGATCATACAAGAATAGACTACTGCATTTCGACAATAGATTCTTTTGCAATTGATTATTCAATTGATAACAATCTTCGTAGTAATAACAACACCGTAGTTATATCTTATCTGTTCAATAATATTCGGATATTATCACAACTGAATTGAAAATATATGCGAAAAAATAGGAAAACCGAAACGGGCATAGGTTTTTCTAAATAAAATAGATAAATAAATGAAGTCTGTTTACACTCGGAAGCACATTAGGTACGGAGCCTTTCTTCCATGTGGCCGAGTTGTTCTTTATCCCACTCTCACTTTTTTGTGCTGAGTGTTTAACAAGAATGCAGAGTAGCAAGAATCTTAGGTTTGACCCGACCAATGTTTGAACCAAGGTTTCCCGGACGCAGAGAGAACACTGCCACAAGGCCACACCGCCGGTCAAATAAGCTTCTGCCTTGATGACAATGCGGTTTCGGTTAGGGTTTCGGCTCCTCGGCGATTACATGGAGTTCAAGAATGCATTTGCTAAGTGATGTAGTGCTAAGGTGACGGTAACAACTCACGCTAAAGAAACCAATAGAAACCCCAGAGATCAATAACGCCGTTAATTCGCTTGTGTTTGTAAATTTCATCTTAATTGCATCGCAAATAGTAGTGTCTTTAGTATCTGTAATGCAGATAGATCTTTACAATGCAGTCGAAAACCTTACTGCGCGTTTCGAGTGAGAATAAAATAACTTTCAGGTCTGGCATTGTCGCACATGCATCCTGATGCAAGCATTCAAGTCGATGAAGAAATCAATAACTTCGCTCAAGACAGATATTCTTTAATAGGACATATTTGCAGCGAGACATTTATTCTCTATATACGCAGCAATGTACAGCGGCAAACCTTTGTCGTCAATCCATTGTCTCACAAAGTTGAGCAACACACAGTATTCGAGAGTAGCTACAGTTAAATGCGACAAACATAGCCTTAGATAGAAATGCGAATGTAGGAGAGAACGTTACTGACATTATGTGACGTCACTTAGAGATTACTTACTATCACCTTCACTCGTAGTTAATGAGCATCCGCATCTCTTTACTTTTTCTCAAGCACTTCTACTCAGGGTTGGCTTTTTGACGGCTAAAACTGATTTTTGCCGGTAAAAACTGGCTAAAACTAAAATTCCGAAAAATCAGTCTATTTCTTCACGAAATGATCGACAGCAAGTTGGGGTTTAAACATTGCGTGCATGCGGGTTTGCAGTTCCAAAACATGACATTCATTCTGTGATGGAACCACATGATATGTTTTTATAACGAACAGCATGCAATGTTGTCTTTTGTTTACGATTGCTCTGCCCTTTTTTGTGATTTAAGAACAAATGTAGACATCAGTGCCATTTTGGCTCTTTGGTTCTTGTAACAGAAGTTGCTAGATACTCCCAGAATTATCATCAAATGAATGAAAAAGATGAAAATAAATATATGAATAAAACTGGTTTATACATAGAACTGAATTAAGCAAACCACTTTCTTCATGTGGACGAGCTTCAATAATCCCACTGTCATTATTCTGTGTTGAGTGTTCAGCAAGTATGCAGAGTGTATTTTAATAGTAACTTAGGTTTCATCAGATCTAGATTTGACCCCAGGGCGATGTAGAAAGAAAGTACGATTGATAGTGAAACAACGATGAATTATTCAATCGTAAAAGGTCTACTATTAATCGGACTAACGATCAATCGTCAGTGAGCGTAGAATGAAATCAATCGTTGCGACGATTGATCTTTAGCTTTACGATTGATCGTACGCTATGCGATCATCGTTTCTATGACAACTTCATAGTTTCTAACACTGAAATTGCTTCAATTGAATCACCTAACTTTCTAAGCAGCGTTGAATATCATTGTTCATTTTATGCGTGAAAAAACGAAAATGACTACAAGCACATGCAGATCGGCAAAATGGAGCGTGTTGGAGATCGATGAGCTGTTGGTGTGCATTGAAGAATACAGACATAAATTGTTTGGAACTGCATGCCACTCATCCGCAGAAGTCTAAAAGTAAAGCAGAAGTATTGGCTTAAGACTGCTGAGCGAATATCAAATATCGGAGTAGCTGTGAGAACATGGAAGTGTGTTCGAAAGAAGTGGCAGGACTTATCTTGTGATGCACGAAAGTATAAACAGTTGTCATCAAAAACAGGTTGATGAAATTTAGCTATAAGTTAGTATTCATAGATAGGTAATTTTCTATTTTCATTTTTAGGAGGTGGACCGAGACCAACGCTGAAACCCATATTGGAGAAAACATTGAATGTCATTCAAAAGGAGATGAAGGATGGCATCATAGCTGAAGCAGAAGGAGATTCTTTCGCCGAAAACCAAGGAATAGAAAGCGATGAGTTTTCAACCTCGTCAGTGGAGGCTGTGAAGCCCTTGAAGACCGTGGGTGCT
Organism: Prostheceraeus crozeri; assembly: GCA_907163375.1. Lineage (NCBI taxonomy): Eukaryota > Metazoa > Platyhelminthes > Polycladida > Euryleptidae > Prostheceraeus > Prostheceraeus crozeri. The sequence continues at coordinate 173,709 of CAJQUW010001530.1, read as the reverse complement.
GCAAAGCCTTTGAAGACCGTGAAGGCTGCTGTCCTTGAGAGAAATCAAGGGGACAGTGGAGATGACGATTTGAAGTCTCTCATTCAGATAGAAAAATCAAAACTCGATGTTTTGAAAAGTATCGACGAGAGTCTGAGATGTATTGCGCAGTGTCTGTCCAACAAGCAAAGTTTTGTACATGAAGATAAGGAGAATTCTTGCTTTCTTGTCGATGAGGGACAAATTTTCCAGTCTTTGTGTAGTGTTTCTAATAGATTTTGAGTTACCGGTAGTGATTCGTTTTTGTTTCATTTTTTAATGTGAAACATATTGGGGCAAAATGGAAATGTATAGGCCTATTGTGATTCAATAAATAATTTTAAAAAATGGATAATAGGTCATCAATTATTGAATTAAGTAATTGGGGCGTGAAAATATATATACTAAGAAATGATGCCCCATACACTACAAATTTTCAGGGTTACAAAAAGTAGTATATTTTGATCCCGCAGCAAAATCGCCGCCCCACACCGCAGAACACCGTAGCCCCGCACGAATCAATATCGTTGTAATTTACTAATTTGATCATAATAAATAGCATTTTCGGTTTTAGTCAATAGCAATGTTGGGTAGTCTCACAACTTAGCAATGCTGTATGTAGCATAGTTAGCATATTGTCGGACATATAAAAGCAGTAGACGCAGTAAAAATTCGATTGTTCCATCTGACACAATTTATATTTTGACCTACATTATGATATTTTGTAGGACGTATACATCTCTGTCCAATGCTCCAAGAGGATCATCAATAGCTTCTTGCACGTTACCCTGATTTACACATTGTGTAGGAACATCATGATGCTCTGGTTCACCCAATTCTTTGGAAATGTTGTATAGAACACAGCAAGCTAGAAACAAGACAAGGAAATTTCTGTTTTAGTTGACCATTAACCTGTTCTATAACAACCCGACCTCTTCGATGTCTTTTATTGTATTCGATTTCTCTTGGGTGGGTAGGGTCAGCAAATGGAGTCATCATCCAAGGGCGCTGATAATAACCACTATCGCCCAGCAGGAGTCCGTGTCAATTTCCTCCTTCTCTTTCCATTTTCCTACCAATTGAAGAGTTCTTGAAAATAAAGTTGTCATGGACACTGCCCGGCCAAAGAGAAACCACATTTGTAATGCGATATTTCGAATCACAAATTAACTGTGTTGATAGTATGGTGGCCTTTTCTATTCACAAATGACGGCTCCGCGTCTTTCAAAGGTGATTTATAAAGCAATATATGTGTGCAATCGACGGCACCTAACACACCTGGTAAATTGCAATGCTCCCGAAAGTCACTTTTAGCTTGATTGGCTTCTTCAACACCAGTTGGGAAATGAACGTATTCGTGTAGCTTTGATTTGAGAACATTCGTCATTTTCCGTATGACGAGACCTACTGTCGACTTCTCAACACCAAATATTTCAGCCATCACATGATACGGACTAACAGTTCCATAAAATCGAAGGGCTATAAGGAGCTGCGACATCGGTGAGAGAGGGCATGTACGACGTGTGGCATGCGTAAGCTTATCACCGAATAAACGAATTAGGTGATTCAAACCACTCCTACGGAAGCGATAGTTCCGCAGCAGCTCATGATCATTCAAATACGTCAGAGGATCTCTTCTATCATGAAGCACACGTTGTCTGCGTAGAGACCTTCGTGTTGCATGCGAAGACAATATTGTCCATGCTGCAGCCACCATAGCTAAATGTTGATTCAATACAGAATGAATAACGATTAATGTTGGACTATCCACGACGACCTTTAGATTACTCGTAGAACTACGATTGATTTTCACAGAAATCTACGATGTCGATTAATTGTTAAAGTTGATTCTACGGTCACCTTAACCAACAATTAATCGTATAGATTTCACGATGGATCAATCGATTCTACGATTGAATTTTACGATAACTATTAATCGTTGAGCTTCTTTCTACATCGCCCAGGTCTCATGAACGCAGAGGGAACACTCTATCAAAAAGTCTCTGCACCGGAAAATCTCACTTCCCAAATCAAGCAATGTGCAACAGTCACTTAGAATGCATTTCTACTTTTTTTAGAAATATACTAAATGTACTAATGCTTGTGACTGTAGCAGGAAATCATGATTTGTAAGAACAAATAATAGTTAAATAACATATTTCGCATCAGCAATCTTGATAAAGTGAGGTATAGTGTATGTCTGAACAGCTTCAGTTATAATCTCAACAAAAGAACATGTCCAGTAAGCTGTAAAATTGATCTTGTTAATAGAATCTGAGAGCGACAAACAATTTTGACATTATTGTGATATAGGCCTACAAGTTTGTTTAAAGTTCTTGAAATTTCCATATTTTGAGCTCAAATCAAAACCTTACTTTCGGTTTTAAACTCATTTAACATAACCTCATCCTCTAAATATGTGAGGGTAAATTACCATGACATGAAAAATGTTGAAGGGCAAAATTTTTAATCTAGTCCTTCTGGGAGTGCAGGATCAATGTCATAGTAATATTCGTGTAATCTCAATTGCTATGGGATATTTGCCACAGATTTAGAAGACAAGCCATTCTATGAGATCAGCAAGGAGGTTAATAGTAGAAATCCGAGGCCAGATTTCTACACATTCCTACCCTTCTAGCTTCATGGAATGCCTGCTTTCGATCTTTCATATAGAGCCAAGTGATTTCCTTCCAGTATGGACGTCTGTTGCATCTTACAATGAATGAAATTCGCAAAGCAACAAAATGCGTGCACACTTAGAAGAACAAGAACTGTATAACAATATTTTTTATAATAATTCATATTCTTACAACTATACTTGGAACATATTCTTGATTGAAATACGATATTGATAGGTTTGAATTGTGAAAATACAGGCCTAAATGTTCACTGTAATGTAATTTTCAATGTAATAATTCAATGTAAATTTCACTGTGTATCATCATCATCATGCAAATTAACAAATGAAAGTGGAGAAGAAGTTTATTTATAGGTATGCAGTGGTTGGAAAGGAGATTTGCAATAAATTATCAAACACGTGTCGAATGATGTTTATCGAATGATGAAAAAGTAAAGTGAATTTATTGCGACTAACGTTCATCAATAAAGTAAGGAGTGACGATGATCCCTTATATTGTATGTACCCAAAAAACTTAGCCAGTTTTAGCCGAAAAATGGTGACAAAAGCTGGTGGTTTTTCCCGGCCAACCCTGCTTCTACTTGATATCAGGGTTAAATATCCCATGATATCAACAAAAGCTAAACGGTGGCAAATTCCATAAATACACACATACTCTCGGCGTTATCCTTAGTTTCACTGTAGCTCATGCAAACCAACATATGTACATACATGCATGTTCGCGATTTGCGTACTTATAGTCTACCACTGCTTGTAAGTACAGATTCCCAATACTCGCGTTCTCACTGTTGATTCGTAAGACTGAAAATGACTAGAAAACTAGGAGATATGATTGACGAGTGGTCTCCGTGGCGCACTGGTAAAGTACTTGGCCTAGTGATCTCATGGTCCAGAGGTAGAGCCCCGAAAGTGTCATTGGAAGTCGTCAGGAAGGGCATCCGGGCGGATCGTTAATCACAACGCTCCAGATTAAAGTCAGACTATGTCAGCACCGTCCAAGCCCCCAGTGGGGGAGTAGTGATGCTAGACAATTCATCATCATCATCATGCAAATTAACAAATGAAAGTGGAGAAGAAGTTTATTTATAGGTATGTAGTGGTTGGAAAGGAGATTTGCAATAAATTATCAGACACGTGTCCTCTTCCACCCAATTTGATGGCAGCTGAGTGGGCGCACAGATCAGCTGGACAATTTTCTGTTTTATGATAGATAGGATGAAAACGAACACGCTGAATCTGCTTTGCTTCGCTTCCCTGCTGAACGATAGGAAATAAGAACTATTATAATTAAGTCAAGGTATGTCTTTTCTGTGGTCTCCTGGCAAAGTGGCTAAGTGCTTGGCCTAGCGATCTTTCGGTCCAGAGGTCGAGCCCCGAAGGTGTCATTGGAGGTCGTCAGGAAGGGCATCCGAACGAAAAGATAACAACGCTGCAGATTGAAGTCTGTGTCAACATAGTAAGGGGGAGGATGCTTTCTATCCTGCTCCTGCACTGCCATTCAACACAATGTATAGCATCTATTTGCAGGGACTCTAGCAAGCTGTATATTACTCAACTACGTGCGAGCAAACTACAAACCACCGCTGTATACTGTCATATCTATAGAGAATGAATGTCTCTTTACAAATTTGTGTCAATATTTGTCTACAACTATTGAGTTAAAATATCGATTTGAGATAAATGAAAGTTGAACCTCGAACTTGAGTAAACTCGAATAAAAGAGGTTTTAAAAACAAAATCTATGTTGACCTAGGATGACCTTGTTATGATTGCGGAAAAATGGAAATTGATGTTTGTTATTCATTATCTTGGTTAAATTCATCGGCGCATTGATCTCGTAATGCTCGCTCTGCGTGTGGGGCGCCTGGATTCCAGCAGTTGGTCGTGGACAATACATTCTGCTTCCTTGTGAAACTCCTGACCGACGCTGCAAAGTCATTGGTTCACGTTTTCGTGTCATTCTGATTTTCGTGATTATTAAAATTTACTTTTCTAGAACATTTCGGACATTCTTCTGCGCAGTCTCCCAGCGAGAAATCCCTGGAACTCGGCGACGAAACATCATGCCAGTCCTCCTTTCATTGGCTCTCAGTCCGCAACCGAATTCAGTATCGGCTTACAGCCCATGTCTTCAAAACTCGACGAATTGTCTCCGGATAACATCATAGGTGACTCACGAAATGTAAAAACTTCAAATTTTAATTAAAGCATCAGCATTCTTGGATCACACCAAAAGCATACATAGTCTGTGACCAACCAACCCAAGTCTCCTAACGTTGACGTACTTCCATAGTACCTTAGTTGTCAATTTCCAAAACAGTGTTTTAATTCACGAATTTAACACCTCTACTGTTCTTCATCACAATTTCTTAAGATTAAAGTACAAAATCATGTTAGTGAAGGAAACCGATAAATTAGAAAGGGAAGATAATGCTCTGAAAGCTTTCTTTATCGTCTGATGTGCTGAAAATCGTAATTCTCTCATAATTCATATTCAGGATATGATAGGTCTGATCTGTGTCGAGAACAAAACACACTGTGCATCCTATTGTTGTGTTAACTTCTTCTCTCCCAGCTGTACAATTACTTATTATACAGTTTGGTTTGGTTTGATCACCTGTACGCTCATTGCGTGGGATGGAGATTTCAGCTTTCATAATCCTCTTCCTCTTGTGTAATACAGAAGATTAATGCACTAGTTGACCGCTATCATTCATGAATTTATCAGAAAATGGGAGAATGAGTTCAAGTGACTATGATTACTATAATTCCACATACTCAGCCAGTATTGATTCAACAGACCGCGACAGGGCCTCAATCCGTGCCCTAAATATTTATTGATCCGGAAATGTCAATCTCCGGACTCAATATCAAACCTAACAGCTTACTTTTAAAGCAACGTGAGGCCGATGTAGCATTGCATATGAATTGGAGATAAAACAACTGTTTCATCGTGAATTGTAATCCGCGAGGCCTTTCGACGATTCTCGTCAAGTGGTACGTCGTATTTACAGATAAATCATGAAAAACGTTTACATACAAAATGAAATAAAAGGAAGTGAGTTAAAGTCAAAGGTCAAAAGTTAGAAGTCAGATCCACGGTAGCGCGAGCGTCATCACTGTTTGTTTTTGCACACACAATTTGGGTCTTGTGACGTTGATGATTGTCGCCTCTAGGAATGGTAGTAACGCTGTATGACGAGCTTTGGCGACCTTCTTGAAGTATGACATCTTTGTGCGTGTGACGTCAAACTGCGGACAATTGAGAGCGTGTCTTGCTACAGCACTGCTGGGAGGCTCTGATGATCGTGGTCGGGGTCTTTTGTTCATCAGCCATGCCGGAAGACACGCTCTCAATTGTCCGCAGTTTGACGTCACACACACAAAGATGTCATACTTCAAGAAGGTCGCCAAAGCTCGTCATACAGCGTTACTACCATTCCTAGAGGCGACAATCATCAACGTCACAAGACCCAAATTGTGTGTGCAAAAACAAACAGTGATGACGCTCGCGCTACCGTGGATCTGACTTCTAACTTTTGACCTTTGACTTTAACTCACTTCCTTTTATTTCATTTTGTATGCAAACGTTTTTCATGATTTATCTGTAAATACGACGTACCGCTTGACGAGAGTCGTCGAAAGGCCTCGCGGATTACAATTCACGATGAAACAGTTGTTTTATCTCCAATTCATATGCAAAGCTTACTTTTAGATGATTTGAGATCAGATGTATAATATCTGTGCTGAGATGTGCATTGGGATGCGTGTCATGAGTGGGTGGTTTTTATACGTATTTGACAAAGGAATGTCACTGGAAGTCAGTATGAGGTACATAAGTATCACATCGTTATAGCAAGGCTGACAGCAGGTAACCTCTGAGGACTCAGAACGTCGAACAAACTCGCTAGAGAGTGCTAAGATGCTCCGAACAACATGCGCATAAAGCACTATCAGGGTGCACCGCGCAGTTTCATAGTATAATTTCCAAAATCACGAAAAACTTCCAGACATATTCATAATACCAAGTTATCCTAATTCACCCAAAAAATTGCTTTGATCAACCTAGGGGAAGAAAGAACAGCTGAGCTGTGTTCAGCAATCAGAGAGGCAATGACAGAGAGTTTGCCGACAGAAAGGAATCACTCAAAGGACACCCCTATTTACGGAAGAAAAGCAAAGTCGAAACATAGCAGACTACATACAGTCTGAAGAGAACATGAGAATATACAGGAGCAAGTGTAATGAAGCTCGAAAGGCGGTACGAGCCGATATGAAAATAAGGCTGCAGGAGAAATACCGACTAATTGAGTAGAGTGCGCAGAAGCAGAGACACGCCAAAAATACCTGCTGATCAGAGATATCAATAGAAAATGGGAACTGAAGCAGCAATATGTTTAAGATCGCGATGGACCTGTTGCAGACATCCGAAGAGACCAAGGAGAGATGGACAGAGTGCTGCCGAGACCTGCATGTGTAGACGGGTGATTATGACACCACAGTAGTGACGGAACTCGAAGACATGGCACTCCAAGACGACGACAAATGACGAAATATTCAGGTGTGAAGTCGAAATAGCGACCAAGAAGCTAAAACCACAAAAGGCTCCCGGTACAGATGATATCACAGGAAAGATGCTACATGCAGGTGGAGTAGCAGTGGCGGAAGAGCTGCTCATTATATGCAGTCAAGCATAGTCTGACGAGGAAGTTCATGATGAATGGTGGAACAAGTCGGCTATAGTGACGCTCCCGGATATCTAAGCATCTCCAGCAACTGACGCACATTATCTCTGATAAACCACGCGTGCAAAGTGTTCTTACTGATCATCCTAGAGCGTCTGAAAGCTTCTGTCGACCCATTCCTGGTAGTAGAACAAACAGACTTCCGTAAGGACAGCAGTGCTGCGGAACAATTTCAGATCAGAACTCATTTCCTTTAAGTAGCTGAAGCTCCTGAAGTCAATTCCCAATGCATACCCATTTTCATAAAAATCGTTAATATAGATCTTTTTTCTTTTAGATCAACTGACAAGATTCCAGTTAACAGCTGATGTGCAACATATCCTTGTGGATGGTCTGCTTCATCGATTTCTTTAAGGCTTTCGGTAACATTCGGCAAGACGCCATGTGGGCAGCACTGAAATCAGACGGAGTGGATGCTAAGATTAGATCCACATTTTGAAGAGCATGTTCTACAACCGTGTAAAGGCTGCAGTTCGACTCGGAAATGAAACTGGTGACTGGTTCAGACAAGGATTCCAGACAGGGCGATCCCCTGTGACCTGTCATGTTTTGCTTTGTATAACTGGAACGTGTTATAACAATGCGACAGGGATGTCAATTCAGGGACGGCCTATGAACAACCCAAGCCTTGCTGATGATATAACAGTTTCGGATGAAAGCTGGTGTGAGCTGAGAATAGCCTAGGCTTCGTTTCTTCAGATACAGGAAGATGTGGCCGTAAAATCAACACCGATAAAACGAAGGGATTAGTGATAGTGGAGGCAAGTCAAAAAGTAGAGCTTTCGACCAACAGGAGTGCAATCGAAATAGTCCACAAGTTTACCTATTTTGGAATCATGATAAATGGCGATGGATGTACAATGAAATCCGTCAGCGCATTGGCATGGCATTCAGACGTTAGCAGGTTTTCACAAAATATGGAGGAGTCATGTGAGTAGCACAAGATCTAAAATGCACGGTGCTGCAATCGTGTGTTTCTAGCATGCTGAAGCTTACTTCGGAAACTTGATGCTGAGAAAAACGGATAAGCGGCGTCCCCATGCCTTTGAATTGCGGTGTTTCCGAAGGATTTGTTAGTGTTAGATGGTTTCACGGCACCACCAATTATGAAGTCCTGAGAAGTATCTGACGAGTTCGGGATCAACGTTGGACTACATCAAGGATCCGCTCTCAGCCCACTTCTCTTCATCCTAGTGATGGAGGAGGCAACCAGAGACTGCATGATCGGAGGTGTCTGGGAGCTCTTATACGCCGACGATCTGGTTCTGACTGGTGAGAGCAAGACGGAAGTCATGGAGAGGTTTGGGCACTGGAAGGAGAGATTGGAAAAGTGGTATGAAAGTCAACATCGGGAAGACCAAATACATGGTGAGCGGAAAGGAACCCAGCGAACCCATTCGCGGAGGCAGGTATCCTTGCGGTGTGTGTGGAAGGGGTGTTGGCGTCAACTCGGTCCTCTGTGGTCAATGCAACAAGTGGTGCCACAAGCGCTGCAGCGGCTTGAGAAGCATTTGTTACGTGGTCGATTTCCGCTGTCCTACATGCTCTCGCTCCCCAACTGTGCTAAGCAGCGCTCATGAAGACTATGATGAGAGTGATGACCAAGAAATGGATGAAGTGTACGATTTCTGTTACCTCGGCGACTTCCTCGCATGCAACGGCGGATCAGAGCGAGCTGTTAAAGCAAGAGTTGCATCAGCGTGGAAGAAGTGGAAAGAGCTTGCCAGTCTTCTACGCAACTGTCATATCCCGCTGAAGTGCAGAGCCACTGTATACAGCACTTGTGTGAGATCTGTGTTGCTCTACGGTGCGGAGTCCTGGAATCTGACAGAAAGACTGCAACATCAATTACGGGCATGCGACAGGAGAATGCTACGCTACATGTGCGGCATATCACTGACTGATAACATCTCCAGCAGTGAAGTGGCATGTCGGTGTGGCATTAGCCCGTTGGAAGAAGTGATCACGGAGAAAAGACTGAGGTGGTTCGGGCATGTGAAGAGGAGAAACGGAGAAGGAGCCCTTGGTCGTGTACTGGACATCGTGGTGGAAGGAGCGCGTCCTCGAGGAAGGCCGAAGAAGACTTGGCTCGCAAACGTCAAAGATGATCTGACGAGGATTGGTGCGACAGAAGAGGACGCCCAGGATCGAAACCATTGGAGACGGTTGATCAAACGTCAAACCCTCTAGTCATAGGGGAAACGAAGACGCTAAAAGGATAAAGTAAAGTAAGTAAGTAAGTGAGAAGAGTAGAGCCAAAAGTTACGGCTCGTGTATATGATTAAGAAGCACAAAATGGGTCTCTTCTACCCCATCTGCCGCATGAAAGGTCATTGCCCAGTGAAGATCGTGCTGTTTGGCATCGCGAATGGCAACAGTCATAGAGCCGATCCATGATGTGGTGGACAGACACCATCAAAGGTTGGTGCGAATCTAACCTACACGTGATAGCTAGGACGACAGAAGGGACTGGCAGAAAATAATCGAATCCGCAATTGAGGACACAGACGAATTATTCGACATCTTCGCAAATCAAGCAGAGTGAGCAAAATGATTTAAGGGACCAACAGTCTGTTTAGTTAGTAGTTCTAACCAGTGCATTAAAATTTTCTGTTGTAAATGAACGAGGTTCTTAGTCGTTCACTATTAAGCGTAGGAGCTTAGCAAACGGGATTTCCTAGTAGGCCTAACTGCCACTGAAATGAACTGATGCTTCTCAGTCTTTCATTTACAATGGAGGGGGGATTAATTCTCACATCGCTTTTCGCTGTGCATACATAGACAGCCGTTTAGAGCAATTTTCACTCAGACAAATCCGTTCTGTTGTTTCTGTTCGTGAACATATTGTCATACAAAGTAAACGAGTATATTAAAGATCAGCCCAGACAGGGATTATTAAGGTCACTTTAGCCCTCGCAGCGACGCATCAGAAGTTTCGTGCGCTTTATGAAACATTTGATAAAATTTCTCTCAATTTCTGCGGAGTGACAAACTAAAGGCTGTGGTAAAATTCCAAGTAATTACAGCTTCAAATATCTGCGAGTTAAATACTTCTGGGATATAGGCCAATCAACTATTTGATGAATTGAATAGCATAGGGTTGCCATCTTTCCAGGAATCCGGGAAAAAATCAGGAATTTGAAATTGGATGGCTTCCCTGAAGTGGCAATTTTATGAATTTCAAAGTCGATTTGTGAGAAGAAGGCAAAAAAGGAAAAGTTGTTTTCAAAATTGACGGAATGAAAAAGAAGGCTTATAAGAAATACTGATGGACACTGTGAAGAACACAGCTTCTTTGATTCTCAATGTGATCAAAGAGTGCCAAGTCCCACAACGTTGCTGCCTTTCAAAGTGAACAAACAGGAAGTGAGTGACTCGAATGTTTCTGTTGAACTGACCAGCATAGCGTAAAATCAAAATGAACAGGCGAACTTAATGAACGAACAAAATAGTTGAATGAGCGAAGAGCTGAGTGAGCCTGTATGGAGAGCTTGACATGAATCAAAAGTCGAGCTGAAGTTCATCATTTATTCACAGCTGGATTGTTGACCAAGTTTTCCCTGCAGGTATTGATGAATTTGAGGTATTCACAACTGTTTTGAGAAACTCTGTGATGGTATACAACTGCAGTAGGCCTACCTCCAAGAGAAGGATCGGTGCTAGAATGAACAAGGAGCCAAACACTATTACCCTTAATTTTTGATACAAAAACCTCTTCGGAAACTGACGAATCATTCATTATTGATATGAAATTGCCAGATTGCATGGTGATTTCGAAGTCCCATAACATGCAGTGCTCCAATGCAGTGATCGAATATCGACAGAAAAAAATTATTATCGCAAAATTATATCTTAGTCAGATAGAGTAAGCGTTATTCATAATCAAGCAAGTATGTCATCTATGCCGAATTATGTGACACATTCATCAGAGAACTTAACATATGCAGTCGACTCTTGGTATAAGCGACATCTTGGGACCGGCTGTTGTCATCGCTTGTATCGAGAGTCGACTGTATATGCCAAAAACTTGGATATCGCTTCAAAGCAGCGCACTAAAGAGTGAATGCCCAGCAGCAATCTTTCGATATTTGCATTACCTTCTTATATTTACATATTGAGATGATCCGTAAGTAATTTAAAGAGCGACTTTGTGACAACAGAGACGTTTTTCAAGTAGGATATTTATTTACACTAATGATATATTTTCAGTTATTTTATTATTTTGATTATTTAGATTCAATACTCCTCTTCCATAGAAAAAAATACTGCAGAAATCATGGATTGTCAACAATTGATTTATTTGATGAGTTTGATTGATGAAATTACAAATTTACGCCTTTACGCACGAAATACGAAAAGCAAATTTACGCGCTGGCCGACACACTGTCCTCGACGAAGAGTGCGACTTAGCATGAAGAACTGCTTCAGATGTTCTTGTGCAAGGAGCTTCCGCGAAGAGGCGAAGTCTGAGTGAAGATGAGGAAGAAGGCCTGTCGTGAGATCAAGAGCCTGTGATGTCGGGAAATGACCCTCGCCAGCCTGTACAACATGAGGAAGATGAGGAAGAAGGCCTGTCGTGCGATCAAGAGCCTGTGATGTCGGGAAATGACCCTCGCCAGCCTGTACAACATCCTCAAGTCTAGGCGCTGCAGAATGCTATTGATGTAGCTTTGGCTATAACAGTTTGTGCAATCTAAAAGTCAACAACCTGGACACCAAACTGTTTCAAATTTCAATTGACTATTTTTGGAGATAAAATAATTTTATTATTTGTTCTTGAACAGCTGCTCTTCCTGAATTAAGTGAATTAATGAATACGTGCATGTTTGTGCAATATTACATCCTACTTGCAGTTTTGATATATTTCAAAAAGTTTGTGGCAAATGCCATTGTTCGATTCAGTTAGTCCATTACACTATTATCATGTAATACTGAATACAGGAACAGTAGGAGACGATGTGATGTTAATATTTTTCGGAAAACGGAAGCATGTGTAATTGAGAAAGCCTTTCTGTAACGAAGAGTCTATAAAGGAAGTTGGACTGTATATGAAAGATACAAAATAACTTTTACGTACGAAAAGAAAACAGCAAAAATATGAAAATGCTATCTGAATTGGCACAAGTGACATTCGAACGTGTAATGTCGATAGAAATTCGTTGCTTCAAACACATCAATTCTCTGATGTCATCTTTGAGTCTGACAGAAGTCGGACGATCTCATTAATCAAGCCTGAACTGTCTCCCGAAACGCTCGATGTTAAAACCCCAGAAGCACGAAATACAATCGGTCATTCTTCCTTCCTCGATTCTGAATAATTTACCGTCCTGTCAGTACTATGAGCGCATGTAATAACTGATTAAATAGTGTTTAGAGTCTATTGACCTATCAGAGAAAATAAGCATTTCACTAAATAATGAGAATGTGAAAGACTAAATTTATTCAATTGTCGTCAAGAAAATAATTACAAGGCGTCCTTTGTTGCTGCCAATTTATAAATAATTTTGAAAATGAAAAATTCATGTAATTCTTTAATACATTGCCAGCGCTTCGTCCTGACATTGCTAGATCGGTTTTTGTAATGAGATGTATTAGCAAGTCTTGTCACTCACCAGTCCCGTTGCACTGTCTCTCAAGATCTCAAGAACGGAAGAAGCGCTGGCAATATAAAATACAGTAATTACATGAATTTTTCATTTTTCAAAGTTATATACAGGGTGGATACCATACCTTGTCCGATATATTTTCAGAAAAAACGACAAGTTTTCCGGCTTATATCAATTGTATTTAGTAAACGAACATGCATCATAGGTATCAGAAAATCATGGTAAAATAATACTTACAATACATTTTCAAAATGACCGCCATTTTGTTCCACACAAAGTTCACATCGATGAATGAAATTCCTATATGATTTTCTTATCATAGATATAGGAATGTCCTCGAGTTTCTTTTCAATTTGCAGTTTCATTTGTTCCCTGCTTTCGAAGCTGAATGAATACACGTCTGGACATTACCCCCCACAGAAAGAAATCGCAGATGGTGAGGTCGGGAGATCTGGCGGGTCACAGAATTGGACCACCCCTTCCAATCCATCGGTTGTTCAACCGATCGTTAAGCAAGTTCCTTGTCTGAGTACCAAAATGGGGTGGAGCGCCATCTTGTTGAAACACAGAGGTGCGGTAAGACCGGCGAGCAAGAACAGGGAACACTTTCTCGGTCAGAATGTCACAGTAGCGATTACTTGTCATGGTTTCTTCACTAATATCCACTGCTATAATGCCATTAAATGATATCGCGACGAATACGGTCAGACCCTTTGATCCTATGGGTACCTCGTCATAAACATGAGGATTGTCTGTCGCGTAGTAGAAATCATTGTGATGATTTACTCGACCGGACATGTTAAATGTGCACTCATCGGAGAAGATGATTTTGTTAGACCATAAACTCTCTTCACTGTTCTTTCGAAGGATGGTTTGACAAAAAACAAGTCTTGCCTCTTCGTCATGGTCGAAAATTTGCTGCATCTGATGAACCTTGTGTGGTTTATATCCATTCTCCTTCAGAGTTTTCCCAACTGTCCTATGTGAAACTCCGACATCCTTTGCGATCACTCGTGATGTACGAGGGTTGTCCATAATGGCGTTCACGATCGAATCCTTTTTCTCATTCAATGCGCGAGAAGTACGATTTCCCGAACTGGATCGAGGTAAGATGGAACCGGTATTGAGGAACTTGTCGGACCTGCGTCTCATTGTTCTTCCATCATGTGCTTCTTCTCCATATTCCTCAAAGTAGCGTCTTCTTGCTAGTTCGCTGTTTCCGTACGTTATACAGTAAGCAACCAGTTTAGCATTTCGTTCGACGTTTTCCATTTCGTCATAAAGTGAAGCACCTGCATTGAGCGGCGTATATAATAAACTCGTAAGTGCGATTTGGAATTTTGAATAAACTTAATAGAATTTCAAACCGCAAACATCATTGGATGATTGCGAACCGTTAGAAATTTTAAATTTAAGTGTAAACATAGATATCTTATGCAACTATAAGTACTGAATTTGATTAAGACATTTCATTATTCATATCATTGAAATCGGACAAGGTATGGTACCCACCCTGTGTAGCTATAACTTAGTTTATTATATAATTTAGTTGGAACGATTTGCTAGGCTAGTTTAGAAATTTAGTAATCAAGAACAGTTTTGTCCTTCCTCGCCACGCTTGTTCTCTCGAAGGACGATACCATTAATACTGATGTGACGATAAACCAACTGAACTAATATTAGGCCTACATTAGATATCTACAATGACGCTAACGGGTTACAACTGAAAGGACACACAAAGGAAATTAATCCAATTTAAAGTATAACTATAACAGAACACAAGCATTCAAATTCGTAAGAATGCAGCCAAAAAGATATAACAGGAAGGATGGCTAACACTTCCTCATTTTGATTTTCATTAGTCATTTTAATTGTCACAAATTTAGCGCTATTGTTGTTATTTAGCATGAATTTGGTTCAGTTGGTTTACCGTCATATCAGTCAAGATGCATCGGCCCTGGAGAACAAGCGTGGAGGCGGAGACTTAGGAATCCTTTTCAATCACTAAAGAAGCAGTCTCAAAATGCAAAAATGAAAAGGATAGGTTCTGAATGAAATAGTAGATTATAGGATCTCACTCACTCACTCATCCCTTTACCATCTGTCTTCTAGGTTCCGCTAAGTTTGACGGTCTTCTCCTGATGGTGATCTTCCACTTCTGTCGGTCTCGAGCGTCTTCCTCTTTCAGAGGGAGTCTGCGCATGTCATCTTGGACGGAATGGAACCAGGTTTTTCAAGATCTTCCGGTCGGTCTCTTCCCTTCCACATCCATTTCGAACACTTTCCTGATCCACTCAATTTGGTCTCTACGCCTCACGTGCCCGAACCAACGCAAACGCCCTTCACTTCTGACTTCAGAGATCGAAGAAGTCCCATTGCTTGTCTAAGTTCTTCGCTAGATCTTCTGTCGGTCAGCTTTACACCCGACATCCACCTCATCATTCTCATCCCGTCTCTCTGGAGGAAGCTCTCATGTTCCGCACGCAAAGCACACGCCTCAGACTCGTACGTCATGCTTTGTCCGACGCAGGAGGAAAATCGCTGACGTAAATGCGCATGTAGGTCTACATGCAGACGAACGATAATTTTTGAAACAAATTAGGCTTGAACCACTCAATAGCCACTCCTTCGCATAGATAAAAATTCATCTTAGTGAGGCACACTTATTGATGAAGGAGAACTCCTTAGTAATGCTGTCACCGTGATCAAAGTAGCCGTGCATAGTGCTTCATTATGTACGGCAACGATGCTTTCTAAGAATGTCTCGTTCAGACTGTCACTTCAGGAAATGCTCTTTAATACACACAAGAAGAGGCTTGGATCTTTTCCCAAGTGAATTGCTAAACAACGGAAATGAATTTTACACAATCATATTGACAGCAATGTCAGGTGTGGACATGTGTTGTAATATCTGTTTTGAATTATACGGCAGTGGCTCCTTCTATTTTGACCAAGTAATAGGCGCATGATGGTCAGGTGAGGAAGACTTATCTTCTCATTGGTCATCGGCGTGGCATTGGCATCTGATTATTCGCGAATAAATCATAATGGAGAGCTGCCACGCATTGCACTATCTTGTCTTATATTCCACTTCTTGAATCATGGCTTCATTCAGTTTCAACGAAAAGACTATTCCATCTAATAGTCGCAGACGCTCCATGGAGTATCAAGATCCATTCATCTCCATAGGGAACAGGGACTTGAGGTTCCAATTTAGTTGAAAATGACTCACAATTTCTTAAATCACCAGGTAAGTTATTGCTGAATTGAATTATGATGTTGGGATACCAAGTGGAAAAGTCTGATGACAATTTCAGTGTACTGTACTTATCTTGGGTTCCTATTAGGCTATCATCGGAAGCAATTTGAGTGGACTGTCAAATCATTCTCTCTAATATTCTACTCCTCTCACCGTTGAAATTGCTGGGAATGGTGATATAAATTCTTTGAAGAAACGAATTCGGCATCCATCTCGAAAATCGATGATGTAGTGTACAGTAAGCTTACAGTAACTTACAGTAAGCAGAACGTTTTGAGTCAACGTGATATCTAATCACTAATATATTCTATCTGGTAAAATTTCCTAAATCGCGACTAAGATGACTCGTCAAAGTCTCGGTCAATTACAAGAATGCTCTTGCAGGCTATCTAGTTAATGAAAAAACTTTATTTGTCTCTTTATAATAAGCATACGAGAGAAACTTACTATGGAAACTAATGGAAAGCTGAGTTTTTACGCATTTAAATATGATATTCCTATTCTGCATATGCGAAGTGCATTAAAACAGATTTTTTAAAATTCTGACAAAAATACACCTACACTTTCCGTAATATAATCCCGTTAGCACTTGACTTACTTCAAGCAAAGTCATGCTTGAAATGTTACTCATTAAAATTCAGTTTCGATAAATTGGTCTATCATTCTTAATGAAGAATATGGAAATTGAGTAGAAAGTAAATAGAAAAGTAACAATTAGTTATCTAACATAATCGCATGTAAGCAGAACAGAGGAACAATTCCGCCCTGCCATTATTGTCATATGGTCATTGTTGCAAGTGTTTCGAATTTGCTCCGTTTTTTCACTATGATAAACAGCAACTGGACTGATAGCCACATATTCAGCCAATTCCGATAAAAATCTCCCTTATAATCAGTCAGTTGGTAGTAATAGTTTGGCCACATTTAGCCTGTGTGATATGTTGCCGAATTATTACTAAGAAAAGAATTTGAAGATAACAACTATAATTTTATAATTAAAAGAAGGAAAAATGAAACTGTCTCATCGAATTTCCAGAAATTAATCACATTTCAATCGCCAACCGACTGCAGTCATTTTTTCAAAAGTCCGTGGACCGGGCAATTGACTGGTTCAATATCAGGCAGTTGCTCTTGCTGTTTCGAGAGGACTCGACCTCACGTTCTCCGGATCCCAAAACCAAGACCCTAACTACCCACCAAAATATCACATCACCGGTGTTTGACTGAAACAATAAATTGAATGAGATATGTTGTGTGTGATGACTGATAACGCATAATCGTGAGACTCTGTTTCGCCTGAGTGCTCACAGGAATGCTGTGACAACAAAGTATACCGGTAAATGCAAGTCGCTATTTCTTTCCGTTGAGTTGTGATTAATATGAAGGGAAACATAGAAAGACTTCTCAGATCATGTTGTCAACTGACTGAAGAGAAATAATCGGATTTTATAGACAGCGTCAAACTATCCTTATAGAAAATTGCTATGACATGGAGACCATCATTTTGAATGGCGCAAAATAAACGTCATTGTTTATCTCAATATCAGATGAAGTAATTGCTCTTGAAACTAGGAGATGACTCGTAATCTTTGTTCTAATTAACAATTGCAGGGTTGCATAGATTTGGTGAAACTTTCTCCTGACATGCAGGTATGCATCAGGCGTTGGAAAAAAACTAATTGCAATTTAATTGTTTTATTTTTTCTTTAAAATCAATTAACTCAATCGGATCACATGAGCAATCAATTAATTGCTATTGTTATTCATCATTGCCAAATCTCTAAGATCATTCCAAGTGACCGCATGATTGATAGATGCTTAGAAAGTTATTTCCACAGTACTTGCAGAAGCATGCATTTTCTGCATCATTTTGTTCGTTGAACTAGATTGCATGACTAAGCATGTGAATGCACTGATAACAATTATTATGCGATGACTGGTAATTAATATTTGATATCTCTTCTATTCTGCGAGCGTGGTGTTTTCCCGTTTGAAGACTGAAACGCTGCCACTCTGGCCATCACGATAGTACGTGCTTCAGTAGGCTTACCATACTTAGAAGTTTTTACTGTTTTGTTAGTGACTTTTGAGTTGAAATTTAAATGAATACTATGGATTAATATGAACAAGTTTCCCACTATCAATCAGCATTATCGTCATTTAAAAAACGAGTAGAGAATATTATTGACTGTGCATTATACTGAATAATGATTGCATATGATATTGGTTTTCTGACTTGTGAATAATTGCAATTAATTGAAATAATTGGCACCTGATCAAATAAATTAATTGAATTGAAGGTGGATTATCAATTCATTTATTGCAATTAATTTCCAATCAATTAATTTTTTCCATCCCCTGACATGCACATCTATCTCTGATGATGAGAAGTTGGAGATGATAGGACTGCTAGTGTTGTGACTTTAATTTACTCGAATCGAGTCGCCATAGATTCGAGTGCAGTCGAGTAGACTAAATGTTGAAATCATTACTGAATGATGGGGACAATCAAGTATTTTTGACAAGTCCCTCCAAGAACTCGACTTTTTGAAGAGTCAGTTGAGTACTCGATCAGCAATACTCGGGTTTCGAATGGAGTAATCAACTCGACCCGAATTTCTGAATGTATACAGTTCTCCGGGGAGAAGAATACAACAGTACACTGTCCCACTGTTGAAATATATTCGTCTTCGATCCTGAAATTAAAGCTTTTCCACAAGCCCACATGAACGATGAGGCCGATAAACCTTATTGAACCTATAACGTTAAGACTGACCTTTTTAAAGCACCAGAATCCATTGACCAAATGGCTAATGCCTTTCAATGTCACTATTTCATGAAATTATGATTATGAAATCCCTAAATTTGATTGCGATTGAAAACTTCGCGAGCATCTGCTTCCATCATTAACAACTAATGCTTCATCATCATCATGTTTTATCTCTTTGAACGTTTCAGCCACAAATATCCTTGCGTTTCTCTACTGATGACGGCATATTTTGTCATTCAATTTATAATTGAATTGAAGCTAGTCGCAAGTCGGCAATAAATCATGTTGACTTTTGTTATCGTTCTATTACGTGAGAAACTTTATATGTCAAATCTGGAGTACAAGTCTATTTCCCAGTCAGTCAAAGAGAAGTAACTGCATGTCGGAACATAAATTGTCATTTCTTTGAATGGATCTTCCCACCAATCACTACTGTATTTATAGATACTTCACTTTGCCTTGGGACATCAGTATTAATGAATGAAAACGATCACAAGATAGTTGGGCAGTACGTACCGTAACGGAAAGAGAAAATAATGAGAAGAAAACAAAAAATAACGAATAAGAATAATTTCAATTAGACTTAGTATACTTACCCTTTTTGTGAAGTATGGGCGTCAGAGTGTATGCATGCGATAAGTAGGATAACTACTGTTATTGCACAGATATCTTGGAGATCGTAGTGGGCGGCTAGGGCAGATGACAAATGAAACTACGTGAAGTATGAATGTTGACTATACCTCTTCATGGATATCTGAACCCTGTAGAAACACTCAGGAGGAGCGGCAGCTGAAATACATTTGATAAGCGGTCAATATGTCTTCTTCATGCTTTCTTC
The DNA here is from genome assembly GCA_907163375.1 of Prostheceraeus crozeri. Lineage (NCBI taxonomy): Eukaryota > Metazoa > Platyhelminthes > Polycladida > Euryleptidae > Prostheceraeus > Prostheceraeus crozeri. The sequence continues at coordinate 153,835 of CAJQUW010001530.1, read as the reverse complement.
ATGGCTCTTAGAGTCTTCCTTCGTCGTTCATCTTCATGGTTGAGAGTTTGTGTCGTGAGTGACGGCTCACACAGCCACTCCACGACCGTCATCTTGGGCTGTTCTTGTCAACCATCGGAAAGCAATCAGTCTCTCACTTCAACGCCGTCCTCTTCGTCAAGCACCATCAATGCAGCTCTAAGAGCTCATGAGTTCTGATAGTCTGCCATTTCAGATCAAATGGCCATAGAATTTCATCTTCCTTGCTTTATTGCGCATCGTTGAGCACCAAGTTATCATATGACAGATTCGCAGGCGACGAGACGTCCAGTCCAGTTTATCCCTACGAGCTTACGATAGCGAAACATCTCGGAAGCCTCCAGACGGCTAGTTCTATCCCGTCAAAGTCCACTGTCACAATTATGAGACCAAGATAGAGATCAGAGAAGTCGAAGTTCTCTCTGCTTTGCAGGCTTGTTGACTGGACAGAAGTTATTGATTGTACATATTTTTACGTGCAAATGTTATCTTTTGCCTGTGGTGCATCTTTCCCCTACATGTTTGGTGTATGCATGAAGGCCACTCGTGCATTGTCCTTCGCTAACCATTTTATGATCAACGAGCCAATTGATTAGCAGTCCAACTTATACGGTGCTGACACAATCAGACTTTAATCTGGAGCGTTGTGATCTTGTGGTCCGGATACCCTTCCTGACGAATTCCAATGAAACTTTCGGGGCTCGACCTCTGGACCAGCAGATCGTTATGGCAGGCACTTAACCAATGTGCCACGGAGACCACCAATTTTAATGTAGAACTTTAATAATTCAATTATAGACAGACGAAAATAATTTCGCTCCACATCCATTGATCATCTACAGACAGACTGATAACGAATTCAAACTTCAAATTGGTAGGGCATACAATAGCTTTGAAAACGTTTCGAAATCTTGAAATCATTGCAAGATTAGTCTCACGGTTATGAAATCTGCGATCAATTCATCGATTTATGCATATCCATGATCGCACCAGCACCACTTTCATGTCTTTAACAGAAGTTGTAACATAATATTATTTTGGATAATAAACCGACATGTAGATGCGGTTTCTTTTGGGCACATGGCTTACTAGAGCATTTGCACATAGGTCCAGCAAGCATAGTCTCGGTATACTTCAACATGCTGCAGTAGAGAGCAACATCTGCATTTTCCAGTTGATTTCCAACGTTGAACGCATTATCTCAGAGATTCACAGCCATCTCATCCTTGATCTTACCACCAAGACAAAAATAATAAAGTGAGGACGCTGATGTATTATAACATTGGTCTAGAGCAGTGGTTCTCAACCTTGCATGGTCTGTGGCCCCTTTCCCAGTCATTCGACTTTCCGTTCCCCCTGCTTAATGTCTGATAGCAATTCATTTCTCATTCAACTTCTTTATCGCTACTTTCTCCAAGTTTCTTCAACCGTTGTGATTACATAAATTTACTTAAATTGTGTCGTTATAAATGAAGCATAGAGTATCGATCGATATTCTAAGCAGACTGGAGTTGAAGCAAATAATCATATACGAATTTGATTTGTTTCTGGCTTCATTATTGATTTCAGCTATTGATTTGTAGCAGATAAATAGTAAAATGTAGCAATTGTACGCAATTAAGAATAACCACCAATATGGCGAATTAAGCATAATAAATCAAATACAGAGTAAAAAACCATCGACCGGAGATTCAGTGCGACATCTGTTCTTGCCTTACCAGCACGAATTTTTCGATGTTCGGTTATGTACTCGAAGCAGACAAATGCATTACAAACCAAAAAGTTTCTAATTGCTTTTTTACCCAATGATGCTCAAGCAACATTCTTATTTTATTTATATTGGTGTTCCATCTGTTTCTTTCCTAATCTGGCAATTATCCATGGATTAGCTGACACACACAACAACTTCGGCATGTGCTCTTCTTGTGGCCCCCAGCCAATGGTCTCGTGGCTCCCTAAGGTTGAGAACCACTGGTCTAGACCAGGGGTCGCCAACCTTTTTCATACGCGGGCCAAAGTATATCAGCAAAATTCTCAACGGGCCAAGAAATATTTCTAGATTTCTAGATCATTATATCTCATGATAAAACAAACGTTTCCTGCTCATAGCCACATATCCACATGTATTTCATTCTGAATTTGCCAATTTAAACAACACTCGATAGAAATAATTGATTGATGGTTTCATTAAAATATGAATATGTATTTCATTTCTCATTTTAGTTTTTGCGAAAAACCTCGGACTTTCTTATCATAAGTTATAAGTTCAGAATTTGATGACTGTTTAGGAAATGTTATAATAATAACTTTGTTATAATTGTTCAATATGAAGTGAGAAAAAGCATTTCAGTCTAATTAACTATAATAAACTCGGCAAATCGCCGGCTTACCCATTTAATTTTCCCTTTATTTAACAAAAACAAGTTGAGATTTATAAGAAACAAGTTAATGAAACAAGTAATCAATGAGACGGTTGTGATTGTAAATTGCTAACAAGAAGGGAGAAACGTGGGTCAAAACTTGATAAGGCGATTCGAAGAATGGCGTCCATATGCTCATCAGTCAAACGAGAACGATGAGGATTTTTGATAAATTTCATATTTGAGAAAGCGGACTCGCATATGTAGGTGCTGCCAAACATGACGAGGATACGAGTTGCAACTAACCTAAGGATTCGGAATCGAGCCGGAACAAATTGCAGCCAAAACGAAGTAGCATCATTTTCAGCGTGCTGATGCTTCAGTCCTAGTTCGGCCTTTAAACCAACCAATTCCAATTCGCACTCTGCTTTATTGATGTCAAAATGCTTTTCAAAAAGCTCAGCAATGGAACTTGTTTGAGAACAAATGAAGGGATCTTTAATGAACAAAAAAACCTGCTCAAGATCGCTGAAGTCTGTAAATCGTGAGTCGAATTCGATGATAATGTCATCCAGGTAATCACTCAAACAAGCGGCCGCTTCATGCACATCTCCTGATAGAGCTTTTGTGTTCGGAAACATAATGAGATCATCGCTCTCAATTTGGCGCTTAAACAAAGTCAAAATTCCTCGAAACTCGGTAACATGCTCGTAGAGGTTGAATATCGGTTTCATTTTGCCTTGGAGCTTTTCGTTCAAGACATTGAAGTGCTTGCTCATATCAGCTAGAATTCCTAACCACGTGCGAAAGGTGCTATCTTCCAGCGCAGAAAAGTCATTATTATTTCCATGACCATGGTCGTTGAGATATTTTTCAATTTGCGGCAAGACGGCAATGAATCTCTGGAGCACGGCTCCTCTTGAAAGCCATCTGATATGGTTATATAAAATCAGGTCACCGTATTCACATTCTACTTCTTTCAAAAGGGTTTTGAAGAGACGATGTTGAAGTGAACTATTGCGAATCCGATTGATCACTTTTGTGACTGTGACCATAACGAAATTCATGTAGTCACCTCGGCGTAATTTGGAGCAGAGAGCTTGCTGGTGAATTATGCAGTGGTAAACAAGAAAATTGACACCTGTTTTCTGCCGTAATAAAACAAGGAAACCAGTTTTTCGACCAACCATCGATGGAGCGCCATCAGTTGTAATCGATGTCAAATGCTACCAGTTTAGTCCAAATGAATCACAAGCCTCGTAAACAGCATCACAAATATCTTGTCCAGTTGTTCTTCCAGTAAGTGATTTCATGCACAAAAGATCTTCTCTGACACACTTTATGATCACATCGAAGAAGCGAATGAAAATCAAAAGTTGCGAAGTGTCGCTTATGTCGGTACTTTCGTCAATAGCAAGAGAAAAGTATGGTGATGCAGCCAAACACGTACGAAGCTGAGCAGATAAATCGGCGGAGATTTGTTCACATCGTCGAGTACACGTTTGAGGAGACAGGGACATCTTTCGAATCTGTTCAATGATCTGTTGGTTATTGTGAAATGACTTGTATAATGCACCTGCTCCCACAAGAAAACATTCTTTGACAAACTCTCCATCAGAAAATGGTTTCTTATGCCGCACGATGAGTTGAGTAATTCGGAAGCTGGCATCAGTGACATGATCTGTTGTTGAGCAGGCGGTAAACATACTTTGACTCATTCCATCTAGGGCACGAAATAGGCGGTCATACTCTCGTTGTCTGGATGGATGATCACTCATAGGAAACCTTGCGTTAAAGCCCCGATGATTGGTATTGAAATGGCGTTCGAGGTTGTATTTCTTACACTCTGTCACGGTCTTATGACATATGATACAAACAGGACATCTGTCCTTTTGACGCATGCAGAAGAAATAGGCTAAACGCCATTCATCAAGAAATGTACGCTTGATAATTCCGTCGCTACTCCGTTTACTTGCCATACTCGAAGCGCATTAAATGAATGTAATGTACCCGTGCGAAAGACTTCCCTATTTGCTTGCATTCATGACGTCACTGCTCGCCGCATCCAACCAAATCTGTGATGTATTCATTTGTGAATGAAGACAATGTGATGAAGACAAATGAAATTTGTGACGAAGAAATTCTTCACTTCATAGAAATTCTACGACCTCGAACTGTGTGTGTATGCATAAGCACCATATCACACGATCAAGTAAACCTCATAAAAGATAAAAGGTGGTAAAGTGTGTTTTCGAATAAACTAACATTAACACTAAAGACGTCACGAATAGTACACATATTCTATCTACTGTATGCGAAGACGCTGATAAGCTTATGGGCCTAACGTAGAAACCTGCGGGCCATTTCGTCTTCTTACGCGGGCCATTGATGGCCCGCGGGCCCCAGGTTGGCGACCCCTGGTCTAGACACATTCAGCTCAGGAGCCAATGACTGTCCCTATTTCCAAAATTATAGACATTTTACATGATTGCTTTAATACCTGAAACTTATGGTCCTCGCCTGTGCTCCTATGCGTCATAGTCATCGTGACGAGTCATGATTAGTCAATCCATTTATCAGACAAAGCGATTTGATGCCAGACACATACACTTACTTTTTCTCCGACCGTGAATAGACGATGAACATCTTACGCACCCATCAGCCGTATTGAAGCATTTATATAATCATGCACATAAACAAGCTCGTTACTTTTATAGAGACACGACCTCAGCGATAGATCAACAAATCTAACTCATATGAGCATCATATAATATTAGTAAAGTTTGGCGTAAAAGCATTGGTAAAAATTCATGCGATTGAGACATTTTCTTAAATACGAGTGGACCTTATCACTGGAGGAAAAGCGATTTTACCCGACTTCGCTGGTCGGTTGGGTGTAATCAGTTATCTTATTATAGAGCGAGTTTTGACCAACCCTGCATATATTATGTTATACGAGGTTATATGTCTCGCACACACCACCAGGAATCTTGTCAAAGCATAATTCAATGATAGGTCTTTGTAATAAATACAGCACACATATTTGTCATATACGCTTAAATCTGAGATATGTACTTGTGTAAGAAAGTCTAACAATAGCGCATTTGCAATGATACGAAAATGTGACATGTGCAATGTACTTTTTTTACTTTGATATCTACGTGTGCGCATTATACGTTTTTATGAGAATGAGATGCCACGTAGGCATACTTTAAGTTCACACATGCGTGACAATTCAACATTTGTACAAATTTTGCAACTAAAAAAGTGGCCAATCTTGGTCTAATCCTGAGGTCTACCCCAAAAGCTTTCACGATCTAGTTTACTGGGGGTGGAGTAGGCGATATCTAATGAAAATAAGCGATTATAACTCATCATAGCAGGATATTACCGTTCTACAAAAAAATACATTGTGCACTACATACATCAACTTCATGAACTAAGTCCATGATATCACAGTAAGACAATTTAGTTACATGAGCGATGGGCATCACACCAGGCAACTCGTCTTCTGCGGTGCTCAAAACTCAATGGAATTAGGACAGCTGGTCGTCGTGATTGAATTCCAGCTTCTCGCAATCTTCGGTAAGCCGTCCGAACGCTACAGTCTATGTTTGAGGCACTCTTCCAGTGTGCGACTAGCTTTGGGACTGACACAAAACTATTCCTCTTTGCAGCTAAAACTGGACGTGCGTCTGTCCTTCCTGCAGACTTTCTTGGTCGACCAGATCCCTTCTTCTTTTTAACATCTCCTTCTGCTTTCCATCGACACCACCACCTCCAAACAACGACTCTCGATAGTTGCAGCTCTTCGGCAACACTCGTACAACTTCTACCACAACGAATCATTCCAATAGCCATACCTCTGGTAAACTGATCGTGTGCCATTTTATTTTACGAAAGCTGGATTTCAGTTCGCGTTTATGTTCAATTTGTAAAAGCAATTGTGACAGTTGCATCGATATCAAAATTTGAAATTTGACCGCTATAGATCATTCTCCATTCTCTAATGTGTTGAATGGTAATACATAGAAAGCGAGATATTGCATCATACCTGAGAAAAAAATGAAACAAACTTCAATTCAAGCCAATGACAGTTTGCTTCATTAATTATGTTAATGAGTATATATGGGCTATGCTCGTATATATATGGATAACTTAATTCCGCGGCTAATTACTTGTATCATTTCATAGATCGTCATGTCCCTAGTCTCTATGACTGATCAATTTATACAACTCTTCCCTCAATGCATTTGCGAGTAGAAATGCAAGTGGGTGAAGATAGTTCAAATTAAACAGTAAATGGAAATTAGCTTTTACTTCTAACTACTCAGACACTTTAATTGCCAAATAGTCCTCAAATTTAATTATTCAACAATGCTGCCATTATACTGCTTTCACAAATTTACCGTTGTTGAACGGAACAAACATGACCAATTAATAGGAATGATATTCTAAATTGTGTTTCAAAATGAACCAGCAATTTTCAACATCTATCGTGGAAATTGAATTTCATACTAGGAATTGCATGCGTATCCGTATTGGAGGATCAGCATGGAAAGTTTCCACAGATGGAACCTACAACGTTTACAAATATGACATAATTTAATTCTATTTCTAACAATTCCAAAGGTTAGATAGTCATTGACAAGATTCTGTCGTGAAAATGTTATGCAAAGAACATATTTCATTATCTCTGTCGATTATTATCAGACATTATATCGAAACATCGAGAAATTTATACTTTTCATATTAAAAACACGGTCGTAAAGCTCTCAGAATTATTTTTGATTCATATTCACATTGCAGGTTTCCAATACAGATGATGTAATAGTATATAAAATGTATGTATCATAAGGCGCTAAACAATAGCAGCAAGCCACTATTGCACCAAAAATAATGGATTTGTACTTGTTAAGTGTTCATGAAAGCTAACAAAAGTTTCGACAATGGATTTTGATTTAGACAGTGCCAAAATTGCCCGGGGACGATTCTCAATAGATGTCATACCAGAATCGTCAAGCTCTTAAGGGAAACTTAGTCCGTATAATTCTTCAGGGGAAAGTCGCTAAGGATGCCCTTGAGAATGTCGATTGAGTACAGCATATGAGAGAATTATGAATTCTAAAAAGACGATGAGTTTAACTTGGGCGCGAATATGGAGAGGGACATTTCGAGCGATGAAGCAAACAGAACTGTGTAAGACATCGAAAACTAAATCGAACAGTAGCATAATGAAAGACTAAGTAAATATCCATCTTCATTCAGTCACAGAATATTAAAGTCACTTGGTGCTACTATGAGTACTATTTTCAATACTAACTTCAATAGCTACATAAAAACAAAATATTTTTAGAGATTGGAAAGAGGCAAGTAAATTGGTAGAATTTATCAATAATTGCTAATTAGTGCAATATATTTCTCCTGCTATCCGTAGGTATCATCAGGCAGTAAGTGAATGATTTACAGAACAAAATTTGAAACTCACATCAAGAGATCTATAAAAAAAGATACACAAAATATACAAAACTATGGTAAGAGATGAGAAGAAAAGGAGCTATGCGGCAGGTAGTAAAGGGTTACGTAGTACCAATAACATTTATAGCAAATACCCTGACAGAAAGAAAAAAGGGAAGAAATAGGATGTGAATTAAAAATCTTATTTCTGTGGAATAACAAAGTCAATGAAAGAGGAAATCTCTATAACTGTCAAGTTCGTGTCTTGAGTTGATCTTTGGTTGTAACTTGTTAATGTGATAGGCTTCTCTACTAGTTGTGCCATAGTTTTGTAATTTTGTATATCTTTTTTATATATCTCTTGATGTGAATTTCAAATTTTATTCTGTAAATCATTCACTTACTGCCTGATGATACCTACAGATAGTAGGAGAAATATATTGCACTAATTAGCAATTATTGATAAATTCTACCAATTTACTTGGCTCTTTCCAATCTCTAAAAATAAAATGACTAGCCAGGGAATATTCCCAATTAAAATCAAAATGCATTTAGTTTGAAGCTGAACTAGAATCCATGACCCATATGAAATAAAAGTAGTTCACAAGTCAGCCGAATTCTGTTCACAAGTAGCCTTCCGTTGCATGAGGCAATTTCTTAATTTATGTTTCAGACGCAATAAGCACAACATTTCCCAATGAATTTTGATTGAGATGCCCGGTCAAACAAATCGATATAGTTTCCAATCTCGCAACCCAAAATATCTTAAATCCGCAATAAATCCAAGATCTTCGACCTAGTGGACCATCACTCTAGGCTATGAGTCATCACGCCTCAGTTCTGCTCTCAGATCAATGGTTTTCCACTATTTCATTCGAAATGACTCATTCATAGGGCTTCGATCTCATCCTATCACGCAACGTTGCCGAAATGCATCGCACTCAGTACAACAATTTGGTTCTGAAATTCACAGCTATACTCAGGCTGACCTCTATCCCCAAAACTTAAAAATGAATATTAGAGGTTTTTTCATACAGGAATTTTCATGTTATTGCCATCCATACGTCTACAGTTCTTAATATCCTTTTCTTGGAGCAATATTTTATACAACACTAAACCAATGTAACTTACAAGGCACTTGCTGTTATCTCAGATGGCGCTAAGAACAGATAATCTCGTTATTCTAATCAGCATTTTAACTTTTTGTTGATGGAATCCAGTCCGTTCATCATTAAACGAAGAGATTGACTCGAAACTAATTGAATATATCGTGCGTAGAAGCAATTGTCAAGACAGCTATGTCACAATGTTGCAGGTTTTAATGACCGATTCCATCCTGTGTTGGACAGATTGTCGGGATTCGCGTTCACAACTCCACTATGTTGAACGCAATTTCGGTATCAGAATCAGTATTGGTAATATCAACACGCAAACTTCTTCACACAATTTGAGCTCGTGCGAAAATGAATTAATGATTTCATCGCGAAATTGCAATTTTAGAAACATTTGCAAGTGACAGAATAACAGCTTTCAATCATATTTGGTATAAGAGTCTTGCAAAAGCACTTATAGTGGATGTAAAGAAGGACACAGACAAGCAATAACTTCTGCAACCTTTGCCGGAGCTGATATCTGACTCTTATCTGACTATGGAGGATCTCAATCGTTTAAGCCGCAGCGACAATGCGGAGATCAGGTGGGGTTCCTACTGAGGATTTCAGGAGACGGCTTGGCATCCATCCATGGGAGGCTGTCATTCGATGGGGAAGACTCCGTTGGCATGGTCAAGTGCAAAGAATGCAAGAGGACTCCTGGCCAAAGGACTATGGACAAACCTAACTCTGGAGATAGAAGGATGCAAGCCAAGGGGACGACCGAAGAAGTGGTGCAACGACGTGCGAACCGACTTCAAGGCGTTGATCCCTTGGCGTATCGACGTTCAAGATCGGAACGTCCAACACTCGAAACACGGGGGAATGGACGATAAATCGTGGAGAGAGTGAGTGAGTTCTGCCAAGTATTATTGTTATTGCACTGTGTAATCACTATTCTAGATATTATATCAGCTGATTTATCTGTAACAATAGATCTACATAATCCAACATTCAGATTGTGATTTGTCATTTTTGTAAACACCATGATCAAATTGGGTGATTTCGTGATTTTCATTTACATTATTTCTATTTTCCTGAAGCATTAACGTCACTACTCCCCTGTATGTCGTCGTACTTTTAGTCCGGATGTCCTTCCTGCCGAATTCCTATGACACTTTCGGGGATCAACCTGAGGACCGAATGATCGCTAGGCCGAACATTTTTTATCAATTCCTCAGTCATAAATGAATAAAATATTTTCCTGTCAAAATTTGATTTTTGGATTTTCAGAAGAATGCTAAATGTGCATATGTACAATGCGTATATACAGATATTATGTGTATATTATATGTATATTACATAATTCCATAACTTAGACAAAGATCTATCCAAAAGTGACGAAATAATAAGAGCTACACAAATTACCGGTAATAAAAATATTGATTAAAAATGAAAACATCACAATTCTACGATGTAAATCCTCTGATGTTGCCTGATTTAAAATTCAATGTACTAGTACTACACATTGTTGTTTCTACTATTCCTTGCCATCCCAATGCGGGAAGGCATAATGACATGTTAGGGGCGCAGCAGCCTTCGTGAAACACTAATTCTCACCAGATATATTTAGTAGCCTATACTGACAGCGGTGATGCCTTCCCAGGAGGACAGATTCGAACCATGGACCCTCTCCACCGAAGTCAGGACCCAAACCAAATGAGCTATCCTACCACACAGTGCATATTTATACCTCATACTAAGGAAATGTCCAAGAACTTACACAAATACATTCGGCGACTTTTTTGCTGAAATTCAACTGACCTTCGATATAAGATAATTCATCTCAAAATGTTACTCATGTTTGTATAAATATATTATGCAGCTCTACAAATGACTGTCACAAGTGCTCCGTGGCACAGTGATTAAGTGCTTGGCGTAGCGATCTTTGGTCCAGAGGTCGAGACCCGAAATTAACATTGGAAAGTCGTCAGGAAGCGCATCCGGACTAAGAGATCACAGCGTTACAGATTAAATCTGACTATGTCAACACCGTCCAAGCCGTTGACGTTAAACCATAAAAAACCTCGCTTGAATGCGCCTAACGAATATCCCGCAAGCAGTCCGCACACCCTTTCCGAAAATCATTGATCCGCCACTAACTACATTAAAGGTAATATAAATTTAACGTTCTCTAGCATGCAATGCTAACATCATCCAGGGCTTTATCATTATCTAATTGACCACTCCGTGTTCATTGCTTCTTCAAGATCGTTGTGTCATTCTCATAAGCTACAATTTTTGTTCAGACGATGTCATAACATTCATTGTTCATAATCACCGCGTTACAACAACATCGCATAATTTCTATACTTCGTTAACCGGTAAAACTTTTCTGTTATTATCCACAAAAAATCACTTGGCACAAATCGGACTGTCATTGATTTGATTATATAACAATTCAAAATTTCAGTTTAGATCAGTTGCTGACCTACCACGTTGAAGTCGTTGTATTATCTTAACCCGCTCTGCAGTCAGCCATCAACATGACATCTAAAATGATCAAGATATTTGACAACCGGCTGACATTTGCACAACCTCATCATAATGCCAATATCATATCAATCGCTTTGATCACTTGAATTACACACCGGAGTCTTAATAGTATCGCCAACTTGAGGTTATTCCTGAACAGCAGCTATCTGATGTGAAAACATAGCGTGGAATACAATAAATAATGCCAAGAAAATGGAATAAGTTGCCATTCAAATGTTCAAAGACAAATGAATAAACACTGCTTAGTATTATGAAACGCACCTCTGCTTACTCGAACTTTCGAACTCACGTCAGATCTGAGGTTTAAGGCAGAAATTGAAGTACCGCATTTCCTCGAATAAACGCCGCACCTCTAATATCAAGAAAACTAGAAAATGATAGATATAGTACATATATCATCTATTGAGCTAAAAATACAGATGACTTATTTATCAAGAGACACTGGAATGCACAATGATATTGCCTGGTAATGCAGGACTATATTATGATAAAATAAGTTACATAATAAAAGCATCACACTTAACCTTTTCTAAAAAAAATAGCCTAGCCTACAAGCTGTTACCTAATGGTGGCTATCGGAGTCAATAGATGGACTCCTGTCTCTGACTGTTGCTATACCGTGCCGTCGAGCACCAAGTGATATCAAGACTTATCACGCTCGAGTTTTGCGTGAGCGTGAGCCCTGCCTTCAAGTGACCGAGAGGGAAACCGCAAATACACATATTGATAATTTCAAGAAATTAGTTCCATGCTGTGTTCAATCATGGTCGACACCACCACACCTTGTTGACTAAAAATAGATCGGAAATGCAGCAAGAAGCCTCTGAGACAAGTTTTCAGCTTTTACTGATAATTTTCCACAAAGGTTATACTGTGTACCTGTAACAATCATTGTTATTCAATTTGCAAAAATGTCATGTGGAAAATCGAACATTTTAATAAGCGCCGCCCTTAAAAGAAGGTGATTGTAAATAAACGCCGTTGCGTTTATTAGAGGAAATACGGTATTATTGTGAATTAGTGAAATTCACATTTACTTTAATTCTCGAGATAGCCAAGGAATAACCACCACTTTGATCGTGATATCTGCCGTGATTACCGGACACCCTACCATCAGGAGAGATGATTCGATATTGTTGGCCATGTCAGTCGTGTATACCATCTCACCATAAGAACACTAGACATCTGTTACATGCAGTGGTCGGATTTAGAATTTTCAGAATTTTCGTGCCCACCCCTCGAAATTCGTGCCTATGCAGTAACATCAGCTCAAAGAACTTTTTGCTTCATATGCATGACTATAAATCGCATTGTAATTGAATTGCATACTCTTCATATTGTTCTTTTGAGCCTGATTTTTCGTGTATTCGTGCCCATTTTCGACAAATTCGTGACCGGGAACGAATTCGTGCCCAAATCCGACCACTTTACATGCTTTAGAAGTAATCTGGCTATTGAATTCAATAGTCAATAATTCAAAATTCAATTATCGAAGCAATACGCAACTTCATTTCAATGGCATGTCCACTAACATAACCCACCAGATAATGTGCGATTTTCGACCATTGTTCTTCTCATTCAGCAAGTCTCTTGGCTCGGGAGTAATTTGCAAGAACCGACCCAGGAACAGTCATAATTCTTGCCTGACTCTATAATAGATGATGCTCGTACACTGGTTATAAATGATAATTGTGATTGTCAGGACAGTAATCCAAGTTGTATGCCTGAATAGCGACTGAAGAGGTATGAAGCTGAGATTTAATTTTGAATATTTAAGATAGCTCTTCGACATTTGTAGTTGACTGACGTGAATAATTCACTCATTCAGCACACTGACATCTCATCAAGATGTAGAGAAACGAATGAATAGTCGATGAATGTAGACGAAGTTCCCGAGGTATGAAGTTTCCCGATGTTTTCATCATTTAGATATGTATGTTCACAACGGAAGCGAAAAAGAATTCAAAATACTTCGTGGGAGCACCAACTTTTCCTGTTCCATTCATTTTCGCATACCTCAATTTCCAATCTTTTCAAACTTTATCAAAGCAAAATGGGAATCATATTTCATTGGATATGTGGGAGAGATTTGAAAACAGATAAATAAAATGACATTCAATACTTTCTATTACTAAAAAACAGCGCTACTATAAACTACTCAATTTGATTTAATCAGTAACACCGAAATCACAGTATTATGATATTTCAGCAGAAATCCGAAAATTGCATTTATGGTATAATATGTCCAAGGTTTACCTTTTCGCTACCTTGGGCTATGAGCATATTGATTATTATGCAATTACATACAATTATTGGAACTACAACTGAGACATCTTCAACCCAGCGAATTCCAGGGACAGATTCGATCTTAGGTTGTTGAAAACAAGCAATTAACAATCAATGAAATATTACAAAATGAAGAACAAATTGCTAGACAAAAGATGTGGAGCTAGTAGGACTCGAATTTGCGACCGCAAGATACGAATAATAATGATTCTCAAAACATTAGTTAATGACGGAGTAAGTAAATATCTATCGACAAGAATTTTCGATTACATCAGTAATCTAATCATATTTCACTCTGACTAATCAATCTCCCGAAAAGAAAGTGATTTTCTCTAACTTTGATCAGTAATGGAATGGCCAGTTGAACCAACTTAATGCAGACAAGCATCAAGTTGAGAAAACGTCGTAACATCCCTTGCTTGATAGTGCTTTCAATTGCTTGGTGTAGCCTATTGGGTTTTCATTTGCTCTCTATCTTCTAATTTGAAAGAAATCATGAAAACTTGCCTAATTCGAGACAATGATGAGTCATCTGTAGAGAATTCATGTAATATGGAAACACGCATGGACAATACGACAGGAAATAACAAGTTGTCATTGTTGAGGCAGGATAAAGGCATCCAGTTGTCCCGAGATTTGCTTTAGCCTTGCATTAAAAATGCTTGTAGACAGTTAGATAGAAGACGATTAAGTTTTCAAGTACGAGTACACGCTTTTCCTCACTGATATGAATGAATCTATTGATTGAATTCCACACAAAAAGTTTATTTTCTTTAGTCGCCTGGGAGTTGGGGAAAGATATTCTCGGAGTAAATAACCTTTTTATGAAACAAATTGTAAAATAAAAATGAGAGTCCACTTTATCCGTCTTTTGAGAGCGTCAGATGTTAAAGCGATAAATTGCCTAATGACGGTATCATCATGTGACACTTGTCACTTAACCTTGCCTGAGATATTGGACATGCTGAAAATAACTATACAGTGTCTGCTTTGTCGTGCATGACCAGACAAAAGCTACAACAGATTTGACATAATGACGGAAATGCCCGCATCATATTCTCTACAACGAAAATTAAGTTAAATGCAACACGTTCGCATATATAAATCAAATTCCTTGGCATTGTCTTCAAAAATTTAGGATCTCAGAAAGGATTGTGTCATGCTACTTTCATGATTCTCTTCAATTTGCACATGATATGAATCGTCCGATTGTGATTACGGTGCCACATATTTCATTTAAATTTAGAAAATGTTGAAAATTGATTATAATTTCGTTTAAAGATGCAGTAAAAGGTTGTTGATAGAGAACAAATAAGAAATCAGATTAATGAATTTGATGTTATCCTTTAGACAAAAGTGGTGAACATTATAAGTAGTAAGTACTTCGGATAAGCTGTACATATATGTTGCAGCACCGGAGGAAATTCCCGCTAATCCGGAATGCACAGCAATTACAGTTTCAGAGAAAGAAAATTCATCATGGACGTGAAAGAGGGATACAACCAGATACACCAAACAGGTACAAATGGAAAATAGCTGCACTAGTGCGTTATCTACGTTTCTGATCGACATAGGGCCGTACATGAAAATAGCAATCGACATTTCGGTATACGTGCATATTTGTAATAGCAACTAAATGTCGATTTAATGATATCCATTGCACGTTAACTGCAATTAACCATCAAACTAATAAATTTTACAAATTTTTCAGGTATGTGATTCACCCGAGGGCCGCCGAAAATGACCATCTCAGAGGCCTCTAACATGATAATACAAAGAACTCACAGGAGTGTTTTGAGCCTGCACCTAGGGGTAAAGTGTGTGACATGCGGCGACAATTTCGTCGATGCTATTTCTATCGCCACCCTCATTCAACCCAAGCAAGCCCATCAGCTCTTCACTGTTCCTCTTATTCATAATCTTGACACCACACATAACCCTCACTATCTCCCTCTCCGTTCGTCTCAGTATAGCCAGCTCAGTTTCTCTCAAAGTCCATGTTTCGCATCCATACAACATGCAAGTTCTTTCACAGCTACGATAGATTTTAACCTTCATCTTAAACGTGAATTTTCTTCCTGTCAATAGCTCTTCACGTCCTCTAAATTTCTATAGAAACTATCAATAATCGATTAATCGCATCGATGCTAGTACCGCTAAAATGATCACCCCTAATGTCAATGCTCAATTTCTAACTAAGTCATCAGCTGATTTCCACCACATAATTTGTCTAAATCATTTAATAACGAAGCAACTGCATACTGATTATGATATGTTCTAGTAACGTGGTCATCACAGGAAGTTACAACAGAATGAATCGAACCGTAGAAGCACTTGTCTACGGTTCATTCATTAATCCATTCTTGCGTGGAATGACTACTAACACACTAGCTGTTCCCAAACACGTGACAAACTTATGGGGAGCATCTCAGTTCGATTATCCATCATCCTAGCAGCTACAGCGTAGCGGGAGGGTTTGGATCGATGGAAAGCAAAGGACTCACTCCAATTCCTCTAAGTTGTCTGACGAAGCTCCCTCCTCCGAACGCGATTCTGACAGCTTCCGATGATGTTTTCGAGGCGATTTGAAAAGCTTGTTGACTCGAGAAAAGACTGAAACACAAAAAAATGCCAACTGTACTAGCGTTATGGTTTTAAAAACGGTTTAATAAGGTAAGAAATGCTTCTCGAATGTAGGTGGTCTCCGTGGCACAGTGGTAATGTGCTTGGCCTAGCGATCTTTCCGTCCAGGGGTCGAGCCCCGAAAGTGTTATTGGAAGTCGGCCGGAATGGCATCCTGGCGAAAAGATCATAACGATCCAGACAAAGGTCTGACTATGTCAGCATCGTCCAAGCCCCCCAGTGTGTGAGAGTAGTGACATTGAACCATAATTTTTTTATCAATTTATAATAAGACAAGCAATGCTTTTTACGAACGTAATTCAACCAAAATTCGGTCATTGTAGGTAATTACATGTTTTTGGCAATCAATTAGCTTCAAGGTTATTAGCGCCAGAAAAGAAAAGGGGACGGCAAGGTATTTGACAGAAAGTTTTGAAAGATTAGTTGACTAGTGAGTTCAAAGAATAAAAAAACCCAGCCCAAGTCAACGGGACGTCATCACAGGTATTCGTTGACTTTCGGCTTTGGCAATAGGACATTCTATCTGACGTCGCTTGTTCTGTATTGCTGCCACCCCTTCGAGAAAGCTATCAACCGTGATCTATTGTCGAGCAATATCTAGATTTTTATTGGCGGTTTAACTCGCTTGTGAGAATGAAAATGACCGCACAGAAACACTGCTAGGCTAACAAATTTCTAACAGTAAGTTTCACCCGTTGAAATTACCTTGTCACTAACAACTCACTATAACACTGATTCTATGCGGTCGCCCCATGAAATTGCTAATCAGGAAGTGATCGTGATAATTTAAACTTCATCTGGTTCATATACCGGTAACACAGTATGAGACAAATGATTACACTCACACACAAAATTATAGAAAAATATGACTGTATTCAAGAATGCGCTCCAGATTATTTTATTCGTGACATCTTCTTAGTAGACTTATTGCAGATAAGGCAAACTAGATGCAATGCATCTTGAAATATCAAAACTTTGTTTCATTCTGATATTTTTTTCGACCAGATGTTTTGAAATTAACTGTCTATATTAGCCTTTCACGTGTAAAAAAACTGACTACCACCATTCATGTATTTCTTGAGTTGCTTCAACTTGGTTCATCCATTGAATAGGCTGCAGTTATCAAGCTCTCAGAGAAATCACGGAGTTCCATCAGTACATACAAGTACAACAAAATTTCGATTGCTATGACGACCAATCGTCATCGTTTAAAGATGACGCTTTTGAATTGTTTGGAAATTGATCTTTTCCATCACATGTGGTCATGATGCTTTGTGTGTAGACATTTCATTTATAATTAGTCGATACAAATGCTATTGTTCAATCATTATTGCTAGGGCAATTTTTTCATAACCTAAAAATCGAAAAAATATGACATGACAAAGCTTAAAATATAACAAAATATGACCCAAAAAACTTCAAATGTGATCAAAATATGACTTAAAAATCGCAATTAAGTGAGATTTAAAAATCCTAAAATATAGTAAAAATATTGTTTCCATTTTCAGGCAAAAAGTTAAAAAAGTTTAATTTACGACAAATAAAACGATTTATTTCTAGCTTCTACCACAGTATACCAGCTTGTTGTACAAAACCGTAATGTAATTTACTACATTTGATGTTAAAAAATGTCTGCCTTTGCATAACATCTTCTTCAACAAGGAGAAGCAGCGGTTGGCTGGCAAGGAAAGGCAGACGACAGACGAGCCAATCCTGTCGCCGCCGGCAACATTCATATCTGTAGGCAATGCATGCATTGAAACTGTCCTCAGACTGCAACATGCTGCTGAGAGGACCAATATTGCGTTATTCTGCAAACATCGGTCATTTCTATCCCTCTTCCCGACAACTCTAACAGTGTAAAACTGCAGAAAAATGACCAAAATATGACTAAATATGTTCAGGCACAGAAAATATGACAATATTACCTTATCCTAAACATCTGACAAAATATGTCATGTCATAAAAAATTGCCCTAATTATTGCATATAAATTTCATTTAAAGTAACTTGCTACCTACTCTCCAAATCAAAGTTTTTGACTCGATCAATCATTTGAGTTTGAATGGATGTGTCAACCGTCAAGCATCGTTGATGAAAATGCATTACTTTGTCACACAGTTCAGAATGATACACCCAAAGGACAAGTAACAGCTAAATGCGCTAACATGAACATCACATATATCGGAGATACAAGGATTGCATTGCGAAGCGAGGATTCGTAACATAAAAATTCACCTCATAATATAGACAAAAGTCTCCTGCTAGACTAGCTCAATTGCTCAGGGACGTGTTAAAGTACACAGACTTAGATGGCCCAGGATGACTGACCATCTGCCCGATGAAGGACCATCGCCATCACAAAAGGCTACTTACTATTCGGAAAGCGGAGAGCTTCTAGCACACGAGGAGGTGCTGCTTAGGTCATCTGGTGCAACACAAGGAAACCAGTTTCAGTCGTACATTACTTAAATGTCCGAAAGTTCTACGTCTAGTATGAAAGTATGAAAGTAACACGAACTTTATTTCCCCGATAATAATTTAAAATATACAGTTCAATGCAAAACAGAAGTTCACTGGAGTAGGCTCACCAGATGAAGTAACAAAGTAGGCTGAATTGGATTAAAAGATCAGTCATTACTGCCTAAGAGCTGCGGACCTGTAAACGATTTATTATAAACCTGTTTATTCTCTGGACCCCGTTGGTGAAAATGTACGTTCGCTGTCCGAAGTGCACCGATGTTTCCCACTGGCTATAGAGGATGGCTAACTCAAAGTGCATGGGATCACCCTGCAAAGGGCACAAGAATTTTGTTGACTCGGCGATGTTGTGGATCCAGAGGCACGTGCAGAAGGAGCGGATGGGACTTGCATCGCGGCTTCGTTGACAAAGTGCAGAAGGAATTGGTCTGTCTTCTTACCACAGAAGCATTCCATTGAAGTGTGGAGCCCATGTACAAGAGATTTGTACGCGTATGATCGGTCCTTATTTATGGAGCAGAAACATAGCTACTCAGCCTGAAGCTGGTCGAGCTTCTGAGAAGTGCTGACAGCAGAATGGTGAGGTACAAGGTAAAGGCAAGGCTGAAAGATGAAGTTTAAAGCAAAGAACATTGGGGCTTGCCCGAATTTCCTGTTCTTTTGCGGGAATGACGTCTGGGCTGGATTGGCGATGTGAAAAGGACCACGGATGACAGCAGTGAAGTGCATCACTTGTCCAATCCTGCATCCAAGAATACCTGGAGAAACCTGGACACGCTAGAGATGTCGAAAGACACTGCCATCGACCTACTGAAATTAAAGCGGGTCATCGCAACGTCGTCCAGCTCTGAAGCCGGAAAGAAAAGACGCAAAAAAATGAAATAAGAAGTATCATTGGTTGGTAACAACGATTTTCCGGACAGATTGATTAATGCTCAGAATACTTATGCATAAGATCTTCCGAAGGCATCTCATCTGGAAGACGGGCATGATAGTGCTGTAGAAGACCCTCTTCTCCGTTTTTGTCGTGATATACCCGCTATGAAGCATTTGTTTCCCCGAACGACTGAATTGGCTGACTAATAATCCAACAGGCTTCGCACTGTCTGACAAATGACTGCAACTTATTTGTTGTTCCTCAAAAAAATGATGATTTGCATTGCCTTGGTTTCCCTTCAAAGAGCATTTCGATTCACAACTTTTCGAAGCAACGTTGACTTCAGAATTGCAAATAATTATCACCAAACCAACAAGGTAACAACGCAATGCTACTGGCACTACTGACGCCACTTCCAATATCGTGGAATTTAAAGAAAATCAGTGAATTTTTATTCTGAAAAAAATTGCCTCATCAAAACAGTTCGACAATTGACAGGTTAATAGAACATTTTCTACGAATTGTATATCACATTCTTTAAATGAGCTCATCTAGCGCAGTACTGTCTTTACTTAAGTAATGAGATGTGCAGATAACTTCAATGTCAAGTCAGCGCTACAACGCGTACAACGTTCCCGACATAATAAGAAGGGGATATTTGATAAAAGCATAAAACGAAGTTTAATTCGCATAAATCTGCTATAAAACTCAAAATTGTCAATTGGACAATGTCAACTTCCAGCATTGACCGCATTCGAGCTCCGAAAGAGAGAGAAACAGATTCGGTTCATACTGTCAGGCTATTCAATTTCCCAGTATATTAATTCTCGCGGAGTTCGCGGTTTTTGATGATAACCGCGAAATTAAATACCCGCGAAAAATTTAGAGGTTAAATTCTTTCGGCTCTGTATGACAAGCAAGTGTATGTCTGCAAAGAAATAGAGTACGCAAACTATGTCAACGAAATATGTAGATTATAAATGTACAAATTTCTTTGTTACAAACGGATTGCAAGCGTACAACACAATACACATATTGAGGCTCCATAATACAGTAGTTCATCATCACGCGTTGTACTTTCGTAGGCATGCAGGAGACTGGTCTTCCGCAATCCCGATATTATGGTGTCGTCTTGAGCCTCAGCATGTTCGAAGGCTTTGATGATCCATTAGCAATGTAAAGACAATGTCTATGCTTGAAAGAGTGGCACCAGATGACAGTCCACCAAGTAGCCTACCTGCGCAAAAGTCTTTGAACTGACATTTCAGTTGATGTTTCGGCGTACTAAGGGGGAAATTAAATACCGCCCGAGATGACCAAATTAAAAATAACCACGAAATTTAATACCCGCGAAATTAAATAGCCTTACAATGGCGCTGATATTGACTGTTGTTGTGACTGATAACCATTAACTAAGCATCTTTGTTCATAATTATTGCTGTGCATTATGAAAAGGTTGCACATTCGTACTCGTGGATATAGCAGCTATTTCTCTAATGCAAGTAGACATTCACAATCTCAGAACTTTTTTGATGTGTAACAAACTGCAAGGATCCTGATACTTCCCGAGAATGTTACATGAGCAGATCATTTGACTGCTGTGAGTGATTGTGCTTCAAAAGATCGACTCAATTGCAAGACAGAAATAGTTTGCGTTTAACATAGAGTAACAAAATAAGTCATTAAAGCGTCATGCTTGAAGAAACGTTTCAGTACCGAAGTAGCAGCGCATGTGCAAACTAACAACAGTGTAAACTAATTACTCATTCACGCATTACTGATATTGTGGTGAAAGTTTCAGCGATGATTACTGACGAGATAAGGCTGCTCACTGACCAATCAAAAAATGCACTTCGAGGATAAACGGAACTAAATAACATGAAAATTGTTATTAGAATCGATTCCGCACTCGCACTTGCGTCTAGATGCATTTTATGTGCATTTTGCTTCAGATTTGATGTATTGCCGAGAAAAGTGAACATTCGTTAGTCAGGTGAAGCAAACAGGCAGTAAATCTACTTCATAACTTACGGCATGTATTAATCGGAGACCGAATTGAAATCGAAACTGTGATGCAATGTCCCATGAGGAGAGGAACATACCGTTGAAGAATGCGCTAAAAGAAATTTGAATATAAGCTTTGCATTTTGTTAAAAATGATGATGATGATCACGAATTTTATTAGATAGAGACTCCACAAGGCTTCAAGATCTTTTCAACAATAATAAAACATGCGAAGATATAATGTATATACAAACATAAATCAATCATACATAAAAAAGTCTCTGAGTGCTATCTTGAAAGAGTGCAGAGAAAGATTAGCATACGAAGTTGGCAACCGGTTCCAGACATGAGCTGCTGTTGATGAAAAGTGTTTCTTCTTAACACTGGAAAGGCGGAATCTGGGAATCAGCATGTTATACGATGAGGCCGAGCGAAGATGGGAGCGAGTCGGTAATTAGTCTGACGCGAGATTTTGCAGGCATTTCAATACTAAAATTGCCAGTCGTTGGTCAATTCTGTCCTGTGCTGATGGCCATTTGAGTTGACGAATGACGTCAGAGACATGGGAGAAGCGAGGAAGATTACCAACTAATCTTGCCGATGCATACACCACAGATTGAAGACGCTGATATTGGGTTTTCGGAAGTCCCGCAAGGGCAGCTGCACAGAAGTCAATAAGTGGGAACACCAACGATGAAACGAGGAATTTAGCGTGTGATCGAGATATTGATCGTCGAATTGAACGCATCTGACGAAGTGTACCAAAGCTGGAGGAAACAATCCTTGATACATGAGTGGAAAAAGTCAATGATCGATCAATAATGACGTCAAGATATCGAAGTGAGGAAGATGGTATAATTGTATGACATCCGACTTCGCTAGGAACTTTATGTACATTGGACAACCGTTGTCTGGTGGCACACCACATCACTTTAGTTTTATCAGTGTTCAGCATAAGTTTATTTGCTTTAAGCCACTGATCAATGTGCTGTACCCACTGGGAAGGAGTTGATGACAGATATGATTCCTCACCAGATTTGCCTGCTCCATAAATTAAGATGTCATCCGCAAAAACGTGAATATTGAGATTGAATCTCTGAACTATATGTGGAAGATCACCGATGTATTAAGTAAATAGCATGGATCCTAAAATTGACCCTTGGGCACGCCAATGGACACTTTCGAAATAGAAGAACGAGAGTTCCTCAGTTGAATATACTGCTTACGATTGTTGACGGACGTTGGACAAAGGATGTGACAGATTGGTACCCCAGAGACAGAAAAGAAGACAGAAGACTCGTTGGGTGGATAATATCAAGATGGTAGGAGGAGCCAAATGGATTCGAGCAGCCAAGAACATGTCTGAGGAAGAAGAAGTTTGGCTGAAAGCTCGGTCAAACCTTCAGAAGGTTCGAGGCTTGACCGATTCGATGAATGTTCGGAGCAACCTTAATTAAGTTCCCTCCGTTTAAAAATGTTCAGATGACACGTCTTTAGAAAGCTTCTATATATTGCACATGAAAATTATTATGACAGCTTCGTTCAACATCGGCTCTGAATGACATAATGGAGATGATGCATCGATAAATGAATTGTGTCAATTTGTTGTAGTTTCTATGCAACGTTAAATCTATAGCATTATTTGATCGAGACTCATCTATGCAACTTCTGCCAACCGTATCAATGATAAATGAAATTAAGTGACAGTTTTGTTT
This sequence comes from Prostheceraeus crozeri, assembly GCA_907163375.1. Classification (NCBI taxonomy): domain Eukaryota; kingdom Metazoa; phylum Platyhelminthes; order Polycladida; family Euryleptidae; genus Prostheceraeus; species Prostheceraeus crozeri. The sequence goes on along the minus strand of CAJQUW010001530.1, from coordinate 130,348 downwards.
GAAGAGGAAAGGAACTGTGCGTTAGCAATGACAACATTTGGATCACTCTAATTAGGTAGAATCACTAAATCATTTCTCTCTTCAGATAATTGTTAACTATCCTCTTCATGCAATACATCATATTACATGAACAGATCACTTCGGATATGAGTTCAATCGTCTGATAAGTACATCAATCGTTAATGAAATTTAATTGATATGGAAATATCCTAGAATATGCCAAATAATTCCAATCTCATTTCAAAGCAACCTGAATTCCAATTGGTTAATTGAAGCTCTTAGTTCGTAATAGCGCTGATCGCGAACAGCAGACCAGGTGTCGGCAAGCGTTTTAGATTACTAGGACATTTCAGGGAGTCAAGAAGGCGCACTAAGCCGGAGAAAACAAGGTTTCCAAGAAAAGACAAATTCCTTAAAATATGCGACACGCACGATCAATTGGAAACATGTTTCCTCGAGTTGGAAACAACATCAGGATCGACTGAGGAAGCGTTCAGCAACAGAATGTAATTTATGTGCTCGTCTGTGAGCTGAGATCGCAGCTTGTTCTTACGAAATTTCATCTTCGAAAAGAGCTGCACGCACGAATAGTTACTGCCGAATATTGCAATCACGTGCTTGGCACGGGCTAACAATAATGGAAACTGAGAGCGTGGCAATTAAAGGTAGAAGTCAATGAGAGTGGTGCAAGAAGAAAACTTAGACGAGAGAAAGTCGGAAGCTTTCAATTCAACTAACTCTATTTGCACATCAGTGGGAGCGTTGTCGTAGGGAAAGTCGGAAGGAGTACTGCTGATGAGCATAAGCTCTTGCAAATTAAGACGTACATCTGAGAAGCGTGAAGAGAATTCATCCCGCAATGTTGAGAGCACACTGGCGCATTCTCCGGAGTCAACGAGGGCTGTATCACACTGGGCGAGGTGAGGGCTTTAGTCGCTCTTACGCAGCTGTTTCTCCCATATAATCAGCTTTGTTTCGAATGCCCGCACATGAGCTTCCATATTCATGATGAACACATCACGTCCTTGCAGCTGCAGGTTAAATTCAGTAAAAATGGAATGGCCTCAATCCTGTAATGCCGAATGCAGAGGGACATTTTGAAGAGTACGGGTGGGCCCAGGGAGTGCAATTCACCCAAGAAAAAAACGGAAAATCGGGAAAAACCAGGGGTTTAATGCATAAATTTGAAATATTTACATTAGATTAATTTCGCAAAAAACCGGAAATTGCGATCCCTGGGTGGGCCTGGCCCATATAGAATTTTTAATTTTTAACGCATGATTCTAGTGCAGTTGTTTCTGCGAAAACTGCTACAAGTCAGTTCGGTCGGATGTAGTTAAAAAATCAAGGAGCCGTTAGGCCGGACTGGAATACTGACTGGAGCTTGCCGGTTCCTACAGTAGGCAATATAGGGGTTCTGAAACTGGAATGCATGAGACCTCAGGGGGTGCGTGAGCCCATTCCACGACGTTCGCGAACAGGATTGCCACCGAGTTTTTGAGAAATAAAGCACTTTTTCTCGAAAAATAAAGCACCCACAATTGTCGCCCCAAATTAATACTATAACTTCAACAAACCTTGATTTGAGAATCTTGAGATTGACAATTGACCTTTCCACTCTTTTTCTTAGAATATACAATTCTCGCAACGATCATTATTTCTCCATCTCACGTTTTACTAATGTTATTTAGATGTTATGTTCCGACAAGCAACGACGGCAATTTCCTATAAAGCTAACGATGCAAAACTGGGCGCTTTTGCGGCCTGAGTTTTGCAAGAAATTTGAATTTTGTCAACAGCTGCGGTTCATTACATCATTAATATTTGGTTTTCATATTACACATGTAAACGTTTACGTTCAACCACAGAATTGTCCGAATTGTGTTGATGCTGATAGCTCGCAGTAGACCAAGACATTAAAGCAATTCCGTTTCCAATTCCGAAACCGTGAAAATAGTTTCGACCATAAATTCACAAAGCAAGCATGATATCGAAAGATTATGCCAATTCCCCCACACGACAGCTCCAAAGAAGGAAAGCAAGCAGTTTTCAAATAAAAGTACATTCAGAAGCAGTGAAATACATATCCTTATGTATCCTGGTTATGACATTCTAAGCAGAAATGCATGTGCACACATTTATGACATCATCCTAAAATTCAATTTCTTGATATCCTTTATAATGAATAAGTTAAAGCATTTTGAAGCATCTTCACTTAAATAAAGCATCCTTAAAGCACCTTTTTTACCGGATTACAAAAGAAAGGACTTTTAAGCACCTTTGGCAACCCTGTAATCGCGACATAGAACAACCAGCTGGCCCGCACAGGGCCTTGCGTTTTGCTGGCATACAAGGCTAATTTCCGAATCCAATTGAATTGTGCCGCTGATATTGGATTCTTTCACGATTCCAATTGACGAAATCGACGACGACAGCGAATCTAAATGTGATTTGATGTACATAGAGAAGACGTCTGACAGTATGAATATGCAATCCATCCGAGTTTTGGGTGAACTCTAACGTATCTCAATCTCTCCCAATAAATACTCAGTGTTGCATAGTTCACTCTCAGGATGCAACTGATGATGACCATAATAACATGACTTTTGACATTAATCGTTGTCATAATTGAAAACCAAAAAAGAGAAAGTTTCCCACGGGTTGGAACTTGTTGGTACAACTGTTCTTGCTTCTGTACAAAGGGTAGTAAGTCACCGTACAAAAGGTGGTGAGTCACCTCAGTTGATTGAGCCCGTTTCTGTACGGTTTCAGAAGGTCCAGGATTCAGTTACATCCGCCTAAAGGCCGCCATACACGTAACGACTTTTACAGCGACTTGTCCGCGCGAGACGAAGTCCGTGTTAAAGTCTGTGTGTGTATGGAGTAATCGTTGTTAAATTGACAGTGACAAGTCGCGGTCGCTGTGATTCTGGCAGAGCCAGAATTTCGTCCTTGCTATTTGTCCGGTAATGCAGAAATCTCTCGTGTATGTTGAAGTCGCACGGACTTGTGATGAGTCACGCAAGCAGTCGAGTCAGTGCGTTCACTTTGTTTCATGTGTCTGTGAGAGATGGCCTCGTGGTCGAAAGAAAATATATTGGAATTTATAGAACGCTATCGTAAGGAAGAGGCTCTATGGAAAGTGAAATCGAAAGACTATTCTAATAGAATGAAAAAAGAAGATGCATATACTCGTCTCCTCGAATACGTCAAGACGTTTGATAGCTCTCTCACGAGAGAGGGTGTCGTGAGGAAAATTTCTAATCTAAGAAATGTATTTCGAAGGGAGTTGAAGAAGAAGAGACAATCTCAGAAATCTGGAATTGGTGCAGAAGACGTTTACAGCCCGCGTCTGTGGTATTTTTCGTACCTAAATTTCTTGACGGATGGAGAGGAAACAAGAACTCCAATTTCCAGTGTGGGCGAGTCCATGAATTCTGATCTGGATCATTCGGTAAGTCAAAATTAATCAGTCAGTTAATCATTTCTTTGCTAATGTATTGTGTCATAATCTGTTTAGGGATGCTGTAGCCTACACTGTACGTACAGGGTGAATACTTCCGAGCTTTGAAAGATATAGGTAGTAGTAAAAAGGATTTTCAATTCCGGGATATCGTCATATTTATGGGATTCAAATCCCAGGATTTACCGTGCGAGATCCCGAGATTCACTATTCTGTACTCAGATGAAATTGTTGTTTGCCATCGTAGTCAGATTCATTTATCCCATGGTATCGTTTAAAGCTTACTTTTACTTCAATGATAGAAAGTCCTGATATGATGAATTTATCCTGTTTATTCAAATTTTGATTCCTTATAGTGTAATTTTATAAAATGAAAATATTTGTTCTCACAAATGTTTTATTACCGTTATATGCAAATATACACTACATGAAAATCGTGAACCATTTCAAGAAAATTTTGAGGTAGACCTGTCATGAAACACCTGATAAAGAATATATCGCGTTTTAAAAAAATACGAAGGATTATATAATACATGTAAATTCCACTACTGTTTATACTCTTCATCCTACAATTAAATAGAAACCTTTCTGAACGAATTTTTCTCAAAAAAACACACTGACGAAGAAAAGCGTAGGAGGGGTTAACTTAATATTGTCATTCTCATCCATTTTCATTTTCACCAAAAGCGTGACATAAGTCAACTCAGAAATAAAATGAATCGATAACTGATGATTTTTTATGATGCCTTGTATCAAAGTAAGTGTACTAAATGAATTGTTCTTGCCACTCGACTTTTCCCTCTCCATTGAAGAAGCGTTCAAATTGCTCTCTGCATTTTTTTGCTTCTTTAGACGTGTTTCTGTTATGTCCTTGGTCCAAGGAAACCATGACATCATAAGATTCAAATCCAGATGACGTTGCACCAGTATTAACGTCTTCATTATCAAAACATTCCGGTGGAGAATAACTTTTGGGTGATTTGGATTTCAAAAAGTTATGCAAAAAACAACATGCCATGACGACTGATTCAATATTTTCGACTTTCATGTTAATGCTTGTTTTAAAAATTCCAAACCGAGCAACTAAGATCCCAAAAACATTTTCTACGACTCGTCGTGCTCTAGACAGTCTGTAATTATATATCTTCCTTTCATGATTCAAAATTTTGCGGTTGAAGGGTTTCAAGAAATCCTGACGGAGTGTAAACGCTTCGTCTCCAACGAAAACGTAAGGAAGATTTGAAGTAGAATGTTTTGGTAACCTGAGTTTATTGTTTATCAATTTCTCGTAAAAGTCGGTCGCACTCAAGACGCCACCATCACTCACGCGTCCGTTAACACCAAAACTCACGTATATGAACTCATAATCTGCATTTGCAATAGCCAGGAGAACGAGACTGTGATAACCTTTGTAATTGTAATAAAACGATCCAGATCCAGTTGGAGGGACTATTGCTACATGCTTTCCGTCAACTGCACCAAGGCAATTCGGAAAATTCCAATTTACCTCAAATCTCTTCGCGATGTCTTTCCAATCGTTTTCACACTCCGGAAACTGAAAAGAAAGAAATCAATATGTGTTCTGCTGAATAAAACAAGTTCATATGAACATTCTATTTGAGCAATTTTGTGAATTGCTTGATTAGTGTTTTTTTCTGTAAATTACCTATAATTTGAAATGTTCACGGCGTCTAATCGACTGCTCTTCTTAGTAATCAGTTATCGACAAAGATTTATTTACTTAATTCATGTCATAGGCAAGCGTCATTAATTCGTGTATATACATGGCTTCAACATTCGTGTACTTCGTATTTTTATAAGAATTCACATTTAATGGTCGTTCTCTGCATAATTTTAATCAAAGATGGCGTGTTCTTTGTAGTTTATTCATTGATTATCATTCACTATCATATCTGATAAGGATTAACCCATACAAAATTAGTGGTAGACAAAGGTGCTGCTCATGAAAAATCATAGTGTGTTTAGAGGAGAATAGGCCCTTTAAATTTAAGGCGAAAATATTGCCAAAACGAACATGAGGCATAAATGGGTGAAATAAAGTTGTAATTAACGTAGGAATTGAAAATTGAGTCGCATCTGAAAATACCGATATACATATTTATATTATATTTTTCCCGATTGATAACAATTAGAAAATAATTGAACTCAAATTTAATATGTTTATGCGTTTCAGGATGCCGAAACCAGCGAGAAAAAGGACGACATTGACACCACTTTTGCGAGCTCTCAAAACGATTACGATTCCGACATTGAAAATGACTCTGAAATGATGGTGTCTAACTCTTCTTTATTTCAAAGGAAAAATCGTATTTGTAGGAAGAGGACGATGAAAACGGAAGATGAGATTTTGGATCTCCTAAAAGAACGGATACGCAGTCAAAACGCTGTTCCGGACAAGGATGACGCATCCATTTTTGCCGATAATGTGGCATCAAAGTTAAGAAAAATGAGCAATGAGCAACGACTTCTTACCGAGAAAGTTATTAATGAAGCTCTATTTTACGGTGAAATGTCTCAGATGACGTACTACAGTTGCGTTTCGACCAGTGGATATCCTACCCATTCTTACGGTACTTATTCGTATCCCACGAGTCATCATCATCAACCAAAATCTCCCAGTGAATCTACCGTCGTCTACCAGCTTCCTAGTGCATCGAATAACATGAATGCTATGTGATTCTAGTGTGCATGGTTTCTTGTTGTCTTATTAATTATGTTAATGAATTTGGTAGTTCTTATAGAATAAGTATGATTGTCATTTATATTAATTTTCAACGAATCAATTTCATGTGAGAGATCAAACTTGTTTTATGAATTTCAAATAAAGAAATTAGCAGTATAATTTTCAAAATGTAACCACGGAATTGAAGCGAGTTAACGGATATCACTTAATGTTATGCTGTTGAAAATCGGTAACCCTGAATAATGGATATTATGCATTCAGTAAATTTACGAATAATTCACTTAATTTTCATTTTTTAGACTCGAGTAAACTGTATACTGTACTTCTTCTATTCAACTATACTTCAAAATGCAAAACTGCACAAGCAATATTTAGTTAAAAAGAATATTTTTAACTTACCTTCATATAATCTTGCAGCACTTGACAAATTGCTCGACAAGTCTCGGGAATGATCCTACCCAATGATTGCGCAGAAATAAATGTCGAAAATTTCAGGTCTTCATACGATCTTCCGGTAGCCAAAAAACGAAGAGTAGCGGTTAAACGTTCATGAGGGCTGATACACATCCGCATGCAAGTATTTTGTCTTTGTATTATAGGGGTAACTTTTGACAATAATTCTAAATATGTATCCTCATCCATGCGAAGATAATTCTGCCAGTCATGAGGGTAACTCCTCAGCTCCTCCAACAAGTTGATGTGAGACAATTTTTCTCTTTCGAGCAACCATTTTTTCGTCCAAATAGTCCTTTTTCTTTTACTTCTCCTTTTCTTTCTCAAAATAATGACAGCTAGCAAGCCTGACGTCGTCAAATCAACAGTAGCCATGTCACGAGAATGATTTTGTAGCATCGAAGTCTGTCTGAATAAGTACGTTCGTTAATGGGGAAGTCGGGAGGACCAAAATCACGTCAACATGTCCTCGCGATTAGTCCTTGCGGACAAGTCGCTGTAAAAGTCGTTACGTCTATGGCGGCCTTAACAAGGTACCACTGCTCTTATTATAACTTGAGAGCTGCCAGTATATAAAGGCTGGAAGTATGGATTCGTGACTTAAATGGGACAGGGAAGAGCAATAGAAAGAAAAGCAGATTGCGAAGACAGCATAGATCAATTATTTTACTCAACACTTTGTAAACACAAGAACGAGAAACACTTTTGCAACAAATACATCCCACCGCTTACATGAAAAATAGGATGGAAACTCATTTGTTCCACGACTGAAGTCGACCTCCCGGATAGAACTCAGTCCGCTGACCGGAGACTGAAATTCACTGTTTAAGAATAATCTCTCGACCATGAGAAGTTTTGATCTATCTAGTAAATGTTATCAGTAAAACTTAGCAACACGAAAGGGAGCGTGATTTCTCGAATTAATAGATATCAAGCATACACGTAGTTGAGAACTTTACATTTGGATGGACACCTAGAAATGGACAATGTAAGTGATCACTGAATACCCGGCTACAAGTCATCAATACCAGCAATCTTTACGACGAAAAAAACCAGTCATTGATTATATTTGCCATGAATAACTCAGTATATTCAATACGCAGTATTCAAGTCGCAGTGTGTCCCGCGTGTTTTCGCTTGGTTCACTGCTGCGAAATGAAATCGTGAAGACAAAAATAACTTCCAAATAATTTCGAGCAGCTGCAATGAGCTTAGCAATCGCCTACAAATTTAATTCACGCGGTGTCTCTAGAATAGAATAAAGATTATTTATATATAAAGTGGTCTTCATAAAGAAATAGTCAGATATGAAAGAGAGTCCTCATTAATATGCAGTGAACGAATGAAATGAAAAATGACGGCGATTGCAATCAAGAAGAATAAATCATCATAAATAGGTATTTTATGCTTAATTTCTCGCAGTTTTGATTCAAATTATTAACAACGATAGCTTTGATAGTTCATAAAGATTTGAAATAAACGTCTATTTGAAATACCCATAATCAATAATACCATGACAAAATTCTCTTGATAAAATTTCTACTTCTAATTTATGATGGTGATTTGTCATCATATAGTGATGGCTTTTGAAGGTCATATTTGAAGTACTTAGCCAAAAATTCGAGCGAATATTTGATATATATTTCCATACATATCATAGACTATATTTATATATCATCTCTTGTAGCCGTATAGATCTAAAGGGTCTGACAGGACCACTTTTGATGGTCTCTTGATTTTTTCGATAGTCAAGTGTTTGTTTATAAGTATGCCTAAATATAATTATGGAATATATGCTGAAATTTTTTTGCCATATATTCGCATCTTTAGATAAAAGTTTCAAAATTCTCTAGGAATAATATTTAATAGTAAAACAAATCCAGTTTCTTCGCAACGCTTCGGACTAAGTTGGTGCCATTATCAAGTCCGAGTGAAAGTCAAAAGGATGCGATGCGTGATACATCTGAATAGCTATATTGAAACTGCTAATGTTCTAGTACATCGCAACATAAATTATTACAATATGACAGCGTTATTGAAGAGATAGCAATTTTTTACTATGCAATCATAAAACAATAATTGAACAGTAAATACGATTAGTCAATATTTCAGCATTGAATTAGTCTATATAATCTACCGATTAGCTTAATTGATATATTGTATACAGAAAGCAATTTAATTTCGCGCTACATCTTCCTGATAATTGCTGCGATACTATCATGTAAAGCAGCAAGGGATGCATCAGAAAGCACAGCCTATCAAAACTTACACATTCCAATCAATTCTGATGTAACGACGATAACATCGCCATAGATGTTACATTGAAAAATTACGCATGATGGCTGATTTCCATAGAAAGAAGAAGTTAAAGAATTATTCTTTCTTTGTAGCCCACAACAATCTTGCGTTGCGTGCTACTCTGCCTTGTACAAGTTGATCATTAAGGCAACTAGAAAAAAGTAATTATGAGAATAAATTTACTGTAAACTTGATGAGCTTACAAAACACTGTTGAAGCAACTGATAAAGACAATTACCTTAATGAATATCCGAAGACGACGCATCGTGACTTAACAAAATATAGGCGACACTAAAGACATTGCAGCGATAGAAGATAAGACATACACGCACATTGATTGGGAAGACACAACTACTTCCCGATGCAAACACGAAGTTACAACAAGAATGACGCAAAACAGATGTTTACAATTTGTCCATTTCATCATTATTTGTGGGATAAAATTGGTCTATAAGTGGTTGGATTGATGATGCTGAGTTTAAAAATGTAATTTTGATTCTAAAGATATGGAAGGGTATTATTCTGTTAATATGCATCTTTACCATCCAAATAGGTAATTTAATATTGAAGGAATAACTTACGTTGGCGACCAATGGTCGATGATGTGATTTACAATTGCGTCGCATGAATTGGAGTGATGAAACCAAATGTGTCGCATTAACTCGCAAGAGGTAAGAGTCTAACATGGTTCTGTGTGTGGTGCTATCCACTGTTTACTATAAATTCCATAACTTCCTTTCAACCTCCTAGTGTGTGAACTCTTATCTTCCTCCGATAATATCGATAACTCACTAACACTTCTAAGAGATTTCAGCACACCTAAGGTGGTTTGGTCGGTTGAAAGCCGCGACTCGGTAAAATAGCAGATGGTTCAGGGTTCAAGCCTTGCCGCTTGTGGAGGATAAATCCCTCTCACTACAGGCAGAAGTGCGCACCGCGCTGGGCTCAAGCCTTTTCGACTGTGGACGATAAATCCCTCTCACTACAGGCAGAAGTGCGCACGGTAATGGGTTCAAGCCTTTCCGAATGTAGAGGAGCCACTTCTACAGGTTGCTAACCCAACTTGGTTGAATCTTTATATTAATTGCTTGTTCATCAAGGAAAACCTATCCGTGGCTTTCTAGCATGACTTGTGTGGGTCGGGGATATGTCTAAAAACAAGAGATGCAATTTTTACGATGCGTATTAATTTATATGCCAATCTCAACTTATTTATACCGGCATGTTTATCTCATCTTGCCAATTCTCTTGAAAAGATCATCCACCTGATAATTAACATCTGCTTCATTTGGTCGATTATATGGTGAGGCCCCTTACAGAGAGATGCATAATTTAATTAAAATCGTCTGTAGTTTTTTATTACCCTTACTATCAAAACAAAAAATACGTAACCACCTTTGTGATATTTTCAATGATTTCTCTATAGTAGCCACCTTCAATTCCCTCCACCGATTACGTATTCGGTAGATGCCAACAACAGACAACCGACATTTCATTGTCATAAATACCCTTTCCAAAGAGCAAATGCATGCAACGAAGACTTCAGTTTTTTCCATGAATCTTCATCTTGATCACTTGCTACTTGGCCTGATAAAATCGAATCATCATCCCTCTATATTTCTCTGCTCGTTGTATTCGTTTGTTGAACAGTGAACTTGAGCTGACAAGTCACGAAATCAGTGATTGCAAGAATATATGATGCTGGAGTCGAAATAAACATGAAAGACAATTGTTAGAATTGTCGTTTAACAATTTTTCGACAATTTTCGACTTCTTTTGATCTTTAGTCAACATACAGCGAATACTAATCACGAAATTTTGCCCATCTTTCATTTCGTCAGCCTCTCCCATAGAGCGATTACTTAATGTCAAACTGCCATAAAATATTACACAGGTTATCCATTATTTTCTGTCAAGCCTTTGAATTAAAGCAATAGGGAAGTTGAAACATAGATTGTCGGCATTCCTACCATTTTTATCAGGCGGTGTATATCAGATAGAATAGAAAAATACTTCAATTTCTTCAATAAACAAAGCACGCCATTTGGAGAAGTTGAAACCTGTGTCAAGATGAATGAATGAAACTGAGATATCGAAATCAAATCAGTAGATATTAAAAGATCACTGCGGCTGAGGTCAACACATTATACATTCACATAGACATCGAAAAAGCTTATCATAAATATGAAAGAAATCGATCATTCCCAGAAGAAATCCATTTGTTCTCACCATACACCGAAAGATGGATCATCAAAAATTCATTGGACAAATTTCAATTGCAATTGTAATTAATATATGTTCATAATTACGATTCAATTTTTTCGTGTGGCAGACAACAATTACATAGATGCTTTATTGTGTTGCTTCGGCTATATTCACAATACCAAACAAACAAGATAGATCAAATCGCCAGAAAAAAGATGTGCGTTGGTAGGACTCCAGTCTACGACCCACGGTTATCTCAACTTGTCGCGCTGACCATCTGAGCTACGGCTGATTACATGCGGCGACCGTAGGCACTGGCAGGATCAAGTCTTCACCATTAAAGTTTAGTTGTCAAGTAATTATAATCAATGAATAACTATTTCGTCAAAATTGTGACTGCCGATATATTAAGACCAGTTGCAGAGATAGCAGAATTCAGTTCCGATTAACTGCGGCAAGCATTCGCCTTTGATCGATATGAACAATTGTAAAGCAATACAACATTTTTGTAACAATGAATAATTCCGAACAGAGATTGAGTCATATTTGTTTAGGTTTGAATAGCGGAAGGATCCAGATTCAAGAAATCATTCATTTATTTACATTTTCCAAAATGATAGTTCATTTTAACTGTATCATTTTGAAAAATATAAACAAATGAAAGATCTCTTGAATCTGGGTCCTTCAGTTATTCAAACGTAACAATGAATAGTTACGGGATGAAATTCCTGTCAATAAATTATGTCAATGATTTCAATTTTCTCACTCTTCCATTGACCCAATAACTAGCAGAGATGTTCATTTTATACGTCACTTAAGTCCGCTGAGATAAAGGATATTTGATCCTTCAAATGATAAAAATTTTGATCTATAATGTAATGAATGGGTGTGGTAGCAACCGATACATAACTGCGCAATGTGAGAACGTAAATTCAACATGTGAAATGAAGAGCCTATACTTTCTGATCATCTGATGATGAGTAATTGATAGCATTTTCTTAAAAATGTCTTGTTTACAAATTTATTTATTTTCTATGTTCAAACCTCTGATTTGTATGAAATTCGTAAATCAACCAATTTCAAACATTAAATATGAACACTCGCAAGCATTAAGGCTTCTTATACGGATTTTCCTTCAGTGAAATAAATTCCTCTTGATTCCGATAACGAATTCAAAATAATAGGTTTGTTAAACATGTGCAAATACTACAATTAAATGCAATAATAGATTATCGAAATTACAATTAATTGATTGTGACAAAAATCATTTTTAGCATTCACTCAGACTCAACTTATGATGACACATGCAGAGTTTCCATCGAAAGTTTTTCTATCTAAATTATCGTCAAAATTTATATCGGAAGAAATCCTCAGATCTTTCATCCTTTTACCATCATGCAGCAACTTGTTGAATTAAGTTTTGTCTTAGCAAACAATTTGGTCCATGTACTCACTTGAATGACTTTGTTTCTCAGATGGCCTCAGATGCCTCTCTCAGCTTGATCAGATAACCTGTAATTGTTTGGCTTTCTTTTAAATCACGGTCTAATGCGTGTAGAGAAAAAAATATATGATGGATGCACGATTGGAAGTCCGGAGAAATGCGTGTTCACAAAGTTAATTGAGCTTTTTGCCATTTGAAATCTCAATTTGATTATTCAACTGTCTTAGCGAATAAAAATATTAAGAGACTGGCTTCTAAAAATAGCCATGTTTGAATAAAATCGATGTACATAACCTGCTTCTCGGAAAGTCGCGTACTTTGTTCAAAAAGTCAGATATCTGTTGATTTTATTGAAGTCCATCAACTTTGGCGAATGAATCTACGAACGATTACCTGTTGCATCCTCCTACAGATCAAATAAATGTGCACACTACAGTGCATACTGTCTGCTGAAAAATAGCATAATGATGGTTTACTGATACTGCATCTTTTACGTACTCTTCAAAATCATAGAATATATTCAGTTCAAATTACTTGGAAATTCTAAATGATCTCATTTTAGAGGTGTTTTTCCGCAGACAAAATGGACGGGGAACTGCATCCAAAAAATAAATCATTTTGAGAAAATTGACGAGTCACAAATCCATCCTATCAATAGTTTCCGTTGCCAAAAGTGACTTCCATGTTCCTTACTATCATTTTAAAGGTGCAGCGGAACGGTTACTTTGAGTCGAACAGAACTGCACTTACGAAGAATTCCCCGCGGACACTGAATACCCTAGGCCCTAGTCGAATCAATAGGGAGTAATAAAGCGCAATATACACATCAAATGTCAATGTTTGGCCTTGGAGCCCTTTCTTCCGCAATAAGATAAAGCAAAACAAATATTTCACCCAAATTTTTGCATTTTGCTTTGTCAAGGATGTTGTGGTGACTGGATTACAAGGGTAATTGAAATTTGAAATAACAAGATAGGATATAGGACAAAGTGAGACTCACTAAAAAATCGTAAAGCTATGCTACAACACAGAACATAGTAAAAAATTAAAGTAAGTAAAAAAGATAAAATAGATAAAATGGACGAAATGGAAAGTTAGGAATGAAAATTTGGAATGTCAAAACCTTTCCATCCGTTGATAAGTCTATCAGTTGGCAAGCGTTTCATAAACAATGCCTCAAATGACTTTCGGGATCATCTGTTCTTTACTAGCATGATTCATGTGAAATTAAATATTGATGATGTTGAACCATATGTAACCAATGATTCCGATTGTGTTGTATGTTTGTAAATTCTTTGTTTGATTGTTCTACTTGTTTCTCCGATGTAGATTTTATTACCTCCGTAAAGATCACAGGATCCGAAAAGTCATCTGAGGCCTTGGTTATGAAAAGCTTACCAACAGATAGACTTATCAACGGATGTAAAGACTTTGACCTTCCAAAGTTTCTTTCCTGACTTTCCATTTTTCAAGATGTTCTGTGTTGTAGCATAGCTCTAAGATTTTTTAATGAGTCTCACTTTGTCCTCTGTCCAATCTTGTTATTTCAAATTTCAATTACCCTTTAATCCAGTCATCATAAAATTTGGGTAAAATATTTGTTTTACTTTATCTTATTGCGGAAGAAAAAGGCTCCTGGGGCAAACATTAGCATTTGAACTGTAGCTCCGCAATGGCCAGTAAATATTTACAAAGCAATATTCACACTACTTGTGTTGTAGGATTTCATCCGAATACTTTCCATTCATACATTGAAACTCATTCCCATGGTTTTGGAACGCTAGCAACTACGCTGACTTGGGTATGTGATGCGTCAATGTGAAGACGGTTCACCCACATAACCAAAAAGAAGGTCCTACAGCAAATCATGCAAATACTGTATTGATTACGTATTTCTTGTGACTGTCAGAGTCGGTCGTCTTTTTTCAACGGTCTCAAAATTGTTGTGTTTATGATAAATGAGATTTATGGAGAAAAGAAGACCCTCATATCAGCGCGAAGAGCGACATGAGAAAGGTCAATAGGACAGAGAATGGCAGGAGCGGGGGAAATTGAGACGGCATCTTTGTGGATCCGACTGCCGCCTGGCAAAAAAACGCGAGTTCAGCAAGTCAGTAGTTAATTGTGTAATATTACTAATTGCTATTGCTATTCGTTTTCGGAGTCCAAATGCTCAATATATTCGTGCCGACAGAATCTTCTCCTTCTTCCACGTTTAACGCCAACATTTTCCATGTATGGAGTTGGACGACTGATTGCCCTTCTCCACTCATCTCTATTAATCGCAAGCGACTCATCAATCTTTAGGTGCTTCAGGTCTTCCATGATGCACTGTTTCCATGTTTTTGTTGGTCTCCCAGCCGGCCGCGGCCTCTCATCCACTTCTTTCAGAACACCTTCGCCTGATCTCCTTACATAACCAAACCAACGAAATCTATTTCTTTTCATCACCGTCCTGAGATCCGTTCATCCGCATGTTCTTACCAGTTCTTCGTTCGAAATTCTATCTTTCCGCTTCTGCCCTGCCATACACCTCAACATTCTTCTGTCGTTGGCACATATAGCTTCGTGTAGTTTCCCAGTCAAAGGCCATGCTTAGGATCCATGGGCAAGCACTGATCCTATATACGCAGCGTACACTTTGCTCCGATAATCCATAGGGATTGCCCTGTTGATCAATAGGCTAGATATTTCTCTCCATTTGAGCCATGCTGCTGATATCAGTGATCTTACTGCCTTCTCTACACCAGCTCCACTCTCCAATACGTCTCCGAGATAGGAAAACTGTTCCACTGCTTCCACTTTGCCATGTTTTGCCAGGCTGTCATTTTCTCTCACACCTGCTCCACTAACACAAGCCGGACAATTAAAGTTTCCCCTTTCTATTATCTTCTTCAGTCCAGAGCACCTTTTGTGACACTATCTTTTACATTTCACGCGCAGAATCGAATTCATTCCCACGCCCTTTCCACAACATCCACATGGCCATTTTTACTTTCTTTGCTGTCTCCTTTCCAGTCATCATGACTTTGGTTCTTCCCATAACCCCTTCAAACCACTTTTGCTCATTTCTTCTTTTCATCGGTCGAGCATGCTCACTCCTTCCTCCTTTGTTTCAGCGGTTAACACCAGGTCGTCAGCATAGAGAAGTTCTCATGGCCCATTTCCTTTACAGGTCTTAGTTGCCTCTTGCATAACGACAAGGAACAGAAGAAACTACTTAACAGCAGTTTGTAATAACTATTTTTCTTGAGACATTCTTAACTTGTAACTTGACTTTTAGCTTTCTATGGTGATGATTCGTATATCAATATCCTATGTCTGTACGATTTTCAATTATTTTTGAAATAAACGCTTTATTATTATTATTATTAAGAGGACTGAGTGTCGATCCCTGATGGACACCGACTCAAATAGGAACACCCAATCTAAACCTAAAGACACAGTAATTACCCCAAAGGTATTTACAGCTATGGAATCATAACACCTATGTGATTGATGAAAGAATCACACCTATTCACAACAATGTCAGCTGTAAACAACTGGCAATATGATAATGCTTTTTGACTGCACGACTTACTAAGGAGACGATTATCATACAGAAGCTGGATTATGCATAAGCAATAGTTAAGAAAATCAATTACTTAACATTGGAGAGGGAAAAAATGTTAGGAATTCGAAATTATATCTAAATAACGATATCAACGTGAGATGTAAAGATGCTATCATGAACAACGGTCACTCGGAAATAGATTCCCTGATATTGAATGAAATACCATCGCCTAATCAAACTAAAAAAATTATCACACCGAGGTTTTGAATTTTATAAGTCATCCATAGAGACTACAAACTGAAAATGCGAGGATGATTTCACCATTGAAGGAATGCACATGAGCACATCATAATTTATGATATCATAGATTTGATATTTTACTGTGAGACTTTAATGAGGGGGGGGGGCGCTAAAAGCATCAACAACATTTCACTTATCAGGAAAAGCAGTCCAATCCTACCCACATATCTTTCTGCATTACGATGACTGCTAGCAAGTCAACTGTTAACGCTGTGAGTTTAATTTCTAATGTGATTTTGTCACACGAGTCCGGAGACTGACTCAGAACTCGCCGGTGTCGGTGGTTTTCCTTGATTACGTCGGACTAGGTATCGGACCAAGCAACATTTTGAATTTCTTGCCTAGTCCGAATCTTTTCATTCAATTCCAGAATACCTAATGTAAATGATAACTATTAAGTCAATAATAGACACCAACACCCAGATTCCCGACCGCACTCGACCGACAGGGAAATCGAACAGAAGACCGCGGTGGAGACGAGCTCGCATCTTCTTCACTATGTCACGCTGACGGTACAAATGGAATGCGAGTTAAGTCATCTCCAAGTTATATCGACAACTGATAACATTACTAATAGGACAATAAGCTGTCGATATCACTTGGAGATGACTTAACATTCGCATTCCATTTGTACCGTCAGCGTGGCATAGGGAGGAAGGTACGAGCTCGTCTCCAACGCGGACTTCGATTCGATTCCTGGGTCGGGCGACTGCGATCAAGGAATCAAGGGTGTTGGTGTCTTTAATTGACTTAGCAGTTGTCATTCTCTTTAGATATTCAATGTACTGCGACAGACCTTTGTTGTCAATTCCCGAATGTTTAAACTTTCACTGTTGAAAATAATGATGTACGAAAGCAGACTTACTTGTGGGGCATTTTGTTCTTGAGAAACAATTGGTGAATTAGACAGTTAGGAATGAAGTTGTTTGTTTTGTCAATTGAAGAAAAGGTGCCTCTGCCATGGGGTTACAAAATCTGAATTGCACATTAACAAGCAGGCCATAGTATACAGGACACGGCAATTTCTATGATTTTTGTCTGACTCGATAAGATCATATTTGCCGCACTCAGACCCGAAAATGTCATAGGCTGCTATTCAGATGTAAAATTCTATGATAATGTCTTGCCAGGCAAACAGCCCCAAATCGAATTCAATGCGCGAGCACTCATATGATAACTTGCGCGGAAACTTACTCTTCTTTCCTTTACTGAGGTGCAGCGGTTCAGGTGTGTCAAAAGCGTATGTTGAAGGTGAAAGATGTTGTTTCTCCTTCGTCGTTGGGGCTGAATCTCCACTACGCTCCCGAGACGAACCGCGTCCTTGTCCTGAATCTGACTGCATTCTCACACGCCGCGCGGGAGGCGTGACATCTGCACTGAAATTACAACAAAGAGCTAAAAGAGACGACTATTCGGCTGTGAGCGCTATTGATTTATTCAATAACATAATTTCCGAAGTTAAAGCTCTTTATTCCGTTTAAATCAAAGTTCAATAGGGAGATTCTGAACTTCGGAAACCAATGGGAAGGGGATCATGTAGCTCCGCGCCTCTGATTTCTGTGACCCAATGATTTCCTTTGATTTTTGTGACCCAATGATTCAATCGTTCCTTTCATTACAGAACAACACAATTGGCGCATGCTCTTTCCAGCACGGTCATCCTGTTGCCATAAATAGCATTTTAAAATGTGACGCATCAAACGTTCGAACCAAATTCAGTTCGATGCTCAGCGAGATATTCATAGAACAAGAAAAAAACTGGGAAGTGTGCTGTCGCAAAAGACACTTTCGGGACGCCGATATAGATGCACTCAAACAAACAGAGACAGTCCCGGCAAAACCGGAATGTCTGGTCACACTTGCTCAGGTGATAGATCCTGTATATTCATGCGAAAGCGTTGGTGAAACTGACTGCGTCGCTTACAGGTGGGTTATTTTAAGTTTCTGTGCAAGGTCAGATCAAACATGTGATGCAACAATCTATTTGCATTCACTTGATTTATTGGAAGAAGTTTGGCTTTTCTTATTCGTTGAATTTTCTATCTCACAGTTACTTTAGTTTCCTATAATTATTCCAAATTATGGAGTTGAACATTTAGCTGAACATTGGGTTAGAATATCGGGCTGATTTGGTTCAAACGCTTAATCACAAAATTTTTCCATTTTGTCAAAAAAGAGATTTTTGAGTATATGCTGGAAATTGAAGCTCCGGATCCGGCGGGTGTGGGTGTGAATATCAGGATCCGGTGTGATATCCGCCCGGATCCAGCGAAGAGCGCTGAAGATAAAATGTTGACGGTCATTAATGATGCGGAAAATCCTATTTAACGATTGAAGTTATAAAAGTTATAGAACCTCAGTCTTGTTTTTCTCGTTACTCAATTAGAGTTGGGAGTGCATGTGGCTAAGAATGCAAATAGAAATATGAATAGAAATATTTTATCCAGGAATATCTGTACCTCGATATTGAATGACCATCTATTAAGGTTACAGATGAAGTAGCTTTGTTAATTCTAATTGTCATGTTACCGTTGTAAGCTTGTAGGCACCGCACCCACATTACTAATCAACACTAAGGAATGAATGGACATCCATAAATTTCAAAGCTAATAACATGAAGTAAGATCTATTGTGATTCTCCAGACTACCATCAATTTCTTAATTAGTCCAACTACCTAAATACATCCTTACAATGAACAATAGCTGCAATCATCAATAAGTTCATAATAGTGGGATATACGTTTATTAGTTCAATACGCACAAATAAAAGCAAGTTTGATTTCTTTCCTTTCTTCTAATTAAATGCGCGTGCTTATCACTATTGAAATGGGTCTGGAATGATCTCTTTTTTGATTAACAATCATGGTAAATGTACACTAAATTAATACTGAGATTCAGTTTTAGTTATCATGTCTTAAGAAAGGGCATGCACTTATCTATGCTCGGCCTCAGATTGTATTACCGTCATTTTAAATAATTGTAATCATCTATTGATATTTAGTAATGATATATGAGAACCATAGTGACAACTACAGTTGGCGATAGCAAAGTCCTCGGATTTCATTATCACTTCATTAGTATGTATTATGAAACGCATAATTTAAGCTTTATCTCAGAAACCAGACTTTTCAATACTTCATGATAATGAAAACGAATTACATGTAATTTCATCACTTTTGATAATAGGATCCGGGATCCGTCCGGGTACCCGGGCCTAGGATCCGGAGCCGGGTGCTTGAAAAAACACGGATATTTGCAATCCCTGGCTGGGAGTGTGTTTGCCTACACTGGGATAGGTCAGTAGTGATGAAAACAGGTGTTCTCATTGCCTTTCCTCAGAGTCTATACTAAGAAATTTCACTTACTTTCTAATTGCAAATCCTACACTAAGTTGATGTTGCGGGGGATCCTGACAGCCGAATCTTAGCTGTTGGGATATGCAACAAAGCTCTTTGAGCTTCCTCCCCTGTGGCATAATCATGAAATATGCATTGTATATGGAAACGATATTAATTAGGCTAAATATGACATGGAAAGTTGATGAATACAGTCGAAACTATTAAGTGAGGACTTTGAGTCGGTAAGTAAATCGATTCATTAACAATTGCTGCAAATCGGGATTTTGAAGTATCAGCTTGGATCAGAAACTAAAACTAAGTTGAAAATCATTTAACATATGATACATCTTTCTATCCAAATATACTCTTTGATTGCCATGAAGACAGTCTAGCCGACTCGATGAAAACTGGATATCCATTTTGAATTAAAAGTAGGTTTTTGATGAAGTAAGTATTACGTAAATGAATCTTGAGCAACTGGCCAAATCACAAATTCATCGTTGATTGATGCAACAAATTCGTGAAACAAAACGACAGTTAACGGGAAGTACTCTGAGCAGTGGAAAGATTACGTCATTTACAGCACGAATCGACAGGAGCTAAAAGGTCACTTTAAAGAACAATCAGGTAATGGTAAAATGATACTAATGGGAAGTACCTTAACACTATCATGTGAAGTTAATTAGTGTTGAAAGCACCAAATTAAATTGTTTAAACGTGTCACTTTGTTAGAAATGCAAACTGATATAAAACGATGGCACATGAAGGAACTTACTAAGTAGATAGAAAGAAGTTCTTAATACCTAACAGATATAGGAAAAATTGTCGTTCGTCGCTAGGGGATTCCTGTGAATTCCTTCAAAATGCACACATAGCCATGATTCTTTCAGATTCAAGGAATTCAGATCATTGCGCAGAAGTTTTCTCGATAATGTTGGGCCCTCCGATCATTATTTAAAACGATAGCAAACCCACAAAAAACGTTCACAAACTTCTCTGTAGAACTTGACATCGTTTGTGTCTCATTGCTGTGTGATCCGGTTGATAACAGTCACTGAAACTTCCCACAATGCGGCATGTCTGACGTTGAAGTGGCTGCTCGTTGTTCGATTGCTATGGTATTATGTCAGGAGATTGTGGCATTTCATTAGCGTTCCATGTTCAAATGTTTCCCTTCTAGTCAAACAGAAGAAGAGACGACCTGTATAATTCTGTGGTTGAAAGATTGGAAAGTCAACCATGTAAGAAATAAAGCAGTCATCAAATTTTACCGACTTTTGTCAGGATAGCGATAGGCAGTGTAACTCAGAAGTTTTACGAGATGCACTAGGGTAGTTAAACCTGATTTGGTGCATGGATATTTTCAGTTCACTCTATAGTAACAAAAAAATTGAATATCTAGTAAGCATGTCACATCACAATGAAGTCTTGCTGCAATGATAGATAGCTTTGACTCCTGCAATGACGCGAGCTCGTTCAAAGCAATCTAGCATTGCATCACTCCCAGCCGTACCGTAGAGGCACTGCTTCACGGGAAGGTGCAAACAATGATGTTTAAGCATGCAGCTTAGCAGATGGAAAATAACTGCGCGTCTTGGTGGATTTGAACCACCGACCTCTGGCATTCTAGGCCAACGCTCTACCAACTGAGATATCGACGGTCGACAGTATGATGTAAGTCCTCAAATGAAGAAACTGCGCAATCCTATCAGTTGGCTTCATCCCCCAAGACAAGATAGCACTAGCCGTCAAGCCAAACTACTAATACCAAGATATCACTAAATCAAAGTCAACATTATACTTTGCTATACATTTTAATTACATGTGTCTAACCTTCAAGTACAGTACAGCTAAATTGAAACCATTATCTCGTTAGAAATCAACCACACCCGATGGAAAGCATAATTATCTGCCATTAATTTCAATTGAAACTGTAACTTTGTGATAAAAAGAGATGTTTGCTATTATCAATTTAATTATGAAACTATCAATTGGAGCTAGAGGGGGGCACACGCGCTATTAAAGTTGAATCTGCTACATGCGTTGTTTTTCTGTGCTAGCGACTTG
This sequence comes from Prostheceraeus crozeri, assembly GCA_907163375.1. NCBI lineage: Eukaryota > Metazoa > Platyhelminthes > Polycladida > Euryleptidae > Prostheceraeus > Prostheceraeus crozeri. Next base: position 108,523 of record CAJQUW010001530.1, on the reverse strand, counting down.
GTGGAGATTGTGACTAAATTATCAAGGTATCATACATACATGTATATATACCAGTAAAAAATGAAAGAAGTTAAAGAAGCAAATGTTTCAAAAAATTTGTCAATGAGTATATAATCATCATTATCGAACAAAACTCATCAAATTAAGAAACATAATAGCGAAGAGATGTAAAGTCACTACAGCTACACCAATATCACACTATCATGATTTGAGAAGAACAAGCACGCTCATTTCCGTTTAGAGGATGTACAACATGAACTTTCGTTAAATAATGTCTAAACAATGGAAATTTTGATTATATATAATTCTATATTTCAGTAAGAGTGTCAGTAAAGGTACAGTAAGTAATACATGCAAATCATCAGTAGTATAAGACACGTGTTAGGTAAACAATGGAAATGCCTAGGGATACATTTTCAGACATAAAACTTATTTAAATGCAATTTCAGTAGAACAACTTTACAAGTATGTTGTGGCAACTTTAGGTTTTGACAGCCACCACTTCATTAGAAAAGGGTGTTAAAACTATTATACCTGAAAATGGCAAACTGTGACATCTTCATTGAAAGATTGAGAGACATAAAGATGCAATTGTTGATAATGGAACACGAATGATTTTGCGTAACCAAATATGCTAAATCATAGGATTGATTATCTGGATTAATTTCTTTTCAGATTGATCAACCCATGACCAATTTCTGTGAAAATATTATGTCAACACGTTCTTAAAGTATCATTATCAACGAGAGATTCAACTGAGTAACTGAGTAACAAAATAACTGATTAAGTAACTGACAAAAAGTAAAAATGTTGGATGAATCGGAACATTTCATTATTATAGTGCTAACTTGCAGCTATGACTATGCGAGCATAACTTCGAAATCGCAGGCTTGTTCCACATTCTCGATTTTTGATTTCTACATAACTACACAACTTAGGAGGGCAGGAGAGCTAGACTTTACAAACATCGGTGTGACAATAATACTCGACGTAAATTGATACCAGCCTATCATAAGTTTATCTACTATTCCAACGAAGATTCCTACTTCAATATTTTTACGTCATCAATTCTGGCTGAAATATTCTGTTCACAAAAGCATGAGCATTTCAACATTGAAAATGGCGAGTTTTATAAATAAATGCAAACAAAGGTTCAACCAATGGTTAACATATGAATACGGGAAAGTAGAAACTAATAGTGAAGAAGTCCTTCAATTGCAGTTCAGAAAATGAAGGAAAAACGGTAACATCAATTAATCGCAAGATTTACTTGACAATGATATCCACTAGTTGTGATCTGCAACAAATCGTAGACATCATCATCATCACCGTTAAGCGTACCTATTTTCCCATTATGTTGGGGTTGGACGTGCGACAATGGCTCTTCTACAACTGCTTCTGTTTTGAGTTAGCTCTTCCCTGATCTTCAGCTTTGCAATATCCTCTTCCACACCTTCTCCACGTCTTCATCTGTCTCCTTCCATCCATTTCCTTCACAAGGCAACCTTCTTCCATTCTATGGCCGAACCACCGGAGTCTCCTTTGCCTGATCTTCTCAACTACGTCTACTGTACGACACTTCTCTGCTATCTCCGCGCTAGTCTCTCCACCCTGCCATTTCACTCCTGCGATAGCTATCAGCATTCTTCTGTCAGCATTCAGCTTCGTAGAATATTCACCATTCTGTCCGTTAGTGGCCACGTCTCCGAACTATACAACAAAGCTGATCTCACACATGCCTCATGCACTTTAACCTTACTGGCTACATCAATACACTTATTTACCAACAAACTGGCGATCTCTCTCCATCTATTCCAAGTTGTTTACCACTCTCGCCATCACCGTCCTTTCCACTCCCGCTTCACAGTCCAACACATCACAATAAATCGTAGACAGAAAATCATAAAAAGTTAAAGTCAGTACTTGAGATGGAATGTTGAAGCATTCTTATATTCAGACCGAATCCGACTGTTTAATGCATTTCTATAGCAAGGAGAATACGAAAACAGAAAGAATAGACTATAAGAACAAAGCACAGTTTGTCATATGCTAGAATGGATGACATAATAAGTTCACTAACGAGTTTATCAAATTCTCATAAGGTATCTTCTACTTAGAGGAAAATCTTCAATTTCTGAGTAATTCGTCTGAGTAAGGTTTGATTAACTCACGAAGGGCGAAATCGTGTTTTGTATACTTTGTTCACGCACGTTTTCTGATTTCAAATAATCTTCAACTAAGCAACGAAAGGAGTTTATCTAAGAATTGTTGACAATGCGAGTTGATGAGCTGCTTGTTGATATTGCAGTATCTCAGACTCTAAAGCATCTTCTGATGAAACACAGAAAATATTCTTTCAGGGATGAGTATGAGGCCATTCAAAATCAACGGTGGAAATTCAGAATGAAAGGAGTTCCAAATAGGAATAATAAAGAGTGCATGAACTGATTTAATGAGAGACTTATCCTTCATTATCATTCCTCTTTGAAAGAGTCCGGCCGCTAGCACAAGCTTCTGCAGGGAACGAGGCCGAAAATGAGACTTTCACAGACAGATGTACATCCTACGGCTCAAAAGAAAATGTATGACTGTTCTTGTGACACATGTAAATCTAATGGCAAGCACATAGAAGTTTTCGCAAAAATTACATTTGTCTGTGTTTTCTCTGATTAGGTGACAAGGCTAGAGTCACATATTTTGTATTTCTCATACGATGATGAAAATCATCCCAGCAGCCATTTATATTAGAATATAATACTTACTAATTCAAATTATTAATTGAAGTAGTCCTAATGAGGACTGATGGTGTTCTCCAATCCGCAAGTGTACAGATGCAATGCTACTGTAACCATTGGATTAATCAGTTCTTAAAAGAACTCAATGGAGCTTTCTCGTGGCAACGAATTAAAATTGATCAGCTTTGGCCCAATATCTGGTAAAAGTGAAAATCCTAAGATTTGCAACACTACTCATTCTTACTGTTAATATACTAATACCATAGATTCCAAACACTGCCCCATACATGTTCAAAACAGACGTCTAATATACTGTACCGACAACAGATGCTGGTAGTGGAAATACAATCGGACAATGGTCATCATAGGTTAAGGAAATTAAAAATGGATATTATAAAACAACAGGAGATCGATGGATAAAAATTGGAAAAGTGGAGGTAAAACATGGAAATACAATAATGCTACCACACCAACAATGCTACATATTTTGTATGAAATGTCTTCAGATCACTTCCTATCATGTGTGTTTTATTATCTTACCAACAATAACTTCTGATCGGTATACTATATATGCGAAAATGAGGTCAAAATTTAATCAAAAATTGTGTTTATCGTCATTCAGATAATTGCTAAATCTGAATGTGTTTAGCCTCATACGCAAGGGTATATGATTACAAAGGAAGATGTTCTGAAGCCATTCCATGCTGAAAATTATGGTTCCGTACTTGGTGTTTCTCATCTAATTTGAAAAAACCCAGGAAGAAGTCGATTTACCGAAAACCGCAGTCTGCTTTCCTTTGGATTTACGATGTGCTTTCTTTGATAATGTCTGACCAATTCTTTAAGGTTCGACCCAACCTAGGTTTGAACCCAGATCTTCCGGACGCACAGCAAGCGCTACCACAAGGTCACTGCGCCAAAAAAGTGATATCAGGCTTGAATTCTAAACACATCCCATGCAGCTTCCAGAATGAGAGAAAGTGTACGTGTATCTAATTATCTTCTCGTGATGTGAATTTCAAGATTAACAGATTTTGAATTTTCATTTGCCGTTCTCGACTGTAATAACCATTTCGAAGTTGATTCAAAATATCTAAGAGCAAGAAAGACCTTTGCAAAAATTGTTGTTGCAACTCTTTAGCAATAATGCTGGACAAGTACTAAAAAAATGTCTCTAAGTAAAAGAAATATTATCATTAATGATGACACTTTGAAAAATCATCTCAAGTGAGTCCCTTGGGAAAGTGTCTCACAGATTAGGAAATTCAACATCCATGAAATAGTCGTAAAGATCATTCTGACATCACAATGCAGTTAGATACGAGGATACAAAATCTGTGCTACATGAAGTTCAACTGCAGCAAATATTTCAAACATGGATATTATTTTGTATCAAATGTGTCAGACTTGCCAGTAGAATTGATGATCAGCAAACACGCGAATTAACTAAAACATAAAATTATCTGTACTTATTTCAATTCTTCTTTTGCTCCAGTGATTTGTGTCGATCGAAACAACAAAAATCGAAAAGCGTGTTGTAGAGCGTGATTCATTTCAACTGCAATTTAACATTATAAGTCAAATCCACATATTCAACTTATTCATACAGGGATGAAAATGTGGCAACGAGGGCCCTGACGGAAATTCTTGTTTTCAAAGGACCCCAAATAGAAGACATAGAAAATACATTTGGCAGTTTTATTGGGGCCTCGCGGAGAATTCTCATCCCTGTTCATAAGGTCAAAAATCGTCATGATCAATTGTGGAATGTCAAAGCACTAACCCTTTCAGATATTCAAAGAAAACTGCGGATTCACACAACTATGCTTCTTTTTCGGAAAAGGAGGATTCAGCAATTATTTCTGAAAATGTCACTTCCAATCAATCCTTTTGCCTTTATACATGCGTATATTTTGTATTTTCACAAACCACATTGAACTATCTCATGTGCTCACTGAACACAACACGTTTGTGAGAAATTCTACAATTTATTTATTTATTTCTACCTATGTAACTATGAAGTAGTACTACAAAACTACATAGCCTACCAAAATTTAAGTACGATTAAGTCGGGCGGTTTATTGTGGCCTCTGTATAGAATTTAAATGTCTAGGAGTCGATTGAAACAAAGATACCGGTAATTTCCTACTGAATAAGTCGATGGAGACACGATAAAATCGATCGTAAAGAACGAATGATTTAGACGCTAGAGATATATATTTCTTGCTGTCGGGGTCTATCATTATTCACATCACACAACTGACAAGGAAAACAGTGCACCTCTGCAACCCAATGCGCTTTATATAAAGGTCTTTTCAAGACAAAACTAGACTATTATAGTTTCAAACTTCACCGATACAGCATACACATTTTCATAATTCATTCAAATACAGGTTTGATTTATTTAGGAAGAAAGTAATCAAATACAGAAATAGTTATCCTTAGACAGGAACGATGAAGTAGCAGCTTAAATTGCGTGCATCTCTCTCAGTCTATGAGGAAAAGAAGAAATGATCGTTATTGCAATACATCATTTCCATACCACTAAGGGGTGTATAATAAAGCGTCCTGAAGCAAGTGAATCCGAAAGGAAATGTGTACGCAGAGGATCTCGCATGAATTATCTCTGACTATTAACAACGATTGATCATAAATATTCCCAATCATCCTGTCATGACTGTAAATATATTGCAAGATTGCTAATGGAAAAACACCCTTCTATTCCTGGATAACAGAAACAGCAATTTTTCACAAAAAAGTTTGAGTTAATTATGAACAACGGATCCTGAAGTGTTCAAAGCATTCCAACTGCTTTCTGTGGATAAGTCAGTACTCATCCATGCGGTGACTGCCACTAGCCAATGCGCCTAACAACTGCTGACAGACTTGGAACAAAAGGTCAAATACAAATGATGTCGGTTCATGTGTGCTATAAGTATAATACTCGCACTAAGATGATAATAAAATACATGTCACAAAACAGCAGTTGAAAATCAATCCAATGCAAAAACATCAGATCACATAAATTTTTAAATAAACTTCAAAAACATTCTATCTAAAAAGAAATACAACAGTTCAGCTTTAAGAAAAAGACTATCACATTGACAAACTTAATTAATTATTCTTGATCCATAAAAAACGATTTAGAAGAAAAATACGAGTTTGTCACAATAAATTTCTGTATGCAAAGATATCCTAAGAGCAGAGAAATGGCGCAGGATGTACATATGATAAACTGAAGTGTCCATGCTTGAAAGAAGATCGCAACGGTTGAAAAAAAATACATGCAGACTGAACTTGTATATGGATATGTTGATTCGAAACTGAATTTTTGTCATAATAATGTCGTATGTACCATTGGTTTTGCATATCGGAAAGTGGTGCTATAAAGTTTTACAATGTTCAGATCAAGTTATCTAAAAGTGAACACTGCAATCAAGATCATTGCTTCAAGTTGGTGTGACGCAACGATCATAAGAATAGTCAAGAATCATCAAAAAATCAATCTACGTGGCTCTTTCATTTTTTATCCAATTTACGAATAAATATTGCGATTTACGCAGCTGCGCTAATTTACACATTTGTAGGACCACTGTTCACAGACGTCTGATCAGCGACTTTCTCTAAATTCGCGCGTGCTTAAAGGTGTAGTTCTGTCAGATTTTCAACCTTGTCTCGATGATTTCTTCATTGCATGACAGTCGATCTTGCTAACTTTGACGCACTTCTAATGTCTCAGTTAACCGCAATCATCACATTTAGAAGACGAGATGACGTCACATCTCTCAATGGTCTGATACGCCACTGTTAGCATGTTTCATGACAACTCAATGAGACGTAAGACGAATAATTCACATCACAAGACGATCAGCGCACAGAGAGAAAGTGAACAGGAACTTCTTAAAGTCATTGAATAGAAGTCACTTGTTTATGCTCTCCGAACACATACAAAATCTCCAAAATGACACAATACTGCGAATCACAGAATTAGACAGGTCGTCTTTTGAATCAGCTTGCACTTCTAGCAAAGTGACACGATTAAACAATCTAATTCTGTGCTGTGAATACAAGTGCACAAACAAAACGGACGATCCAAAGGACCTTGCCATCCACAGCTTTCCAAAAGACAAAGTTCTAGTATAATGGCATTAGACGAGCTCATTTTAAGCCGACGAGGCACAGTGCTGCAAGTTCTGAACATTTCAATGAAAATAATAAAATGAAAGATCCAATTAAGCGGTGATGCTGAAGGAACATTGCAAAATTAGACAGCCTATATTCGTTTTGAGTAAGGAGGCTAAACCATGCTTGAAAATAGGATGCAAATTAGTCACAATTTTCTCTCGCTAAAAGACGCACATGTAGGTTACATGTTCTAGAAAAACTTAATTACAGTCGGACCAAATTAGAGATGGAGCTATCAATTAATTCTCGAGTCGAGCTTGAGTTCTTTTCAGATGGAATGGATGTGGATTCCGATAGTTTCCGTGTGATGCATAACTCTTCAGAAAATGAAGAGAGACAAGCTACTCCAGTTCATCTAGCGCTTGATTTTTCGGATAACTGAAAACTTTCCGTGTTTAATTGCAGCACCGGCATATTTCTTGTAATTGTCGTATATTTCTGATGCTTATAGTAAATGTAGCAAATGTGCATTTCAGAATTTGACAGCTAATAAGCAGCGAACAATCAACTGTTGTACTTTGCCTTTCGTACGCATAAGTGTGTTGCACCGTGATCAACCAGACGCATCATTCGATATCCTTTATTCAAGAATGATCTAGCTAACATAGGTTCATTCCGATATTTGCTTGCTTGCATTACTACAGGATTCCCCTATCAGCTAACCACACTGAACCTCCTGTATAGTGTACGGCGTTCTGCCTCTCAGTAAGCAGGATTTGGCAGCTGTGACGTCATCATTAATCAGTTACATAAATTTGCAGGTAAACTAGAGAGCAGATAAGTGTGAAAGTGACAAGCGTCGCAGTGATTGAATACTTCAATATTCAGAGATAAAATTCAACCGAATTGACTGAAAAATTAACCGGACTACAACTTTAAGTGAAAGGCTAAGTAATGACGATCATCCTAACCTTGTGACAATTTTAGTCCGGGAGCTAGCGTGAAGTTGTGCAGGGAACGAGGCAGTACATAAAACTTTCACATAGCATAGTACACCTCTAACCTACTGCAAAACTTCGCGTCTGCCGGATCAGATCATTTGCTTTTCAGAAATAGAGAGGATAACACAATCCTATGTATTTCCAGTGGTAAAATTGTGACATTTAAGGTGTTGACTCCATTTTTTCGAATTTTTGCTCATAAAAGTTACACAAATTGGTATTTTGTTGAACTGGTTATTATAGAAATCATCTACAGATCATGATCTTTCAAATGAGCTGTCATTTTGTGACAGAGGATGAAGTAAAGTGTACAAACAGACACATTTCGTTGGTGTAACTGCAAATTTTAACATAGAAATTTCAGGAAAATTGTTGATATACTTTAACGAAAAGTGTCTGTTTGTACACTTTACTTCATCCTCTGTCACTGAATGATAACTCATTTGAGAGATCATGATCTGTAGATGATTTCTATAATAACCAGTTCAACAAAATACCAATTTGTGTAACTTTTATGAGCAAAAATTCGAAAAAATGGAGTCAACACCTTAAATGTCACAATTTTACCACTGGAAATACATAGGATTGTGTTATCCTCTCTATTTCTGAAAAGCAAATGATCTGATCCGGCAGACGCGAAGTTTTGCAGTAGGTTAGAGGTGTACTATGCTATGTGAAAGTTTTATGTACTGCCTCGTTCACTGCACAACTTCGCGCTAGCTCCCGGACTATTTGAATTAACATGAGATTCACATAACATTGAAAACGCAGAGCAAGAGAACATCGAATATTATTCATTTACTTTTCATAATGAAGCTTTGTGTCATCGGCATCGCGTGTGCCACTTTTCTTTAGGAATATCATGGGAAACAAAGGTCTGCACTAGTTCCTTCACTAAATGAATTTTCCACTTTCGTCGGTCGTGGGCGTTACTGTAAAAGTAATGCAGTACTGATGAGACCGCATGTATTTTGCTAGCTTATTCCATAGACAATGTAAACAATTGAGTTTAAAAGTAAAACAGCTGAATACATACAAACACATTGCGCATTCATGGACAGCGGAAACAATGATGTGTTCAGTTATAACGGCTGTGGAAACACATTAATTTTTCATCAGGCAGACACGCTCTTTTTGTATGTGAAGAGAGAGCGGGATAGATGATAGTTATTTCTTTTCGCAACATGTAAAAAGCGTGAAGATAGCACTATCCATACTTCTATACACAAATATTCTTCGAGAACGTCGTAATTAAATGAAAGAGACAGCTGGAAATGCTTCAAATTGGTTATTGACAACGGTCGAACTACTGATTTTAGACATCATCATCAGGAAAGGAATTACTGAGGAATATTATCTTTATCTGAGAAAGGTTTAGAGAAGTAGTTCAATTCTTATCCGAATCCGGCAGAATAAAGCTTTTTCAAAACCTCTTACATCAAATTGCGCTTTTCTCTCTCAAGAAATATTTACGTCAATAGCATCGTCAATCGACCCATAGTTCTGTTATTTTCAACTAATAGAAATTATGCTTCATACATCAAAAAGCACATAGACGAGCGTGCATACACGCATGCCTTTTTTTCGGGGTTTTCTGGAAAAGCCCGTCCTCATACCATATGGCTACCCTTCTTTTTATTGATGAGCATTGTGAAGCTCTTGTTGTCAAAGGTTTCACATATGGTCCTCAAAAGAAGTCTCTTTCTGCTCGTGGTCCCTTTATAAGTGACTGTCTCTCATTTTAAGCCTTCCAAGAGCAGCATGTTTTAAGTGCTTCCTACGTCAAGCATTGTGTGTTCAACGGCTTGCACCTTACCTCTACAGGGTGATTCACTTTTCTGGGCCGCTATTCAAACACCTTAATCGAAGCTTTCTCTATGTCTACTGAGATAACAATAGTAAAGACAACAATAATTTTGGATCACAAATATAATTCAAAAGAAAAATGGGACCTCTTTCAAAAGATATTCAATCTGCCGGTCATTATCTGAGAAACAAAGTTAGCAAAGTTGATACCGGTGGCACAGTGCCTCTAAAATACGCTGACGGCTCTTGCGTAACGTCATAGCATGTGGGCCTTCCTTGCCGAACTCTATTGAATTGCAGTGTCTTTAGCCTTTACAGAGAGAGAGAAATAGTAGAATCGAACTGACTATGAAAATTCAAATTAGTTTTGTATAAATTATGGCCATAGATATCTAGCTATCTAGGCTCTTAATTCATGAGAACAGCTGGCCAAATCAATAATTGCGTCGAAATAGACGTAAGATAGGATCAATCTAAGTTTCTTACTATAACGACCCAGAAAAGTGCCCGATCCAAATAGGCATCGTTTTCATGTCATGTAATTTTCAGCCTTGATGACTAATGAGTTACGTATCACGTGCATCCAACATGAAATGTAACGGAAGAAAGCATTTTATAGCATACGCAATCCATGACATTCTCTAATATTAGATATAGTGAAATTCAGGCAAAGCCGAGAGGAAAAGAGTTGCTTATTTTCGAATCTCCAGCAATTCTCACTTATACCGGAGTGCGAAGTGATCATCGCATTCGCCTGTAATCCTACTGCGATCCTACTTATGAAATAATTTAAAAAGTTTCAAGATCTTGAAGAAAGAAAAAAATGTAGGAAAGGCGATCAAAGAATCTATGAAATGCTACATACAGGGATGAGAATGGGGAAATGGGGGCCCGGGTACATTCATATCTTCAAGGAGTCCAAAAAAATTAAGAATGCATTATGCAGACTTTTTAAAGCCCCGCGGAATTCAGCGGATCCGTTGAAAATTCTCATCCCTGCATATATTCAGAAATTTCATCCTGATCTAAATGGGCAGGAGTATTCAGTGAAACCGCGGTTGTTTGATATTTTGCTTTTATTTTCTTCTCCTAAGTCCATGTAGCAAACATTTTTCAGATTTGCTTATTTCCCAATATAGCAATCTATTTAATCTATGAATTTCCCATTCTGGAATCGAACCATGTATGTAATTTACTCATTACTATTCATCTGTGCCCTTAAGAATTCTCAACAGACGATGATCGAGGCGTTGTTTCTTGTTTCTTTACAACTCAAACGCACTTTTTGCTTTCTGGCTGCACAGATCACTCCTAAATGGGAGGTATTTGCAACACCTCTATTTTTTGTCGGGTGACAAATGTCTCACTGGCTCATTTTCTAATAAATTCGTTTAAGTCATCAGCCTGGCGAAATGCAATGACAACTGAAAGTGAGGTCAACAATCTATACGGTACATGTAGTATGAAAACACGTGCCTCCGAAGTGGATGTTATTTTAAAGTATTTAACCTAGCAATTAATAAAAATGAAATCGACCTTGCTGGGGAAACATAGAATGAAAGAGTTATAGCGATCAAAAAGTTGAAGCTTTAGAGCACGATTTTTTTGTAAAATCGTATTTCAACATCGTTAGACAATACTGGCATAGTTCTTTAAGTTAGTGCCAATGAACGATACATCGAGTACTCCATGAATCGAGATAGCGGCTTTGACTAAGTTGTTGCATTTTTGTTACAGAACAAGTTGTCTCTTCGCATTAATAATAGACTATCCTACAAACACATGATAAACAGTATTGTGAGCTTGGCAAAGGGGGTCAGCGAGGAAATCATTGGAGGATCCAAATGGGCAGGATTACTCAATTTTAGACTTTTACTTTAATAAGATACAAGTAAATCAAAATAATCGCGTCGACGCTTTTTTTCAAAGTGATATTTGCAGATAGACCGTGTAAGCTCAGCATAATCCTTTCTGAAGGCAAATCGACTTCGATGGCAATTCTGCTGTGATTTCGAAGGCAAATCATAGAAGGAGTCCTACATCACAATCGATACAATGTTGAAGACCCGTAAAACACATAGTTCCGTTTTACACTAGCATTCATTGTCAAGAACCAATTGCTTTCAGCATTCCAAAGAAATAGGTTACGTCATGAGTTAATGGTGCAATATAATAGCTAATGCAAGCATATCTACATGTCCTTAATTCGAAAGGTATACTGTATTTACTTTTCAGTTCTATTCAAGTTAGCCGATAGCTCCCAAACTGTGTTGAAATGTTGAAAACTGAAAAAAAATCAGCTTATTTCTTGCTGTTATGGAATAATTACAATTGATTGATTGCTGTCTGAAGAGTGGAATTAATTAAACAAAGTCTAATTAATAGGAATTCGGGAAGCGTCAAGATTTAATGATGTTTTAAATAACCTCCGCCTCAGAGAAGCAGAATAAAGCCTACATCAGTAAAATGAAACCAAAAATAAACTGCAAACGAGAACAAAGTATTTATAAAGATCTTCTTTTCATTTTATTACGCACGCATAATGATACTCGTTTCTTCTATCTTCCCTTAATCTGATATCTCGACTAATTATTTCCTCCATTTGTATACTATTTTATACATAGAAATCTTTATATTTGCAACATATTTTATAGTGCCAACCGTCTGCGGTGGGCCGAGGGTTGGATGTTTTCCCAGGGGTGGCAAATACCAGTGGTAAAAAATTACAAAAATGCTGAAAACAATTTAAAGCTATTAATTGCGATTTTATGACAACTGGAATAAATATTATCAGATATACGAGTTTAACCAAATAACGGTGTATTTGCAAAAAGGGCGCAATCTCAAGATTTAGGTTATAAGATGTAGAATCTGCAATCTACGGATTTTTCTCGTATCTGAGCTACATGAAATCGTCTTGAAATTCTCATTTACTTGATTCACTGATTATGAAACGGGTAATGTAAGATTAAACTAGGGCCCTGCGAGTCCGATTTTTGTCAACCTCCAGTCGAGTCGAGTCAAGTCGAGTTTGCTACTATGACAAGCCTATTCACAGGAATTTTTCTAAACGTATGGGAATGAGACATAATTTCTTCAACTGGCATGCCACCAGAGAGACCTTGCTGGTCCTGCTGTTTTTGCTGTTGGGTGTCATTCGCAAGGTGTCATCTGAGATGTCTGTGTGGCACGTTAATGATGGCACAATATGGAGGCCCGAAACTGTGATTGGTGATTTGAAAGTTATCATCCCATCGTTTAGGCAAATTGGTTTGAAATTAACGAATCGAAGTGTCTACTATTTACTCCACCAAATTCACCACCCCTGGACATAATGCATCAATTAATTTCAAAAACTTTTTCCAGGCATCAAGTCGTCTCTAACTCTGAACTTACTAGGAGCGCCCATCACTCGATAATCAATTGAAAGTGTATTGAAGATAAACGATCGGCTTGTATCAATCCAACAAAGAAACCGCAGTACCTCGACTCACACACAGCTTTTTCTCTCCACTGAAACAAAGCCGAAGTGTGCCAAAGCTTCTCTACTTTTTGCGAACAACTCTCTCATGAAAACATCAGGCTGATATATGCATTGGATTATCTGATGAAAACCAGTCTTTGCTCTATTACAAATGTTGATATTTCTGCATCCAGTTTAGTTCAAGCATTTTTGCCTGTTAAAATGGGTGGCCTGGGCCAATGTATCCGCCTATTTAGTGATGTTGCTCATCACGCTTCTGTTTTTTCAACTTCTGAATTGGTCGCATCTATGCCTCAAAATATATCTAATCTTCCTCATTCGAACAGAGAAGAAGCAGTGGTCAAACGTTGGGTGGTAAATTACTTGGAGTTACCTCAATCGGATCATTTCGGACAACAGAGTTCTTGGGATAAAGTGTTGCAAGAACAATGCCTTCAATTGAAAGGAAATATCTTCCATTTGATAATATCAGATTTTGGGTAAGGAAGCAGACTGGTAGTAGCCAAAACAATATCAGAAGTCGCCTGACGATGGCAGCTGGTCGTAGGCGCTAGTGCAATATAAAAATACTTTTGTCTAAGACCAGTCTGTTTCCTTACCCACGATCTGATAGCGCCTAAAATATTTGATGAAGGAGTCAAATCAAATTTCGAAATCTCTCTTACTGGCTGCGTCTTGTCTTGAGTCAAGGCTCTTGGCTTAATACCTTGCCTTGTCCTTCCCTCGTAACTCACTTGGGTAATAACTATTTTAGAATAGCAGTCGTACAGCGCCTTGGTTCTAGTGTCTGCACTCCTCAGAAATGTTGCCGTGTGGGAGAAATTGATAGTCTCGATCTTCATCCAACATCATATCGCTTTAATTCCGGACGTGCCCCAATCATGCTGCTGCAAAGGACGGAATCCGGTGTCATTTCTAAGCTGCTGGAATTCCAACAGTCCTTGAACCGATTGCATTAAGCAACCATGACGGTAGGCGTCCTGACGGTCTCACCACTTTCCCATTCAAAAATGGCAAGCACCTGTTGTGGGATTTCATTTGTATCGATACTTATGCTGCCTCCAAACTAGTCGATTCTGCAATCGATTCGGGCACCACATCTGCTGCAACTGAAGATCGCAAGCGTTTGAAGTACCGTGACCTTGCAACTCATTATCTTTTCCAAACCATTGCAATCGAGACTACTGGAGTGTACGGTAAACCTGAAAACACCTTCTCCAGTCACTAGACCATCTTATGAGTGAAACAACAGACGACCGACGTGAACATTCTTGGTTGCAGCAGCACATCAGCGGTGCGATAATCCTAGGGAATGGTTTAAGTGCATCGTTGGCTGTCGGTGTTCGCTCTAACGATCTTCCGTGTCTTTTTCCTTGTTTTGTATAATCTGTCAAGTGCATGCAATAAATACCTAATTCTGTTTTCATCACAGCTAATTCAAACCTGACAAAATTAATTGTTGCAGAACATTCATTCTAAAATTAAATCACTAGGTGTATTCGACTGACGGCAGAAAATGATCAGCTGCATCAAGAAAAACATGACATGACTTGTACCAAAAGTCATGTAAAGATTATGAAATCAAATCAGTCAAACTCTGACAACGGTAGAAAGCAGGATTTAAGCTATCTTAGGATGAGATGTTTCATTTCGATGATGCAACAGTCAGTAAAGAGATAGGCCTACGAACCCTTATCGTGTGAATGTGCAAATATTGGTTAACAATGAATATCAACAGCGATACAAGTTTCCGAGAACAATAATAGTTCCATTATTTTCCATTTTCCAGGTTTTTACCACTTTTTCCGGCTTGTATCACTTTTTCGCGGTTTTACCATTTTTATCCTTTAACCGGTATTTACCAGAGCCTCCCATCTACCCTGTAAAAACTAGTTTTGATAATTTTTCACTAAATTGCCAACCCTGAATGGACCACGTAGCTGATGAATTTAATTTTGATATCCTCCAAGCTTCCTAAGTTTATTTAAATTTGAAAATAATCATCACTGTGCAATGATGGAAATTAATTGCAATAAATATTGAGATAAGATCATAAAATATTAACTCTTCCCATATTCCTATAAATCAGATTTCTGGTCAAGGCATCGTTCATGAATTAAGTCAAGATGCATCATCATCTAGAAATAAATTGATGAACTAATTATGCTACAGTGAGGTGGATGCGCTCAGAGCAACTCGCTATGGCAGTACAAACAGAAAAACTGGATAAAAACTTGTGATCTAATAAAACTATAAGTGATCATTCGATGAGATGAATCCGTCGGTCTGACCACACTCGGAAAACGAAGGACTTCTGGCCATAAAATGTTCAACAAGAAGTAGATTGATTCATCAGGCATGTACATTGTACATTGTACCGTGGAGGTATGCAGTCGGTGGATTTTGTCCTTAGACGACAAGAAGATTTTCAGACGAAACACAAACACGACTGAGCTCTCTTAACATGACACGAACGCCAACACGGAGTCCAAGCCGCCTACATGCATGTGCAACCATTTTGTGAGTAATTCACTTAAAACAGTTAATTTAATACAAAACAACATTGAAAGAATTTCATCAGATAGATGAAGCAAGTTGAACTCCATCAAAAGTTCAGGGACACTTTCAAAAGGATATAGTAGTGTATTTAATAAAAAGATATTGATTAAGCTGTTCTGGACTCCGAACACCGTCTTATGCTCCAGTTTTTCAGTCCTTCTACGCACTATGATTAATAAACTGCATCAAAATGTACTTCGCCAATCTGGCCACATCAATTGAGATAGAAAAACCTCCAACCATCACAGGAAATAGAATGGAGGAACAACTAAGCAATAGATATGCGATGTGGAAATAACCTTACATGGCTCCAGAGAAAGAACACTCGAAAAGAAAATTATTAACAGAAGCTATCAAAATTGGTATACCAACAGTGAATAACAATATTGAAAAAAATAGGGGTGTACCGAGTAATCGGCCGATTGTTGACACTGCGGACTGATGATCGGTATCGGTAATCGGTAATCGGCCGATTATTTGCCGATTAGTGGACTTTTGAAGATTTTTGTTGATTTTCATTCAAATTTGGCGACTGATCGAAAGACAGGATTTCAAATAATTAGATAAACTTCACTGTACATGCACAATGTGCATTGGACTACTAATCTAAATTCAGATGACTTCTTTTTATCATTCCAATGATTGAAAACAACTGAATACTCACATAGACTAGATTTTCATAATGATTATGAATGATGGTAAAAGAGTTGTTCTCCCAAATTATCATGCGTAAGTACGTACAGTAAGTATTTATTCGCAGAGCCTGGGTAGAAGAGCTCAGAATCGGATTTCGGTCCGGGACCGTCAGCCAATTCTTTGAAGGCCAGAATTCTTTGGTCCCGTTGCAGAACTAATTTTAGGACCAGGCCCGTAGGCATTATAATACAAGTATATGCGAAAATTATAATTGAACAATCAATTATTATAATTTGCATTATCAAGATTCACTAAAATGTCTTCTTGCTCAGAAGAAAGACGTACTAGCATAAAAAAGTTGATGTACATAGCGACCAAATGAATGCAATTTTTTTATGTATATCTGCAAGCAAACATCCATATTTTCATATTCGTAGATGATACGTATTCATAATTCGAAACTTGCATACGCGTGTTCGAATTATGTCGTTTCCTTGTTATCAATAAATTCTCTCGGCAATAAAATGCTTGGAAAATTCCGTCATCTCGAAGAAATAATGATGCTAGTATTCGTCGTAATAGACATGATTGTAAACCGCACAAATTTTACTCCATTGTGCATTAACGCAATACATGCATTGTATGTAGAAATATCAAGTTCTAGAGGACGTCAAGGAAACTGACCTTAAGAACGAGCGACCGGCTGTGTTTCTAAAAACACAGGCCAGAGTTTGGTATCCTCTCTGGAAGAAGCGATGATCTCAATTTTTCATTCTTTTCAAATTCTAAGTAGTCATTGGCCATGGCACGATCTCGTCTATGGTTGACTGCGACATGCAACCATTCGCTTTGCAGCTGACCAGCTGCTATTGTAGCCTTGTGATAGAGCACTCATTAGTGTAACTAAATACCTGGGTTCGGATCCCAGCACGGAATATCGGCCTATATATTGTATTAATTTCTGTAAATGAATGATGAAATTATCATCTATCGAAGTGGAGTCCTATTGTCTAGCAAGTAAATACGAGGCACTTCAGCCCCTTTCGACATGATAACGAGGACAACATCTATCCTTTCATGCTATCATTGATTAAAAAATGGATTAGTTCATCCACGTCGCTATTATTTCAATGATGATGATTATCAATGTGATTTTGCTTGTAACGAAAAGCTTATGTAATCACATGAAATAAACTTCTTTCTGGATATTTCGGTCATCAATATTAATTCTACGAGTAATAAGTAGCCTACTAGAATCTAATCAAAAGCAATTGATAGAAATTCAAAATATTCTCCACGTAGAACTAGACTACGTTCGCAAAGCTTTTTCATATAACATTCAACCCCTGTTTTACCCTTCATTTGGTGCACCATACTAATTATCGTTTCCCTTAACTAAACCCCTACTTTTAGTACATAGAAAACGTCGATTTTAGATGAATTCAAAAGAAATAATCGACCCGATTAATCGGCTACCTTCCATCGATTAATAGGCAATCGGACGATTATCAAAATCACTAATCGGTACACTCCTAAAAATAGATGGTCTAACGTCACTCCTCCCCCATACTGAGGGCTTGGACGGTGCCCTTTATCTGGAGTGTTGTGATTTTTTTAGCCCGAATGCCCTTCCTGACGACTTCCAATGACACTTTTGTCGCTCGACCACCGGGCCGAAAGATCGTTTACCCCTGTGCCACGGAGACTAATGTAAAGAACAGTAATGAAAAATCATACGCGCAAGCTCGAGATACACACAGAAAATTACAAAAAGATGGTGGACCAATCGGACTTGAATTGACTAGAATTATCGCACAAATTTTCATGATGTGGTGGGATGAAAAGCTAGTAATGCAGATAATAAAAAAAAATAATATGCAATGTTTGCTTATGAAAAGACACGCTGATGACATAATGCTGATTTTGTCTTACGACAATGAAGTAGCAAGTCAACAACAAAGTAATGCTGATGAAATAAAATATGACAATAAGTTTATGAAAATGGTAATTATATTCATCGATCCATTCAGTTAGAGATTGCTTTTTCCCAACAAACATTGATAAATTAGCGGTACCAATTTTAGAGCTGAACGTATGGAAAGCAACAAATGAGAGCAGTAAGGTAAAGAATATTCATACAAGAGCGTCACAAACATGGAGCACAAAAATGCTGAGGATATTGCTCAACTGTAGCCAGTCAGTACTTACCATGGAATCAAGCAGTCAAAAAATTATCAGAAATGGTTAAGGGAATGCAATCTTCTGTCTAGAGAAATGAAAAGAATTAGATTCAAATTGATTGTTATAGAAACAGCAGAAGGGGCCAATCAAATCAATACGATGTAATAACAACATACGATATCAATAAAGAAAAGTGGAAATGTCGAGTCATAAAGTGGAGTAGTAGGCCTTTAGGCTGTTATGCCGGTTATCATTACAGAAACATAAAGGCGCGTTAACTTGACTGCTTATTTCATTGAGTATATAGTAGGGCATCAATGTATCTTTCAACTATCTAAAAAAAACGTTTTTGATATGCCCATGCATTCTTATCAGTTAAGCAAACTTGAGCATCATCACATGGACAGCTCTCTACATTTACACCGATATTGCGCTGAGTTGATACTAGTCCAGTGTATTTTTAGCATTCTTCACGCACGACTGGTGCGTTTGGAATCATCCATCGTGCGTGTCGAATTTAATTCAAAGCATAGGCGTATTAAGGGGCCTGCGAGGACTGCCTCCCTTCTAAACTTCAAGTAGCAAGTTCCCAGAAACGATAGTCGATCATATTTGGCAGATCATCCAAGCTCACCGGACAGAAAAAAACAACAGTACAGGTCAATAAAAAAATGAGCGAAATTCATACAAGGGCGGAGAACATCAGTCCCTCTAGCTCACAAGGATGAATTCGCAGAGAATTCGTTAACAGAGAAGTAGCATGCATCAGTGTCGTCAATTCGCAACTAAGACATTCAATGTAGCTGAAATATTTATACAAATCGATTTTTCTCCGATACCACGACCGACAACAGTGGCAATACCCGAATATCCATGCAGATGTTTTTTTCTTATAAAAAATCTTTTGATCTGAATAGTAAGCCTTCAAAAAATTTTAATAGATAAGTCAGCTTTTGTGCCAATAAAAACAGAAGGAAAAATTGAATGCTATAAAAAAATAACGTTCAAAACTTCGACTATAAATCGAAAAAATACGAAACACTTTCTGCTACATCAATAAATATTCTTGAAAAAAGAGTCTAGGAGGTGGAAAACGAGATGTCATACTCTAGCATATTTACATCTATACAGAAATCATCAAAATCCTCGAAAAGAAATTACGGAGAAATTGCTCAGGTGCTATATGGTCTCCGTGCAGTGGTTGACCTAGCGGTCTTTCGCCCCACAGATCAAGTTCCGAAAGTGTCATTGGAAGTCGTCAGGAAGGGCATCCAGACTAGAAGATCACAACGCTCCAGATCAAAGTCTGACTATGTCAGCACGGTCCAAGCCGCCAGTATGGGGGAGTGCTGATATCAAACCAACATTACAATTTCATCTATAAAAATTCTAGCATATCAGACATGAAAGCAGTTGTGAAAAATTGCATGGCGTAAATCAGATAATCACTAAGAAGTTTGAAACATAAGACTAGTACGAATGCGCTTGCTGCACATGTAATTATTCACAGATTCCAAGGTCAAATACTCTAAGCTTTATTTCAAAAAATTTAATTAAAAGCTATTCGCATTAAATTGCTCTATTTAAACGTCTATAGGTAAAGAAAAAAAGCTTTAGATAAAAGCTATGTTCGGAGGATTTTTCGGAAGGATCAATTGCGAAATCACACAGACACTGACATCCTGCCTCTCAACAAAAACAAGTGCTGGGTCTTGAGAAAGGCACTGAGTGCAGAAACCGGTCGACCCGTCTCATTTGTATTTTAAATCAATAAATATAACTTCGGCTTAAAAAGAAAGGGAGCGCAGTTTTAATTTTGTGAAACAAAACTTGAAAAACACAGAATCTCAGAAAAAGTATATTACCACAGACATTGGATATCAAACCCATCTTTTTATCAAACCTCTTTTCTAGTATTATTATCTTATCTGCATACATACCCCATAGACAAGTATGTTTGGTGGAGTGTCGACTCAAAAGAGTATCATTAAACAGTGAAAAATTTTATAGCAAGAGATCCAGATTTTTGTAGAGATTACGTTCCTGCAGTCAAAAAAATTAATTGAGCAATTTTTAAAAACTTAGCATTTTACAAAATTATACACTATTGATATGACGTCCCTTTACAAGTAGCATGAAGCAAGTTGGATGTCAAAAGGAATGAATATTTTCCAGACCGGAATCCTAAACAAGCGGAAATTATGCTGATGATCAAGGAAGTTCATGAGCCGCATTATAGTGGAAGTCTTCATGAAAGAGTTCAGATCTCAATGAGCTTTCTTGGCTAAAATTTCATGTCTTTAATTTTATTTTCATCGGAATGACTTTATGATGCACAAAATTTTTGTTTAATTTCTCGAATCTGAATAGTAATGTGGACCCATTTACATTTTTAAGTTAATTTAATTGAAATCATTATCTGATTATGTTATTTTGCTCTATTAGTGGCAGGTTTTGTTTATCATATGATCAAGCTTTAGAAAATACTCCTGAGGTTGGGGATGAAAGTAATAGCAACATCGAAATGCGAATTGAACAAACTACCTCTCCATGCAAGGGTGTCATGACACAAAGTTAGGATCTGTATCTTCTTTCTGTATTGATATCATGACAAGTCAATTCCGTGGGAATTTCTTCAAAACTGCAAAAATTTGCAAATCTCACACTTGGTAAAAATGCCCAACTGTGTTCACATCATGCGCTCACACGATAATAAAATCGAAACTGTGTGTTAAGCGTTGGGGACTTCATGAATACTGAGTTTCTGATGTTATGCCAACATGATATGCCATTATGTTAATGACGTTGAATTCAGATGTCTTTTTTCCTGGAGTATCACCAAAGTATGGCTTGTCAATTGGTTATTAATGTTATCGAACCCAGTCATTGAAGGATTATTTCATTACTCTATGGCAGTGATGAAAATATTCCGGAAAATTTTGGAAAATTTTGAAAGTTCTGATTTTTTTTGTTATAGGCCCTATACTTTGACCGCTTCCACAGCCGAGACAGCTACCCACCAATAGAATGGGTCTAAAACTGGTGATTTTGATCCTTATTTTGAATAAAACGATCTTGAAAAATGGAAAATTTTGAATTTTTGTGATATAAGTTTTGCGTTTTCCACCAGCCGAGGCATAGACACATCAATAGAATTGTTCTAAAACTGTTGATTTCATCATATCATTTCGATTAAGACTTACTTTGATCGTAGCAATGCGAGTCCCGTCTGCGAATTTTTGAGCATTCCTTTGCCACCAGTGGCTTGTGGCAATTTGTTGGCATTTTTAATATTATACCACAGGCACCTTTTGGGATAACGTTAATTTTTTTCCTTTACAAGGGGTATAATTTCATGCAATGTGAAAGATCTGGAGCAAAAATAGTGCACTTTATTTAGGAATTTGTTTATAGATTGAAAGTTAAGCTTTACTATGCAGCCTTGACTGTAATGATACAAAATTTTGGCATCATTGAAGCCAGGGTGATAAATTTTTGAATGTCACTGCATGTCACATGATGTTCGTCGCTATTGGTATTAGCAACCTCTTCCAATCTCCATCAAGTTTCAATTCATTCATCAAGTTTTCAAAGTTCATCAATTTCGATTTGTCGACAATTATTCCTCCATGGAAGAATTATCAATTTTCCTCCATCATCTCCATTTATTAAATCTCCAATGTGCATGCAATTTTGATTTTATTTAATGAACTCGAAGTGAGCACTTGAAATTGCAGGTTAAATCCATTTTATATAACAATATGTTTTGTATTTGTACTATATATTACATTACTACCGGTGCCAGGTGTACCGGTGGTCTCGGTCAGATGGAACTTTTCTGCAGTTTTACGAGATTTTGAAAATGATGATCCTTGTCCTTTCCAGCAAAATTTTGCATGCATGAATACATTATAGTTCTTGATAATTCTGTGAGTTTTCATGAGATCCGGATAAAAAATGTGGCTTTAGCAGCAATTTGAAATTTTGAGAAAAATCAAAAAGTGTGGTCGAAGCACAGGTCATTTTTTTAAATTCACAATGCACGTGATGATCCATAGCTGATTTTTCCTGTTGATGTCGCATTATTTTGTCGCATAAGGAAAGTTAAAACATCAGTTCTAAGTTGCGAAATATGTACCAGTCAGAAGACAGAAAAATGGAACCAAGACTATTTTTGGAGGACAGAGGATAATCTAAAAAAATATCCCAAATTAATGTAAATGCAATCATGAATTATAGCCGGATTAAAAATACGGCTCATGCGCTTTCACATGGGACATGTATTATTTAAGTAGATCACAACGAAATTTCTTCCCGAAGAGAGTATCTATGCTTGGGACAGGCATCTTTGGCACTGTTTCTGAATTGAGCTAAATTTTTCATGAAGAAAACTTTGTTGGATTAATTTGAATTTACAATTTGAATTTTTTTTTTGAATTTTTGTTTTTACAGACAAAAGACATGTTTTTTGACAAATGTTATATAAAATGGATTTACCCTGTAACAAAATGTGAGATATTTGGATTGCTTCCTGTCGAATACTATTTTGACAAAGCTGCACTCAATCTTTGGAGCAAATTAATTTTTAGTGACAGTGGCAGAATAATGAAAAC
Organism: Prostheceraeus crozeri; assembly: GCA_907163375.1. Taxonomy (NCBI): domain Eukaryota; kingdom Metazoa; phylum Platyhelminthes; order Polycladida; family Euryleptidae; genus Prostheceraeus; species Prostheceraeus crozeri. The sequence goes on along the minus strand of CAJQUW010001530.1, from coordinate 85,383 downwards.
TTGCTTCGATCACATTTCAAGCAACTTATTTGATAACAAATATTTATATACTTGGTGTTGGAGAATAGGAAGGCTCAAACAATTAAATTTAACAATTTTGAATGACAATGTTACCAAATCAGATGTTCACGTAAGAAGACATAAAAATATAATGAAAAATATACTGAAAAATCATTTCAGAGCTGAATGGATAAATGATGCTAAGAGAAGTCAAACTGGAACTAATTATTTGGAATCAGCACAATTCGATTGTACAATTAAACATTATCTAACTCTTTACTTGAAACGAAGTGATCTTGGTCCACTGTTGAAAATGACAAGTGGGAATCACAATTTAGCGGTAAGAACAGGAAGTTACAGAAATAGATTAGAATACGAAGAAAGAATATGTAACCTTTGTAATGATGGAACAATAGAAAATGTATTCCATTTCATTTGTGAATGCTCGATGTATGACGATATTAGGTCAAAAATCTCTCCATTTCTTATCGATCTCACTAAGCAAGATTTCTATGGAATGCTGCAGAAAATAGATATTGGAGACGTAGTGAAATTAAGCAAATTCATTAAAGCAGCAAATGACATCAAAACAAATTCACTATTGCAATCTGACACTGTCGCGTGAACACTATTTATGCAATGAAATGCGAGATACTGCAATTTAGATTTCAGTCAATTCACTGTAGCCAAGGTGCTTATACGATTTTTGAGGTTCGGAACAAGTGTCTCAAAACATTCACGCTCGTACTTGACATTGTATGCTCCATTTCAGGTAAGATCCTTAGACATCTAAATTAGTTCGTATTGCATGTATGTATGATTTCATAAAATGCATGATGTTTTTTTAATAAAAATCTTGTTCCGGACCTCTTACTAAATAGGTTTTATTAATTGGGAGTGAATTGTGTTTTCGGATACCATAAATAAGATAGTCTGTGATATCTGGCCGTTTCTATTGATAAAAATTCATGATCTCAAATTGCGTTCCATACGATTGATGCATGCAGTGAGTGATTATGACCAAATGTAATTCGTGTTAGTATATGTAATTCCTCTCCTTCCAGTGTCCCATGTGTAATTTTATCTCATCACCTCATTTGCTATGATACTTGTATATTTTTCATGTCCCACTGTCATCGTGTTCTCTGTTGAGAAATACGAGGGGTGATTGATAAGTTCGCGGCCTGACATAGAAAGCTTAAAGCAAGGCCATTATGCACATGTGGATTGATACAATGGAATGTGCTGACGGCGCATGACGAGTGATCAGTCGATCCGGTGAACTGTTGGTAAACCACAGCTACTTAACTTCAGTTACTAACTGAAGCTGATAACTTCAGTCAGATAAGTGTTGCGTAAGATGGATCACGTTTCAAATCGTCATTGTCATTCGTTATCTCGGCTTGAAAGGACTCGCACCAAAAGATTCATGATGATATGGTTGGAACACTTGGTGAGAAAGCCACCACAGTCAAGAAGTGAGCTTCAGAATTCAAGCAAGGAAGAGAGAGCTTGGAAGAATATCCCCGTTGTGGAAGACCAGTGACAGTGAGCACAGAAGATGTGATCGATCATGTTCAAAAGACTATTCTTGATGATCGCCGTACAACCGAGCGAAAGATTGCCTTCGAACTGAAGATTTCACAAGAGCGTGTCCATAACATCATCCATCATGAACTTGGCATGAACAAAGTTTCCGCTCGATGGGTGCCACGACTGCTCACACCAGAGAACAAACGAGCCCGCTTTCTCATCTCAAGGGACAACCTGGCGCTGTTCGTAAGAGATCCTGAAAATTTCATGGACCGGTTCATTACGATGGATGAGACTTGGGTTCACCACTATCAGCCAGAGTTGAAAGAACAATCGAAACAATGGAAGCACCCAGGATCACCAACTCCGCGGAAAGCCAAGGTCACCAGGTCCGCGGGAAAGGTCATGGCCTCCATTTTTTGGGATTCGAAGGGAGTTTTGTTGGACGTCCTAGAGACTGGTCGGACAACTACGGTCATTTGTTGCAGCAGTTACGAGTGCAGATCAAGATCAAGCGGAGAGGGAAGCTCACGAAAGGCGTGCTCTTCCATCAAGACAATGCGCCTGCTCACACCTCCGCTACCGCCATGTCTGCCATCCAAGGTTAGGGGTTTGACATCATTTCCCATCCACCCTATTCTCCTGATCTGGCACCATCGGACTTTCATCTCTTCCCAAAAATGAAATTGGAGCTCAATGGTCAGCACTTCGCATCCAACAGTGGATGCCGTTGAGGAGTATCTGGACTCCAAAGACTCACACTTCTATGAGCAAGGGATCCGCGCATTGCAGCACCGTTGGGCTAAGTGCGTTGATTGTAGGGGCGATTATGTCGAAAAATAAATATGTATCGTATGCGAAAAATGCTTTTTTCTGTATCGGGCCGCAAACTTTTAAATCACCCCTCGTATACGTTTTGATATTTTGATATACAAATTTTTGCAGTTTTGAAGACATTGCCACGGAATTGACTGATCATAATAGTAAAGCAGAGGGAATTGTGATAGTATTTTGCAGATCCTCCGTGTCATGACACCCTAGGAGAGGCAAAATTGTTCAATTCGCAATTTGATAGGCTATATTGCTGTTAATTTCATGCTCGACCTCGAGTATTTTCTTAAGCGTGAGCATATTACAAGCAACCTGCCACTGGTAGAGCAAAATAACATAATCAGACAATTTCAACTAACTTTAAAAGATGTAGGCTAAATGGGTCCGTATCACGTATTCAGATTCAAAAAATGAAGCATTTAATTTAGTGAATCATAAAATCATGCCGATGAAAATTGAATTAAAAGCATGAAATTTCTGCCAAGAAAGCACAAGATATCGACTTTTCCTTGAAGACGCGGTTCATGAACTTCCTTGATCATCAGCATAATTTCCGCTTAGTTTTTTGCGATGCTTGGTGGCAAATATTCATTCCTTTTGATATCCAACTTGTTTCATACTACTTATAAAGTGGTTTCATGGGGGTAATTGCATTTAAATTTGCAAATATTAAGCCTTTTTAAAAACTGCTCAGCTCAGATAATTTTTTGGACCGCCAACCTACTCCATAAGCCTATGTTATCTCTTTTTATGAAAATGTTAGTCGTTTGTATACTGTTAATGACTGACAAGTATCATCTTCACTTGAATGAGCGATTAATTCGTTTTATTGCAAATAGCTGTGGAATTAATTGGTAAAGGCGCAGAATCGGGTAATAAACTCCAAATAATGCTGGTGGGTACAAACCAAAACATCGCGCAATAGATCCAAAATGTTTATAAACTAACAATATAATGAAAACACTTAACGGGATATAAAGTTCAATTAGTGACCATGGCTTTTTTCAGTGTCACTTCATTATGCATTCCACGTGTGCGTTAGACTATCCACTGTATAAGCAAGCCAATTCGTCCAAAGCTACATAGGATAAAGACAGTCTCCAGTTTTCGATCAAAGTGTAGATAGAAATCGAAATGGAATCGTCCTCAAAAATCAATGTTTCCAAGCGCATGGTCTTCCACTTTGCATAGTAGTATAACCGAGAGAGACATGAGACATAAAAGTTAGATATGTTGATATCAGCGTAAGGCTACTAGAGTTTATGACCCGATTTTGCTCAAGGAAACTTACCTACCGCATGAGCCCACAGTAGTCTATACGCGATTCTCACATGTTGCCAATTAATTACCTTGGCTGAAATTATTCAACTTAGTTGGACCACAGTTGGGCAAAACCGCATCGAGTATTCAGGGCAATCACTATCTTATGTTATTAATGAAATGTGCACAATGCTCCAAGTGGGCCTATCAAATAAAATTGGTTGATTCAGCAACGTAGGGTGCCGTTTCGAAACAGGTATTCAAGGAAAACCTTCAGACAGGTATTCAAGGCAAGCAGCCCGCATGCAATACTTCAAATTATTCATATGCAAGCAATTGTATGCAAGACAAATAACAAATAACTGTAATGTAGGTACATGTAAAAACTTCTCCTTGCATCAAATCATGCTCTGCACACATTTTTGCATTGATGTAGGCCCTGGCCTGCTATGCATGTAAAGTTACATAAAAAATGCTGCACATCAACAAATTCTAAAAATGAAATGCTAGTGCTTGTGGAGAAATTCATAATTATAATTCAAACCATGAACGCATGGATCATGACAACACAATTTCACTTTATACAATATTCATCAAAATTACCGGTACAGAAATTTTGTTTTGATAAATTTCCGATAAACAGATTCTGTCGAGTAAATTTAGGTTGTGGTATTTGGAACTTCTTTTGTGCCTTGTTGATGCATGCACATGCACACGGATGCAGTATTTTTGACTCTCATGAATTTATTCAAAAGAATGAAATTGTGCTTCGTAAAATATCGGCCTGGTCGGTTTTGATGATTGAGCTAAGGCACCAGCTTGAATGACACTTTGTCATCTTTCGTTTGGCTACATTATCTGCAAGTTGTAAGGTATCATGATACCATATTATGGTGGTCAAGATGCTTGACATGCACGATAACCTTAGGCATGTCTGTCTAAGAATAAGGAAAGAAGTCTTCAAACGACTATTCCGAATTATATTTTTAGAATTTCTAGTTGAGTGCAGCTCATTTCTTATTTTTTCAAATATCAATTCAAAATATATATAACAAATGTCGAATCTGAAAAGAACTATTGATCATCTCGGCTTGTACCTCTAAGAAAGATTTTACCAACACTCTATTATGTAATGCATGCATTGAAAATTCTCCTGACATTTACTAAATTACCATACAAGTTGCAACCATAGATACTTGAATTATTCTACACTTTTTTACAAAACTTCAACATGCACATATCGGGGAGAACACGGAGTGACTGGTGGGAGAAAGGGGTACTCCTTTTTTCAGCAAATGCAGTGCAGCATAATATACAGTAGGCCCTACTGTGTAACATGATAAGTTCTTCTAAACGCTTCAAATTAATATTTGCAATGCCAATGCTGAATTTGTAAAATGTTGCTACACGCACATACTGTCACATGATGCGATTAAGTACCACATGCTTTATATTTTCCCTATAATCATTAAAAAATTAATGCTTTTGCCAATTTACATCTGAAGTCACAGTGGTTATCAATCACAGCTACATAATGGCCTAGATGTTTGCATCAATACCCAAGGAGATGTGATAGGCTTTGTCAACAGATATAGCTCTCTTTTGTAACGGGTGGTTCCTTTAGAAATGAACCCTCAGTGAATTTCCGACATGTTGTGATTGAGTTGTTGCGCAAAAGTGATAATCACGACGGTTTTGAAAAAGCTCGGGGCAGAGACATGGCAGACGCTCCCCTTTCGACATCGTAAAAATCTGACCAGGACAGAAAAGATAATTTGAACTTCAAACCATTGAGTATTTCTACAATAAGTTATGGTCTATTTCTGCGAGTAGTGTTTGCTTTAAGATAGGCCTGTCTGATGAGCAGCGAAGACAGTGCAGCGCACTTCATTTTTCAAGTGATTTGCAAGATTTTTTAGATCCTCATAGTTGCTTGATAGTGCATGATTCTCGATTTTCCTGTTTGATTTTTAATTGCTTCATATAATAAAACGATGGTGATTGTTTCGTGGTCGATCGAGTGTTCGCAATCTCAATTTCTTTACTTGTCTTGAAGCCATAGAGTATATATTGTTTATATATCCCTACTCTATGCTTGAAGCGTTGAATTTAATATCAAAAATGACAAGTATGATTGAGTTCTTGTACTATTGTATTGAAAACTTTTAAGTTATTGTGTTTTCTGAAGGTTCCTGGTCAAAATGATTTTTCTACACGCCGATATGGTTCTGAAATTTATTTTTCTATCAAACTTTCTGAGGGAAGTCATAAAACATGATCGAAATAACAGAGATGATCTCAACAACATCTAAATCCTTTGTATTTGCTAAGCCTCATGTCGGATCCCCGCAAACTTTAAAGGTCCATTCACACCGGACGCGGCGCGGCTCGTCCTGAACGAACCTTAAGAAAATATACCGGTGAATGTCAGGCCAAAATTTTATAGCAGCAACCAGGGTTTGGATGCTGAGAAGGCTTCTGTTGTTTAAATTTAATTTTGTGGCTTTTCCTTGGTGAGCTTTATGAAGACCATTATTATTTGACGCTTAAAACAGTGGCCTATAACCTTCACGAAAATTCCTCATGATATTTTCTCACATATATCTCATGAAACTTCATGCGGATTTGGAACGTTTTCGCATGCAATATCTCATCAAATTTCTTTAGTTTCCCAAAAAAATCTCATTAAAAAATTTAGTGTTGCTTTTTCAATCTTCTGAGTTTACTTATCTTTGCTATTTAATCAGGTTTTCATAGCCTCGCCACGTCACCCCTAGAGCCTTCTTAAGTTACGTCCACTATACTGTTGCAGCATTGGTAATAATAATCCATTAACTATCAGGATAATCGTAGAGCTTTGAAAGTGATTGTATATACTTTTTTTCAACATCGTGAGCAGTCAAGCTCATTGTAAAGTCAAATTATGTACATTATGCATCATTTCGAAAAGGTTGCTGCAGATCGCTATGATATATAATGTATTTTGCTTTTTATATTTTAGAGACTTAACTTGGAGATTCTTATCGATTGAATGAGATTTTCTATGATTATTTTCCTTTCGCGGCTAAAATGCATACTTTTCTGCTTATAGACTTGCTGCAAGTAGGCCTACCATAATGATATTATTATTTTCACAAAGAAAACTTCATGAATGCTTATGATTTTACTTTGAACGCATCATGAGATAATGTCCTCATAATTAGAGAGATGAGAACCATTAGAGCCATGAGAACATTTCTGAAACATGAGTTGAATATTTTCTAATGAGAATATCATGGGACTCATGACAATCTCATGAGCTCTCATAAAAATCTCATGAATCCGCATTAAAGTTAATGAGTTCTCATGAAAATTTTTCGTGAGAATTGTAAACCTCATACATTTTACAAGCCCACTAATTTCCACATGCAATCTGTTGTTGGATGCAGCTTTGATATGCTTCTCTCAACAGTTGTGGGCCGATGATGGGCAAGCAAAATCAAATTTCGAATACAGAAATGAAAACAAGAATTTACATTGGCACAGGAATGTACTGTGAAGTGTTTACAATTTGATCGATCATTTACCAACAACACAGCGAGTAGAAAGCACCTTGAAAAACAATACATAATTTGTTTGATTATCATCACAAATTTTTCTTCACATTGTTCGACGTATGGTGATTGTTTGCGTGCACATTGTTCTTGTCGGCTTTAACATCGTCTTCATACTCTCTTATGTCCTCAACATCAGTTAACTGTCCACTAGCCACTTTGTACAAAAACAAAAGGATAAACTGAAATGAAAGAAAAAATTGAAAAGCATTTTGCAGACACCAATCACTGTTTGTCATTGAGTTGACAAATTCATTAATCACAAATTGCAAATTCAAATCACAATACATTAGTATCACAAATTCATTAAATTATCAATTTTGTACTTTACTCGAAATTAATCAAATTCATCTCATGTTCGAAATATAACGAGAAAATCACATGATCTTCGAACATGAAATTCCAACGAAGAAAGAATACAAGAAAACGAAACAATCAATGGCTCAATAATGGCATTTATATTTCCCTTGCATTACAGAGGGAACTGATTCACGAATTAAACGGATTTTTCGTAAACACAAGCTCAACGTTTGATTAACTAGGAGCAATAAAACTCTTTGTCAACAGCTAAAAAAGAATGAAGCACATATGAAGCCATCTCCTGATACAAACTGCAATAATTAATAAAATATTGTGCTATCGAAAACGTTGTTTCTAAAATAAGCTGCAACAAATAAAATCAATTTTATATAAGCAGCAGATGATGCCCCCTTTACAGAACACCTTTCAACTCTAACATCATCAATTTTTAAGCATATTCGTAATTGTCAAGTAGAACATGCCAACATCACTATCGACATTCTGGCCCACGACAACGATGCTACTGATTTGCGATTACGTGAGGCATTCTTCATACATAAATTCAATCCATCCATCAATAATGAAGCTGAAATTGACAGCTATCGAGATCTTCCTTTTTTATTCACGGCATTTCTTAACCTACACTAACATCTGCCTGGTTGATCATTCATCATCCTTCATTTCTGGTCGATTCTTCTTTTGCTACTGGAAGAGATATGTAACCCAGCATCATGCCATATCTCCTCATTGCAAACATCATTTTCAAGCTAATATCGTACATTTAGACTCCAACTAGCATCAATATATTCTTTAATACGAAGATGACTGCCGGACAGCAGTCGAAAAAATCTGTACATCACGGTTTTTTAAGGATGATGTTAGGGATCCGAAAGTTTTCCATCAAAAATTCATAATTAAAGATCTTTTGAGCACGATCGGTGATGATAAAATTTTCAGTTTTGTCATTTTGTGGATGAATATGATCGGATCTAGATTTTCTATGTTGATATCCTCTGAAACCATGTACGCACTTTATAGTATTTAACTACATAACGGGCTACTGGCTCAGTTTTACCACAGGTACGGCCAAGGATGCAGCAAAGATTCATTAATCATTTTCATTTTATGCATCCATACATACACCATGTGCAAGACAAAACCAGATTCGAAAACCCATAGATAGGATGTCACGAATTTATTTCTTCTTAAATGTCCATTCATCTACATCCAAAAAATAGATGCGTGATCGCCCAGTAAGGTATATTCACCTATTTTTATTTCACATCATGGCTCTTACGTTACGAGCATCGAATTGTCATAAATTTTTATAGTTGGCAAGAGTCATGGAACTATATCAAGAAATGGAGAAAGTCTGTCAATGAAGTTCCAATTATCCAGTCCAGACAATTCGCAAGTGGGTGACTGCAGCCTCAGGACAGATCCTCCCTTTGAAACTTTTGTTCTAATTCTAGGGACCTAATTCGGGTCCCTAAAACACCTTAAAACTTGCTGTACATGTATATAAGAACAATAATAATAGCATCGTGAATCTTTCCAACTACAAAACTGAAAATGACTTGTCAGGGCCTCTTTCAAATAATGTATCAAAGTTAATTCTCTTCATGGCTTGCATGACATACACGCATTTAAACTTGTTTTTGGAGATGATGTATAAAAATAGATGCACATCATTTGCAGGTAATACATAGTAGAGCACCGATGTAAAGGCACGTCATTATAAAGTCACAGCATCATTATGATGCCGCCCAAGGAGTGCCTTTGCACTGATGTTCTACCGACAAAGTATGACAGTTTTATCATCTGAATCTTCGTATTTACATATGAAAGAAGCGCAATATAGAAACATGAATTTATCGGTTCAGGGAATTAGTGATCAATATATCGAAAACATGTGAAAGTTGAAAGTACTACTGCGTTTGATAAAGGGAATCTGATGGTTCTGTCCGCCAGGCCGACGCTAGGCAATTTAAACCGCAAGCTATATATTGACATCTATAATTAGAGCATATGAGGTCATGAGGCGATGATCTATTATTCCACAAAAAATCGTTACTATGAGAATTTGTTGTTACAGGAAACCTTAATCTGAGAATTGATTACTTGAAGACCGACTACCAGCCCCTTGTCATTGATGCATGTCACTTCTTCCCCTATCGTCTCTTTGATCTGCAGTTCTACTCTACCGCGTAGTCCACATTGTTTCATGGATACATTCGCGCCATACCATTCGCACAATCAACTTCTTACTCGAAGTCAGATTTTCACATTGTTTCGTATGTGGCATATGAGTTATCTTTTCTATTGATAACGTGCCAAGTGCATCACATTTGGGATGACCACCTGTGAGTGCGCAATCTATGAGCAATGGATTAAAACCTCAATTTCTGTACAAAAGGAAGATTAGAAAAATGTATGGAATTGAAATTCGAAGTCAAAAAGTACACTTGAGAAATATTTTTAGAAAGAAAAGGCACAAATGGACAACGAATTTACTGCAAAAAACAGTTTCCTGCACAGGCATGAGAAGGCATGATTTTTCCACTTTAGCGGAGGGTTTTACATGCACTGATAAGTGATGATGTTTGTCAACATTCGTCCATCTATCAGCATGTGTTTATACCTGTATGTAATTTATTCAAAATAATACTTACAATGAACCAATAAATATGCAGTACTTCCAACGTGAACAACATTGCGTTGAATGGCAGATACATTTGAGGGTCTTTGTTTAAGTGAAACTTATAAACACCGTAATTTGAAGCGTGAAGGACCTTCAATGGATACCAATATAGCCGACATAGAGCCCTGAAAAGAAAATTGATGCTTTTGAGGAAGTGGATATACTTTGACTCATTCAGTCTGTCAAAATTACACATAATTTGTTACGTAATCATATTGTAGATAACAATGAGCGGTTATTTAAAGTCGCTTGATTCACTTGCGAGTTGCGAGATCAAATAAACAGAAAGGATAATCACAAATTAACATCATACTAAATAAAAATCATATTGAATTAATCTGTCCTGCATAAAATAATGCATCTCCGAAGAGTATTCTAGGCAATTACGCTATGACCAGTCCTCATGTCTTTTGTTCAACTCGGCGCATTCCTGTCTCGAGTCCAAAAGATAAAGCTTATTGTATGCGACATGCCAAATAAATTATGAAGGTTGACAGACTTTTTTAAAAAAGTCATGAACGGATAGACATCACAAATAATAGCAGACATTTTGTTCACTAATAATTTCTTATTCAACATGTCAGAAGACATTTACACGGAATCTAAGTCAGCCCACGATGATTACCGATTTAGTAACTCAATATATTACACAAGTAATAATTCCATTTTCGCATGATCCGTCCACAAGAGTTGAACTGATTGCAAACATCTTGTCTCTTGTCTGTTTAGATGGATTGTCATCCGGCCAAACTATGGCGTGACACATCTAACACTATTTTTTAGGTGATATTAATTTATATATTAATCATCCTATTTGTTGTTCTACAACGACTTTTCGTTGACTAAATAAAACAACCGAAATAGGCTACATCCATAGAGTAGGGATATATACCGGTAGGTAGAGTGTCGACTCAAAAAAGTATCTGTATAAAGTGAAAAATGTTATGTCAAAAGATTCAGCTTTTTGCGGAGATTACGTTCCCGTGGCCAAAAAAATTTTTGAGCACTTTTGAGAAAAGTCAAAATTTACCAATTTATATATTATCGAGATGACTCTCCCAAATAAGTAGCATGCAACAAGTTGGATATCAAAAAGAATGAATATTTGCTAATAAGCATCCTAACAAAGCGGAAATCAAGCTGATTATCAAGGGAATTTCATGAATTGTATTATAATGAAAGTCTTCATGAAAAAGTCTTCTTGGTTGAAATTTCAAGTTTTTAATTCAATTTTCACCGGCGTGATTTGATGATTCACTAAATTCATGTTTCATCTCTTGAATCTGAATACTGATGTGGAACCATGTACATCTTTCAAAGTTAAAAGAAATAATTGTCTTCGATTATGTGATTTTCTGCCAGTTGCAGGTGCTTGTTTGTGATATGATTACGCTTAAGAAAATACTCTTGAGGTTCAGCATCAAAGGAATAGCAGGTCAGTTGCTAATTTAACAAACATTACCTATACAAGGCTGTCATGACACGGACGATCAGTGAAATAATATCATTTCGTTCTGCATTGCTATCATGATCAGTCAATTCCATTGTAATTTCTGCAAAACTGCAAGAATTTGCATATCTCACATTTGGTGACAATTCACCTGTATCTACCTTGAGTTCATTTAATAAGATCGAAAGTGTATACACATTGAGAATTTAATAAATGCGGAGTTACCACTCTCCCTAATATATTTACTCTATGGCTACATCAATTTATATACCAACTTAAGATTTCATATAATAATAGGCTCTCTTGGTCATCACAAAACAACCAAAAAAGTCCCAGGGAAACTTCGCATTGTTCCATCATTCAATGTGTGTAACTCACTAAGGACATTTTCATCTTCCAATTGCTGTTGCTAAAGCCTAGGCTATGATCATCTTGAGATTTTTGACAAACTGAAACTCATCATAATGTGTTCAATAACTTTTCATTATAATTCTTGAATAATCTCTTAATGAAAACCTGCCGTCAAGTCCGAACCAGAGCCGGGTTAGGCAGAACATGTAGGCCTAGATTACCCGGGCCAGCTGCACATTCCGAAATTTTCATGTTTGATCCGTTGAATCAGGTGATTTCTTAAATCTTGTGCATCAATGTTTGTGACGGGTTATCGGCATCGCAATTGAGACATGAAAATTGGTGTAGTAGCAAAAAGAGCTAAAGCTCAGAAATTGAAAAGCGCACAGCCACGATATTTTTTGCATAAATTCTCTCTTAGCGCGTTCAATCCAGTGATGACATAATCTACTCTATCATCTTTGGAAAATATGCATGGAATCCTACACAAGTGAATTTCATCATTTCTATTAACAGATGCTTCTATCATTTCCTCACCTTGGGTTAATGTCAGTTTTCAAGATGCTATTATTGTTTCTTTTGAACTGATTCAACACAAATCAGCTGAATTAACAGATGGTTTGCAATCAATTTCATTTTAATATGCTAATAATTCTAATATTTCTGATCCACCTCATGATCAGTGTTTTCTTTCAGGAATGTCCAGTGTATCAGACGATATTTCGTCACCCATACTCGGATGTACGAGCTAAAGCGGACCGGACCTCAAGAACCGGTTCGATTTCATCTCTCGCTCCATGACAGTGGCGATGGCTGCCATATTTCAAAGTTTTCACCATTACATCGTGGTGGATTATCAAATATAACTTGGTGAGGGTTGCGAGTGTGTGGAGCTGCCCCATACCTAGCTTTCAAAAATGGCTCGTGCCTTGGGTGTGGACACCATGTGTATGGACACTACGTGTTTATACATGCACTCTTTGTCTTTCCTGTGCCCACATGTATAAAAGACATGCACTGCATGCTTGAGATATCATGTACATGCGCTTATTTTACACAAGATAAAAATGTAGAGCAATCAATCGACCGTTTATGCTAAGGCTTATGCAGTCCGCCAGTTAATCATTTGCATTTTATAAATAATGATGGACAGGTCCCTGCTTGAATTTTCTACCTTGACAAAGTACAAACGTTCGAATCGTCTGCAATATAAGATTTCGAATAACACATTGGACTTATTATTTTCTCTGCAGATAAATCTTTGAAACTATTGTACTTTCACATCATGAAAAGCACCTCCAGCTCACGGCCATCGCATGGATCCTTTTACAAACTGTGTCTATAGCAACATCATAACTAGACACCGACATCTTAGGTAAATAATTTTGTCATTTTAGGTTTGTTATTGGTGAACAATTTACAAATTTAGGTTGTTTATTTAGGTGAATCAAAATCCATTAAAATATCTAGATTCATTGAGAGCAATGGTATTTTTTGTTTATTTTCATGAATTATACTTTTTTCGGTAAAAAAATTCGACAATAATGTACGCATCAATTTTAAAAAAAGAATTGGATACACAAAAAATGACTATTAAGTCCTAGATTTATTTGCGATTCGGTACGATTTTATTTCAAGCTATAACACTGCACAGATCAAGCATTAACAATTAAGTATGTATGTTTGAAAATGTATGTTGACAATTCAATTATACAATTGTGCATGTGTCAAACAGATCAAAATTACTCGTATTTCAGATGTAATATGAACTCTATAAAGACTCTATAAATGCACTAAAAGAATTTGAAACTATGACCAGAAGCATTTGGCACTGCCCAGAATCACTCATCAATGTCTTCATTATTCCGATTATAAAAGTAATTCGTTACCACGATTTTCTGAATGTTTTCCAATGTGAGTACATGTAGATGAGCTAATCAAATAGCAAGTTTTTGTCGTAATGACAATCTTTAGGGGATCTAGGTGCTTTTAAAAAATATCCGGATTTTAGGCAAAAAATTCATTTTAGGTGATTCACCTAAATTGTCGCTGTCTAATCATAACCAAGTAAATATATTAGTCATGTTTTTTGAGCATTCATGGCAGTTATGTATTTTTCTAAATCATCAAATGACTTCTTTTCTATCATACAAGAGTGTGTCAATGATAACAATTTGTGAAGTATGGATCACATATGTACATTCTGAATAATCATCTGAGTAACATATCTTCATCAAGTCAAACAACTGTGCATTCTAGATGCGACTACAGAAATTTCTCATTAGTAGAGGAATATAAAAAGTTTCACTCTCCAGGTCGTCTGTGTCACGTAGGGGATATCACACAGATACAAATATGAGGAAGTAGTGAATAGTGAGTTGCTGCAGAAGGAATGACGCATCTAAGGTCGTACAGTTGATGCATCTGTTTCTCCAAGGTTCAGTATCACGTCATTTTAGTATTTAACATCATGAAAATGAAGGACTCAGTCAATTATTTTGAACTAATATTGATTAGTGTCTAATTGCGATTACATGTTTTATTTTCTTTACTTTAGATAGCAGTATAAAGAAATAAGCTAAAGTGCACTCGTTTTGCTCATGTACTGAAATGTATTTTCATCATTCTATCGTAGTTTCTAAATATCATCATCACAAGACACATTATCTCCAGTAGATCGTCCGCACTGTAGCAATGGAGGACAAAAGGGGTATGATAGCATGACACGCACCCTGAACCACTGTCGGTCGGAAGAAAGAAATTTGAGCGTGGTTGTATTCTACACATGTGATTATGAATGATGATGATGAAATAAATGGTTTAACGTCACTACTCCCCATACTGGGGGTTTGCACGGTGCTGAACTAGTCAGACTTTTTTTGGAGCGCTGTAGTACATCTAGTCCGGATGTCCTTCCTGACGACTTCCAATAACACTTTCGGGGCTCGACCTCTAGACCGAAAGATCGCTAGGCCAAGTACTCAGCCACTGTGCCATGGAGACCATGGAGATCCAGAGTGTGATTAGTGATCAAATTCTGGATCAACTGATATCGAAATATTTCTATCTTGCTGACTATTTCTTTCAGTTTAGAATGTTGCAGATTGATTATCAAACATAAAACAATGCGTAACCATGTATTCATGTAGGCTGCTCTTGATAGTAAATAATATAGACTGAAATTTTGTGTCATATTCTCTAAGTAATTGTTAACTATTTCGTATAGAAAATCAGTCGATAAAACAGAAGGAATTGTTTTTTTACAACATGAATGGTGGCCTTCGTGTCATAGTGTCGAAATGCTCGGCCCACAGATCCTTTGGTCTAGCAGTCGAGCCCTGAGAGCGTCATTGAAAGTCGTCTGGACTATAGACGCATCACAAGGGGACTGGCTGTATCAGCACCGAGCAAGCCCCCATTGGGGTGTATAGTGATTTTAAATCCTCATCTTTATAGAACAAGAAGACACTTGCTCGGGCACGTGAAAGAAATAATGCACCCTCTTCCTGCCTCCACGACTTAAGGTCTCGCTGAAGGCAAGAATCACTTCGTTCGAGCGTAAACCATGTTTTTTCCACAACCTACTTAATTTCAGCAATACCTTTTTTATAAAGTAAAAATGGCACCTGGATTTACTTCCACCATGCAAATACTGGTATCTAATTGATCAGCATTCAAGCTAGTGCAGATGAAACTACAGACGTCTGTTGACCGGTTGTTCACACAGGAAACACGCGGCCGTCGGATCTGTTTCCAATTCTGAGACTAAATATACACATAATTGTGAATCATAAATGAGGATGTTATGTTGTTTGTTTAGAAAACCAGTCATTTATTCTCTTTATATTTTCATACAGAAAACAATTTACTGATTTCATGCTCTCTATAATCATTGTTGAAAATAAATGGTTTAACGTCACTACTCCCATACTGGAGGCATGGACGGTGCTGACATCGTGAGACTTTAATCTTGAGCGTTGTGGTCCTTTAGTTCGGATGCCCTTCCTGACGACTTCCAATGACTTTCGGGGCTTGACCTATGAACCATAATATCGATGTCTGTAGCACTTGACCACTGAGCCACGTAGACTACAAAATATATTTACGTTGTTTATACTTGGAAGCACATTAGGCACGGAGTCTTTCTTCCATGTGGCCGAGTTGTTATATATTCCACTCTCATTCTTTTTGTATTGAGTGTTTAGCAAGAATGTAGCCTGTACCTATTTTAAAAGTCTTAGGTTTTTAACCCGACCAAGGTTTGAACCGAAGTCTCCCGGACGCAGAGCGAACACTCTACCACAAGGCCACACCGCCGATTACAGTGCTGGTCTCTATAATTATTGTTGTTATTGCTTTTAGTAACCTTTACTACCCGTCACTATTTTTAATATTGTTTCTGGCGGCTTTATTTTTTTCACCATAAGTCGAAGTTCAGTGCTGAGTACGTCTGATTGCAAGCGTTAGTAGTTCTTCTTCACAACATTATACCTCGAGGTAGCTTGCTAGTTTTATAGACCCTTGAAAGATGCCTGAAGTTTGAACCCATTTTCATTTCATTTATCAGTTGTCAATTGACTCTTCCAGTATCCTCGATGATGTCATTGTTGAATGTCAAAGCTTATTCGCGTTGAACTTTGGATGTACTTCGATTGAATTTGTTGCTCAAAATATTCTTAAAACAGAAAGCATTTGACGGAGACGCACGGTAGAGACAGAAAGTTTAATGCTATATATGTCATCATAATGAGATCTTTAAAACTGACTGACATTTGCTTCTGCGTAGCCAAAACGACTATATAAAGGTGAATAAAAAATGTCCAATAAATACTTTCGAAACTGATTCGCAAATGCGGTATTTTTGTTTTTGAGGCAAAAGACACTGCTCACTCCTTGGGTTCATTTTTTAGCCAAAAAATGTCCATGAAGTCAAAAGCAGTATGGTACAAAGTCCCGACGCTTCGAGTGTCACATTCTTCCTCTGGAGCCAAAGATAATATCTGGTCAAAAATAAAACCCCAGGAGTGCGCAACGTGTTTTGCCTCAAAACCAAAGAAAACATGCGATTTGCCTTCAATAGACATTTGGACATTGAGAATTTGGAAAAGGTCAAGCATAATAAATTCAAAAATATTTTGTGTTTATCAAAATATTTTGGGATGAGCTCACATCCCATTATCAAACATGTGGCCTATTTTACGTACGCTTGCTGAAAAGCTTTGTGCTGCACGCAATATTTCCTACAGTTTAACAAATAGGTACCCATAAATGACGTGGTTCTGCTTTAATTTTCTGTCCTTTAATGATAAACAGTCCGTTTCATAAAAAGTGGATCATCCTAAAATTTGACTAAATAAAACATAAGTATGATACAGAAAGCATTTTTCATGTTATTTCATGTCCCTAATATATTTAAATGTCCTTATATAATTTGATAAGCAGCGGTTCTTAAGAAGCTAATATTTTGTGGCCCTACCCTTATTGTCAATGACATTACCAATTCGTCTGGGCATTGATTCGATGATATCGTTGATTTTTGACTGATCTAACTTTCTCTACTCTCTTTTTAACAGTGACGTAAGTTGTGATGCGCCATCTGTAGGTAGCAGTGAACGACGAACGTTACGTTTTAGAATACTCCATACATTTTCTATGGGATTCAGATCAGGAGAACGAGCTGGCCAAGATAATGTCCTAAGCCCTAATTGAGACTTGCATAAGTTGACTCTACTACTCCTGTGACACGTAGCATTATCATCCATAAATAACCAAGTCGATGGATCACCAAGTTGATCTGTCATTTGGCCAATGTTCATTCGTAAAACATTCACATAGCGTTCAGAATTCATGGTTCCTTGTTGTATGTGAAGTTCAGAGCGGCTTTGGTCCAAATGCCAGCCCAAATCAGTAGAGTCGCACCACCTTGTACCCGGGGACGATGTAAATGTCTCGGAATTTCCTGATCAGATTTTAACCATAACCTCAATCGACCATCACTATCCTTCAGACGGACTGAAGCGTCATCAGACCAGACAACCCGATCCCATTGATTTCGCCAGTGACAATGACTCATTGCCCATCTGAGACGTCTTTTTGTATGCTGATCTGATAATTCGATCTGAGATGGCCTCTTACAGCTCTTGAAATTCGACTCAATAAGTCTTCTACGAATAGTGGACTTAGAAATAGACGAGTCTAGTGCAGCCATCTCAGTTAACGAGAGACTTGGATCAACTTTAACAAATCTCAAAATTAGGCGGTCTCTACGTTTGGATGTTTTGTGTGGACAGCCAGGGCCCTCTTTACGACAGAGTCGAAAATCATCATTATCCGATCGATGCACATTTGTGTAAGGGACATTTAGTCGCTTGCTTGTAGCTCGCAAAGAAAACCCTAGTTCTAGCAAGGCTGACACTTTGCCTTTTGTGAATGCGATCTCGTTATTGTTCATTTGTGCTTTGTATTGTTTTCAACCGGTAAGAGATAGATTTCTAGCTGAAAGCAATCAGGAGTGCTGCCAACACCACCGCAACGAAGTCAGGAGGCTATGGAACATGAAGTCCAGTTAATCACATGTAGCAGTTACATTATTTTTGATGAATAATGGTGCTATACTGGCTCTGATTGACCGATTTTCTTTATTTTTGTTTTGCTTGATAGCTTTTGGCTTGTAGAACAACATATTACATAACAAAGGAAACAAATGTAATTTTATAAGAGTGAGGTATGATTTTGTGTAACATTGCTAAATGAAGATCAAATTATCTACTACTTTTTTATCTGTGACAGGAAAACAACTCAATATTCATGCTTGAAATTTCCAACAATGATATAAGTAAGCACAACTGACATATCTCCCAAATTTCAGAGAAATTCGTTCAAGTTTGGCGGAGTTAGACAAAGTTGAAGTTAAGGCGATATTTAAGGGTGATCCATTTTTTATGAAACAATCTGAGAAATATCAAAATATGCGTGATTTTTGGCTTGGTGAATGCAGAAGAAAGTAATAAGAAGCTAAATGACTTTAGAAATATACTTTTAATGAAGTCAATGGAGGACTTTATTTACGATCACTTACACCCACAGAATTAGACAGGTCCTCTCTTCTTCTGTTTGACTAGATAGGAAACATTGAAACATGTAACGTAAATGAAATGGCACAATCTCCTGACTAAATACCATAGCAATCGAACAATGAGCAGCCAGTTCAACATCAAACACGCCAAATTATACAAAGTTTCAGTGACTGCTATCCACCGGATCACACAGCAAAGAGACACAGACGATGTCAAGTTCTACAGAGAAGTTTGTGAACGTTTTTTCGTGCGCCTGTCAACCTTTTTAATAATGATCGGAGGGCCCAACATTATCGAGAAAACTTTTGCGCAATGATCTGAATTCTTCGAATCTGAAGGAGTCGTGGCGATCGGAGCATTTTAAAGGAATTCAGAGCAATCCGCAAGCGACGAACGACTATTTTTCCTATCTCTGTAAGGTAATAAAAATCTCTTTTTGCCCACTTATTAAGTTCCTGCATGTGCCATCTGTTTGAATCAGTTTGCACTTCTAGCAAAGTGATACGATTAAACAATCTAATTCTGTGCTTACACCGCTATATGGATGAAACAGACTTTGCAATTATCGGAACTGCCGATAAAGTTTCCACACATCATCTAAATAAATGCATTCTTAAATTCCTCACAAATATCGGAAAAAAACTCACTCCCTGGAGCTGTAGTTTAAAATTCATAAAATTTAGGTACAATTTAGGGTATTATTGTTGCACAGTAGTGGTGTAAGAAGTCACAACCCAGCGTGTTCTAATTCACTTGCACCCACAGTTGTGAGACTGACATGCATGAAAAGTGCGACTTCCTTAGAGATGTGATGCAGCACATTGAACCGATTTCTATGTAATTGCAGAAACTATCTCAACAATTCAACAATTAGATCCAAAATTGAATGAGTTTCAAACATAGAGGTCTTTCAACTCTGTTCCCTGATAATGGTAAGATGAGCATTTCAAAGAATAGAAGATCCGTCTGAGCTGCTGATATCCAAGCAGAAAAGCTATTAGATTGGGTTGTCTAGGGAGATAGCATTTAAAGGCGTGTTCTAGCTGATCATTTTATGTCATAGAAGTCCATTCCCTACATCATAGCAGTAGCAACTGAAAGTTAATCATGAAGCTAGATACATAAAGAATAGAAAACATAAAAGAGAGTTAGAGAACATCTGGGTAAGCTGACAAAAAATGCTTCCAATGCCTAAGTCATGGATTTCTGCCTAAATGCAGCGAGGACGCAATGTCAGTTTGGCAGAAAACTGTGGCGACAATGCGGTTACACCCACAGAATTAGATTGCTTGAGCGTGTCACTTTGATAGAAGTGTAAGCTGATTCAAAACGATGGCACATGCAGGAACTTACTAAGAGGGCAAAGAAATTTTTAATACCTGGCAGAGATAGGAAAAATAGTCGCCTACGGATTGTTGTGAATCCCTTTAAAATGCTCCGATCACTACGATTCATTCAGATTCGAAGAATTCAGATCATTGCGCAAAAGTTTGCTCGATAATCCTGGGCCCTCCGATCATTATTAAAAAAGATGGCAGGCGCACGAAAAAACGTTCACAAACTTCTCTGTAGAACTTGACATCGTCTGTGTCTCTTTGCTGTGTGATCCGGTTGATAACAGTCACTGAAACTTTACACAATTTGGCGTGTTTGATGTTGAACTGGCTGATTGTTCGATTGCTATGGTATTATGTCAGCAGATTGTGCCATTTCATTAACGTTACATGTTATGTGTTTTCTTTCTAGTCAAACAGAAGAAGAGACGACATGTCTAATTCTGTGGTTATCGCACTCTCGATTAAACACGTGCTTCGCACTCGTGTAATCGCTCGTGGTGCAAACTTTAATTGTTTTACATTGGTTATAGCCTATATAGAGAGCGTCATGTTTTACAAAGAAAAAATCGATTAATTCAATTCATGCCAAATTCATTCAATTCCAAATCAAAGAGTTAAAATTATTTCTTCTATGCATCATTACTCGGTAAGTGTTCGAAAAGATCACCATCAGCATTGATTCATATTTGCCATGCCTTTGGTGGCATCAAGAACCCCAGGAACAGAAGTGGTGGTCTTTTGATTCAAGCCATTGATTGATTGCCGTCATTGGTGAGCTACCAGCCCTGATGATGGAATGTCGATTTATCTCGATATATTCTTTAATGTCCTTCAATTTCACTCTACTTGGCCATTCTCAAATCCTAGATGATAAATGCTTTGACAGTATTATTGTGATTGACAAGCCAAAGTGACACATTTTCAAAACGAGCTTTAAAAACGATCTTAAATATTTAAGACCTTCTGATAAATTATCAACATATCTTACTTCAAAATACATCGATGACAGATTCAGACCTTCAGAAACTTAAATTCTTATCGCGGATTTCGCAAACCAAAAATTTGTTGAAGACAAATAGGCCTTTGAAAGACAAACACTACATTGGGCATTAGCCACTTTAAAGATTAATAACCTAGCTTGAGGAAAATCCGAAAGTCTGAATATGACTCTCTGAAATGACCGAAAGGCCTCTGGTAAGATAGCAATACCGCGCATTTGCTGTTTCGGGCTTTACTCAAATTTGGCAAACACATGTCTGTTCCTCTGCTAAATGAAATCATCCTAAAAATATTTGTTTATTACGAGATAATCCGATGACCGATAATCCACTCTGCAATTGGTCAATTCCGATTTTCTTAAGACGTTTAAAAAGTAAATTGCATAGATGGACTTTAAGTCGTAAATTATCCTTTGATCATGCTTATGTGGCATCTCCTGAAATCTCATGCTCACCGCTTTACAATTGATCCCAGAAATGACCTCAAAATGCAACCGTAAGACATTATTGGACTTTAGAATGTGTAATAATCATGTCTTTTGTCACTTCTGTAATGAATGCGGTTTAAAACATTGCAGCAAGGCTTACTATAATTCAATGACCATTGGTGACGTTTGATAAACAAATACATAACACACCTTGACTGGAACGATACGGCACTGCACAGTGAAGGACGCATGAGAAAATAATCTGACCATTATATGGCGTCACCGAAATGGTTCACTTGATGGAATATTATCAGCGAGCCAGATGTATTCCATTCTAGTAGAAGAAGTCTCGAAAGTGCGATTTTTATCCAAAAGTGAATTATTTACAGCTAGATGTAAAGATGCCATGCTTCTTCTTTCTTTGATGCCTCCTTTGATAATTTTGAAAGTCATAGATGCCGTATCTGGTTACATCAAAAGGTCGAAAGGATTATGTGAGAATTAACATTGACTTCACTGCATTTAATATCATCGGAAGCAAGACTGAAGACGAAATTTGCGCGGATTTTATAAGACTCTGATGAACATTTTATTGAATACGTAACACAGGTTATATATATTCGGGGGTGGGTTCTATTTTTGGACATGCTGTGCGAAAAACGTTTCTAGTTGTTGAGAAGTCATTATTTCGGAATTCTCATCTGTTTATTCCACAGAAAAATACACGAGTTTTCGATGGCTCTAGACTTTTCTAGTTTGTAATGTAATTGTCTCGATTTTTTTAGTGATGAGACACAAATATGCTATGTGCATTTTACTCACTGAAACAGTTGATGAGGCGAAATACGAAAGGAAAGAAATCGAAGACATGATGATTAAGATGATTACGATAGTGACAACGAACGACTCCAGGCGCAGAATTTGCAAGAAATAAAACTAGAAACTTACGATAAGTGCCGATGTGCTGTTGTTGATTATTTTCTTCTTAGCAATTGTTTTACAACGATTTTTCAATGCAATTTGAGCAATTATCGATTCTCATCATCTTTGTAAGAACTGTCTTGTAAAGAAAATAATAAAGCATATTTCTCAAACAAGCAAGTTGGTAAGTAGCACCGCAGACCACAAAATGATTGTGATCTACTTGAATGTTGTGCTCCGTACGATCGGAAATTGGACTTGTGAGTATCGTGGATTCCATCAGGAGACAGAGGTTGCGCTGGTTTGGTCACATGCGGAAAAGAAGCGAGACAGAATGGACCAAGGAAGTCACGGAGATCAAAGTTGTTGGCAAGTGTGCTGTAGGACGTCAAAAGAAAGACTTGACGCAATGTGAATGTGAGAGACAAGGATCTAAGTGTTTGGTGCTCTAGAAGGTGATGCGCGCGATCGTCAAAAGTGGAGAAACATTATTAATCGGAAACCTTTCAATCCAGCATCTTGTGGATCTTGCTGCATCTGATTGGCAACAGTTGCAGACGATTATATTCCTCCAATGAGAGAAAACAGATACTAAATCTGCGTTTTAAAAAGTTCTTCTCGATGTGAAATTGTACAAACAGGTACTTGAATAATGTTCTGCTTCAAAATGAGTTTACTTTTGGTTGAAATCCTTCTTTATATTGACATTCCCGCACGTCGCTTATATGCATTTAAACAAACGCAATCTGTCCGAAACCTTACCGAAAACCCATAAGCTAACGCAGAAATGCAAAAATGCCTTTGAGGTGCCATTTAGCATAAAAAGTAGAGTCGAGCTATCATAACTTTTTCAGTGGGAATAGTATCTATAAATGATGAATTCAAAAAATACGTAATTTGTTTTTAATGAGAACATTCAAAAACTACATTAGTCAATCAGCCGCAAATAATCATGTCGTAAAAACAATTCAACATACAAATAAGTCTTTGTAGCGAATTGCAATTCAGATAACAATGCATTCAAACTACCTCAAGACGTTGAGCAGTTATAGATTGCTTTCCAGCTAACCACAGCGCTAATCATCTTCGTTGACATAGAACGCAGCAATTGCTGTTGTTTTAAGCAATGGCATGTATCAATTCCTCAACAGTATCGCGATATAGTAAAGAATTAGAAGAGGTGTGCATCGCGGTATTTCTGAGCAGAAACAAATCAAAACAACATCATCACTTTACTTGACACTCACATGTCTATTCATAATATTTCGCTTGATTTTATTATAATCAAGCAAGGTTGAAATTGGCGGAATAAGGACCCCTCCACGGCTTCTGAGGGTTAATATAAACTATTCCTAGTGGTCTCCGTGGTACAGTGGGGAAGTGCTTGACTTAGCGATCCTTTAGTCAAGAGGTCGAGCCCCGAACGTGTCATTGGATGTCGGCAGTAAGGGTATCCGGATTAATATAGTGCACAAACTCTAAAACTGGACACTAAGACTTCTCTCTAGCAAAGTTGCGGTAAAGCGATCAAAATCGAGAACTGTTCACCGATGTGCTGCGTCCATTATCTGCCTCGAACAATAAACGTGATCGGAATATGAGCCATCCACTGTCTGCCGATATTAAAAGTCGTGAATGCCAGAGACTTCTGTCATTGAACTACAAAATGAGGCAATTGACTAATGATGAACGTTGGCAAGCAGTTAGGATGATAAAAGCGGGTGGTTCCTATCGTAATGTCACCGCACATTTTCGCAGGTCTCCTGAAACCATTCGCAACCTTTGGTTGAAGTACGGTTGTACATGGAATGAATGATTTGCGGGATCCCACGACGAGTGAGCGGTCTTCTCAATGCGCGCGGAAGCTACACTCGATATTAATTTGATTTGAATTTGAATAAAACTGCACATTTACTATTGGAACACTATCCGTTTTTAATTCTATAATGGGGAAAACGGGAAAAATATAAATTTACTATCTACCTGCCTGCATTTTTCGCGAGCTTAATACTGTCTCCAAAATCTACAGGAGATATAGATTTTGGCATACTGTTATAGGCCTACTTTGCGAGCTTCAACATTTTTCACTAGAAAAAAATGCTTTTGGCCTGGATCTCCTACTTAATTGTTAAGTTCTAATTGAATTAGTATTAATTAACAAAAACTTCACTTAATTTAGTTACATGTACATTTTATTCATTTCATTCGCATCCGTAAATAATGAGTACGTGGCTTTAATCAGCAAAGTAAATATATTGTCTTCAATTGTACCGAAACATGTCTTCCGATGATTGAAATCACCATATCACAGAGTGCCACAGAAATCAAACACGCTCGGTCTGATTTCGCACTGTTGTGAATATTATTCTCAACTGTCATTGCAATTGACAGAGAGAAAGAAAATACCACTATCCAGTTTTAGAGTTTGCATAGCATAGTATCACAACGGTGCAGAAAAGTCTAACTAAGTCAGCACCGTCTAAACAACCAGTATGGCGTAATGGGGCGTTAAAGCTTCAAATTTTCCAGGCTAGAAACCAAATGACAGTCGCAACGTGCTTGTTGCATTATCGTTATTAACTCCTCTAGGTACGAGGGGCGCACCAAAAGTTCGTGACGTTTGATTACCATGGTTTTAATTCAACTTTATTCTTTAATCATTCATCGTTGTCATATTGTATCAATCATGTGCATTGCCTGTGAAGTATTGTCGGTTGATCGGTAACCTATAGCAAGGACGTCTATAATTGTTATGAGGCAACAACACTGTTATGAGGTAACAACAAATACTTACAGACGTCCTTGCCTATAGAGACACGAACTGAAGCCGGTAAGTAGTGAAGCAATTTTACTTTTGTCAGCATGACGGACTTCACAAACCGTGGAGATCAAAAAGTGGAGATCTTGTCTGCTCTTTCTGTCCAAGGAACGGGAAACACCAACCCGATCGGCTGAGCGTCTAAAAATAGTCTTCTAGACAATGCTCCTGCAAGAGCGTCCATCAAGCAAATGTTCCCAGAGGAACGGAAGTCATTGGAAGACGTTGAGCGCTGTGGCCATCCATCCAGTCAAGCCAGCGAAGATAATGAAGATTTGGTTTGGCAGCTGATCCAGTCTGACAGACGCCCAACATTTGATGAGCTGGAGGAAAAGTCTGGCCAGCTGTCGCATGGGACTCTTGAGCGCATCTTCCATGACCGCCTTGAGTTGTGCAAGGTTTCGGCTCGTTGGGTACCAAGGCTGCTGACTGAAGAACAGAAAGATGCTCGGGTCACCAACTCCTCTATTGTTCTTGGTCTTCTGGAAGACCATGACAAAGGGTTTTGGAGCAGATTCATCACGGTTGACGGAACTCCGCTGCCAAACTTCATTCCATAATATAGGCGAAAAGAAAAATGAATGCAATGAATAATGCGAGGTGAGCAGCCACTGGATCACGCCAAGACAGCATCTTCTGCAGGCAAGTTCCAGGTGCCAGTCTTTTGGGATACCCAGGGGATTTCCAGGTACCAGTCTACTGCCCTCCTGATCACACAATCAAATCCGAATACTACAGCAGCCCCTCACAGATCGTGCACAAGCTTTTGCCGTAAAAAGACAGGAAAAGATTTCGCGACGTCCTTCATGTCTGCAGCATAACGCGGGGGACCAAGGAGCGAAAACGATTACCACAATCAAGCAGCTGAAGTGGCTGCTGCTTCCTCGCCCACTGTTTTCCCCTGACTTGACCTCTACTGACTCTCATCTCATCGGTCCGATGAAGTAGGCAATCAGAGGTGTTCGATTCAATGGTGATAGAGATAAAGAGAGCACCGAAAGCTTCACTCGGGAAATTTCCGCAGGATTGGCTTGAAGAAGGAATGAAGAGACTTGAGAAGAGATGGGAAAAGTGTGATGAAATTTAAGGTGATCAGATCGAAAAAAGAGCTTTGGCATGCTTTTAATGCTGCCAATAAATATTTGTGCAACTGGAAGTTAAATGTTTTTCTCGTGAAATGCAACTGTCAGAACTATAAGAAATCATATTTAGATATGTACTTGCGCCAAAATGGACGTCTATAGATAGGAGAGACAAACGTCACGAACTTTTGGTACGCCCCTCGTAATTTCTTAAAACTTAGGTGTCGACACCTCCTTTTGAAAAATTGACATCACGAGCGTGATCGCTCACAATTGAGGTTCAACTACAGTTCAACTAAACACTATGTTTACATTTTTACTGCGAATTTTATTTGCTCACACTCTGTACTTACCAACTAAAAGCAAATGACACGAAGCCAATGGTTGATAGAAAATCATTGACCTTATGTACTTTTCCTCCTCTTGTTTTCAAGTAAACGTTGATCTTTGTGACTTCCAAGAGAATGTCTGATATGTCATGAAGAAGGAGTACGAGAGCTCCTATCTTGTAGTACCTGCAAGAATGTAAACAATAGAGTTAATTCCTTCACAATGAAGCACATGTTACCATTCATTCGTTAAGCGCGATTCTAAAAATATCTATTGAATAAGCAAGTTAAAATATCAATCTCACTTCAGAATAATTTTGCGGAAAGAATTTCGACTACCTTAAAAAATGCAATTTGGAAAGGGATCTGCCTAGATCAGTGCTAGGCAACGTGTAGCATGCCATCGTTTCTCAAATCAGACGTGGTTCGTGGAAATTGTTATTCGAATAGATGAAGTAGAAATGGTCCATTCCGACATTGACGGGCATTTGAAAGGCACTAATTTGTTAGAAAGTTAATTTAGCAAGGGATTTTGATTATACATGTAGATCTATAAATATAGATGATATATATATAATATTATTATAAATCTTTTAAGTTAGTGCTTGGGAGCGAGTGTCCAGTTGATCTAATTTGCATTATCTTATATTATATGGCATGCAAGCGAATAGATGCACTGTGCTTTACAGAGCGTCATGCTCCGATTAAATAAGGGAATTATCACATTGCCGTTTGGGTCATAATAGTTATATTATCACATTGCCAATAATGCCATACTACCAGAATTTGATAGCACAAGACATCAGCTTTCGCATTTATTTATGTCTATTCACTTTTCATTATTTTCATAGATTTTTGAAGGTAAAATAACATTCCTTGATAGTAAACAAGCTAGCTGCATACAATCCTGCAGCATTCCTTTGCATGCTTAGTTATGTCATCAAGTATATGAGCACTAAGCTTGTGTATGGCGCAGGAACCCTTATGTAGGCTTAAAAGTACAGATTGAAGGAATGTTTACCTACCTCTGTCTAAATAGGTAAATGGTCTGTCTGTGTTTAAAATAGGTGGTCTGAGAACCCTCTCTCAGGCCACTACTTGTGGCTTGATATCCCACCTTGTTTGCCCCACCACAGATCTAGAGCGAATAGCATTGAACTTAATATAATGCAATTTCCTATTATTCAGCGAAGAAATATTCTTCGGTCACTTCCTTGTCCGAGGAAATTCGGTTCAAGCCAAGTTGAAATAAGTCCATGGTAAGCTTCAAACATGTATGAAATTGTCTGGTGAATATGAAAACGTACTTGTCGAACACCTTTTCCAAAGCTGGATTGTGTCTGATTTATCTACTGTTTTATCACTGGCATAAATAGCATTTCAAAATTATGAATTTCCAATTTTTCATGTTTTTAGGAATGAAGTAAATTTGATTATGATTTTTTCTATGATTTCGTCGTTCTGGCTACTATTGCAGAATGTCATTGAAGTAGCAGCTTTTCATGGGTTGCGTAGCAGTTTAGTAACTCATATCCATCGTCGCTGAACGGCCAATCCAAACGAATGCTTTACCGGAGGGATAAGGCAAATGGCAAGTAAAAGCGTTGCAGGTATATGAAAACTCATAATACTGAGTTCTGAGAGTTGATTTCATCTTTGAAGATAGAAAGCTGAGGAGAAATGCATCCCGAAAGATGTTTGGAGACCATTACGTGTTATTTCGAGGAATTCACACCGATTATGTGTTGAATGAGCATACACCGATTGTGATTAACAGACGTTAGTCCTATCGTCAGCACGAGTTTCTGCTGAGAACGAGGCCGAAAATGTAGACCTTTGTATAAAGATGTATTCGTACACATTGGCTACTGCGACTCTGCATGTTTGCAGAGTTCCACCACTTTCCTCTTCTTGTCAGACAGCATCATAGAAGAACACATGTGAATATAGACTGTGGCTTTCAGTCAGAATAAGACTTTCTGTGTTTTCTCTAATTTAGTGAAAGTATCTAGTCTAGAGACTTACTTTCCGCATAGAATGTCTTCAAGTCATTAACGAACTCCTGCTTCATGTAACTTTGTTTATGATTAGGTCTGGCAAGAATCATAATCCATGAAATAAGACATAAATTGAATAAATTCGAAGGAATCCTTTATATTTTATTTATAAATAACTTCAGAATCGGTCGACCGGGATTGACCGACTGGACTTTGGAGCTTTCAATGTAAATCTCATACATTAAAATCTCATCATTCAAATTCTTGCAAGTTTATGTCTTAGTATCGACAACTGAAACATTTTATTCAAATTTTAGCCACATTTAACACTTTCTACCAGCATACATTCCAATTTGAAGCATATGATGACGCATGCACTTGATAGAAGATGAACTGAAGACATTTTGTGCCATACATTATGGTTCTATGATTTGAATCTGCATGTCAACCGAATTCTACCTGCTTCCTCTTCTTGCAAGACATGATCTAGGAGTTCACATGCAAATACAAAAGGGAAGCAAACCAGGGTTGAACCGGCCGGGTTTTCGGCGGGCGGTCCGTTGGGGAAGGGATGGTGGCTGGCGTCATTGTATACCGGTTGGTGAAGGCTTTGATCGTCCGGCATTATTTGGTCAACTTGTGCCATTAGACATTATTCAATTTCCACACAGCATACGTGAAATGCATGAATGGTAAGCCATCCGGTACTCCGGATAAGCGAGAGTTGCCTATTACAATACAATCACATGCAGTTAGCTTATCAGAAAATTATCCACGATCCACTGTCAAATGTTCGGGTAGTTGACCCTAGATTGCATTGAAATCCATTACTCATAGGATCTCTAAAGTCCAAGCGTTATGTAAACTATCCCATTTAGTAAAATTATTTCACATCTGGAATAATTTTACACTAGATGGGTTGAGGAACACGTAATGCTTCCAAAATTCATGCAGGCTAGAATATATGATTATGGAAACCAGGGAGTCGGAGTCGGAGTCCTAACAAATGATAGGACTCCGGTCTCTGGCCTATAACTAGATCCGAAATATGATACAAACAGATTATTTATCCTCGTGCATAGCTGTCACTGTTTTGATGTCAACTTTCTCCGTCAAACAAAAGTACAGAGACAGCAGTGCATGCAAAGCTTGTAATAGTTGAGGGAATGAACCCTGATAGTGAAAAAAGAATTGTCGTTTCACTCGGTGATTTAGTAGAGAAGACAAGCCTTCCTAGCCTCGATCACACATACGCGCCAAAGGTCACATCGGAGACAAAAGCAAAATATTAGTTTGTTTGAGAACATTATCACTTACCCTAACGTCAATCGTGTGTGATGGCTCCTCCAAAGCGCATATTAAAATCGAAAGTGTACTCATATTGTTTGGAGAAGGATGGGAGATTTCCCTGCCTGGTAGAGACTGGAGAAAAACCATGTGAAGCACACATCAACAACTGATGTGCAAAGTTGATAAACTTTCATAGAAAATTATTGATTTTATACAATAATTATCACTAAAATCAGTGTCAGGTAAGCCTATAATGATCTATGATGTAGGTAACCATAACTAGGCTTACACACTTGCCACCCAGAGGCGGAGTCCCATCAAAATGATAGGACTCCGCATCCCTGCTGGAAACTATATTTGAGATAAAGTAAAGTGTAACTGCATGTATAAGTTGCCGCCGATGATCATTTTTTAACTGTTTAAAGAGCAGTTGGTAATATTTATATCACAAAACATGTGTGTAGATACTCTCGAATTATGTTGCATTTGCATGCTCTTGATGTTGCAATGATTGACTAGGCAATTTATTCTAAACCGAATGTTGTCAATGGTAGACATAGGTTTAATTAAATTAACCGGACGGTCAAAATTTCCTACCCTGAAGCAAACCTAGGTTTCTGTCAAAATTACATGGCTATTGTCCACGTTTTCTCTGATTAAGTGAGAAGAACTGCTTTAAGTCCTCAGCCACAATTATTGCCATCGAATGTCTTTTGGTCATACAATCGTATGCTCATGCACCTTTGTCTAAAAAGCTAAAGGCATATAGTTTTAGCAAGCATCTTTATATCAGCAAGCACAATATTTCGACTGAATTTTATCTGAAACTTGATACTTTTAACCACATTCTCGCATGCATCACCAATTAGAAGGATGATAACGACACACACACACACACATAATAGAAGATGACCTTAAGACATCCCATGCCAAAAATTTTGACATTTTACTTAGTACATCTCATTTAGTCACAGAAAACAGACAAAATTAATTTTAACGAGAACCTCCGTCTGCTTCCACTGCTATTCGTGCAGTGTTATTATATGCTTATCATTGTTTCTGCAATATGTTTGTGTATCTCCACGATCAATTGGTAAAGGTCGAAAAAAAGAGTTCGTCGCATCGTTGCGTCTAACCAAACATTTCCTGGGTTACTATGTGCTGCTGATCGTATTTGCTTTAAATTATTTCATGCCATTGAGCAAAATACCGGACATCCCTTACGTGTAATGTTTCTGGAGCAACCGCAATCTCAAACTCGAAGTGTTTGCTCCTTAAGACCTCCACCCTTCAGAATATGTTGATTTCAAAAGTCATTTATAAAGTACAGTATTTGGAAAGATTAATATTCATTTGTATATTAGCGTTAGCACTTGCTGGCTTGTTGCATCTGTCTTTATATGCATGACTTTACTTGCATTATGTATCTATATGGCTCTGTAATTGCATGTATCTATTTTTGTGTGTCTTGTGCTCACAGATTCCTCAGTAAGTGAGACAAATAAAGAATTCTCTCTCTCATTCCCACTGGATTTACATGTGCTTTCCTTTGATCATGTCTGACAAGAAGAGGAATCAGGCAAAGAACCTCGTTAGACGCGCAGATTCGTGAGAGTCATAGAGTGTTCATTACTCTGTGAAAGTCCGCTGTCGGCCTTGCTCCGCACAGAAACTCATGCTGCCTTCTGGACTATAAATACTTTCAATCATGAAAATTACATTTTTCTTATTACTGAGAGTAGTTGCTAAATACGATGCTTTTGAGTTATTCGATCAGTTATTTCTTTCTTTCGTCTTCCGTTCATCAATTTTCTCGTTCATCTTCATGATTTGAAATTTTTCACTGATGTACGGAATTGAAAACATGTCTGCTTTCATGATAACATGGACTCCTTCTAGGTCTGAATTAAGTCAACCTTTTGGACAAATGCTGCGTGATGACGGTAAACATGAAGACTACAAGATGTCATTTACATGCCCTGCAATTTTGTGAGTAAGTACGGTTGGTGGGAAACTCTCTCAACAATACAGGCTGCAATTTATACTATAATCCATCAGTTACTAGGCAACATATTTTCTTGGATAACAGCATATTTTTCATCGTCAACTAGAAAGACAATAAACTGCTTTGTACTGTTCATCAGACTTACCCCATGGAAAAAGAAAAGTAGAGTAGGAATATAGTAAGACAATGATGAAACATCATAGTCGCGGAATCTTTCCTCCATACATCCATGTACATGGTTCCATATAGACCATGAAGATAAAAACCAATCTGGCAAATGTACAAAATGTAGATATCTCGCGGAGGTCTGCCCAAATCTGAAATGCAATAATTAAATAATCCATTTATGTCAGGAGATACCCTAAACAAGTAAAAAGGAAGTGCTTATTTAAAGCAAAAATCTCAACTAAGAACTCTGGGATAGAAGAAGAAAAAAGCCTACCTAACTTTACAGAACGTATCCGGACTGCGGCAAGAATATGCAAAATAAGCCGTCATTTTAACAACAGCTTCAAATCACGCAATCTGGCAATTCTTCAACCTATAAAGGATATATTTTGTATGAAAGAAGCCTGTACATTTTGTCTAACTGGTGATTGAGTGGATTGTGGCATTAAGGTATGTGTATGTCAAATTAAATGCAAATTTTCAAATTTTGTAACTTATTTTACATCGACGAATCAAAACGTACAATGAGGACTTAGGAGAGTACGTAAAGAATTAGTAATCATTTGTTTATCAACATGTTCGGGATAGACATTCTACAGTTCCATCCCTGAGTTGCACTAATTGGACCATTTTGCATAGAAATCTAAATAACTGGACGGTCAGGCGAAATGTTGAACTGACTGAGATGAAATCAAAATGCCCTGATATAAATGTCCAATTTTAGTCTTCTTTTATGTTCCGTGTCCTAGTCAAGGCGAAACGTTGGACAGCTTTATTATTTCAACAGATATTTTGTTCGAAAAAATATTCTGCTTTCTGCCATCAGGATATAAAATTTAATATTGTATAAAATAAGTAAAGCTATTTTAGCTCATCCTCTAAGCCAAATGCTAAATAACATTTTTCTCAGTAAAACAGTCAGTTTCAATGTCTAGGAGTTTATATTTTGCTTATCGTAGGTAAAAACTTAAGCAGTTTACAGTGTGCTTATGATTAGAAAAATATAAATTCTATGACACAGACAAATTTGCGGCGTCCATTTATGTACAATGCAAATCTAATTCTGCCGAAGTATCTGGTTTACTTGCTTTCTACCTCTCCATTTTTCGTCCTTTTCCACGTTGAATTCCATGTTGATGTTTGATGCCCTCGGATAACACTAACACGGAAGCAACATGCGACCGTGTTTTCCTTGGGCCGCTGTCACACAGGAAAAGGCGTCTTCCATCTTCCATGTCACTCGCCTTTTTGCACATTCTTCATAAGACGTCCTCCATAAGGCGTGATGAGACGATTTTTATCTGCCGTCTTCCACCTTCTATCGTCCATCTTTCAGCTACCGCAGTCACACTAGGGAAATCCATTTCCGATGCAGTCAGCGCTATTTTTCACTATTTACGGGTGCTATGACAATTGTTTTGATCCTCATCCTCGTTCGACATTGTGAACAAAGACTGTTTTCTGATACATTGCTTCTCTTTGCAAATCCTATATCATCCGTCAGACGTCATTTCACGTTGTTCTATTTTTAGAACAGTCTCGCGGCTGACGCCTGACGGCTTATGGAAATGAATTTCACCAGCCGCATAATTTCATGCTGTATGTCCGATGGACGACGCCTTGTGACTTTTCCTGTGTGACAGCGTGATGGACGATGGAAGATGACTTATGGTTGATGACTTTTTCTGTGTGATAGGTTGTATTCTTTTCTACATGTAATTAAAGGGAAATCCCAAATGGAAAATGGAAGACGCATTTCCTGTGTGACAGCGGCCCTGGCATTCTGCCTTCGACGTAAAGCTGGAAAGATCCTACCGTCTAGTCATCTTCTCTTCTCAGAATGTGGCCATACCACCGCCGTCATATTATTCGCAAAATATCGGAAATGCCTTCCAGACTCTTCTTCTTCTTCAGTTCTCCTCTCTTGTGTCCATCGATCAGCTTCACACTACATTCTTTTCACCACTGTTTTCTGTTTTTCCATCTTCATGGTCTGTTTGCCGTTCGGGGAGTCAGACACATACAGAAAGCACCTGACCCTTCATTTTTAAGGACGAGGCTTTTGACGCCAGGAGAGGTGCGAGTTCGTGGAACTTCATCCACGCCTCACTCTCGACATCACAGAAATCTACTTTTTTGCTTCTCAGGAATTAGGAAGACATCAAAATACTTAGCTTTGCGCTCCTCGAGTTTATGTCTCCTTTCTTCGCATTATTCCGCAGCATTCTGAGCTGATACCTTTTTGCCACGTCTCTACTCCAGCAATGATTGGGCTAATCCTATCTCGATGATATCTTTATTGCCTATTCCCTTTACAAGACGATCGTTGCCCTCATCGACCAATCTACGGGTGGGTCTTATATCTTCTTTCATTTCCACGAACATTTGGAGATCTAATTCAAAAGAAGGGAATGTAGTAAAAAAAGTAGGGAAAAGTCAGGAAAATGCTGAATAACACGTACACATGCTGAAAGACGCCTAGAAAGCAGGTAAAATTCGGAAAAGCAGGGGTCGCTGGGAGGTCTGTAATACTTATTCATTTTAGCACTGATTAATAACATTGAAAAGGTTGTTTTCAAAATAAAATTTGATTGTGAAAAATAGATTTTCGGTAACCAGCACCTCGTGGCACAAAATTGAATTTATATCTTGATTTACATACGACTTAGAAAAGTTGCATTGAGAGTCCATGTACCGTTAAACCACTTCCATGCACCGCAAAACAAAGAAATAGACCGCCACCCTCTGTATCCATTATTTTGGCAGTATAAATAGCAGGTAGCCTATCTAAAAATTTGACAGAGCAACAATCACTTACTCACTGTAGCCTACATATTCGCACAAAGGTCTTCATGCCTCATGAAAAACGAAAAAGCGACACATTATATAGCAGATTCTGCTTCGATGTTATGACATTAGGACTATACTATTATACTCGGATCTGATTATGAGCAATATCATCACTGCTATAATTGCTTTCCTTAGAGTATAGCTCTGGCTAATCGTTTTGTGACACTCTGCGCTTTAATTTATAGCTATCAGGTAAAGATAAATTAATGTCAGCTGGCAAGGATTAATCGTAGAAGTTATTAAATGACGATATTGACAAAATAAATGTATGTTTTGTCTTAATGAAGTTTTTGCTCACAGGCCTACCGTAATACCGGTATATGATACATTGTAAATAAATTTTGTCTATAGGCATTTAGAAAGGCATTTTGCGATTGATGATATCTAGAAAAAGAGGCAGTTGAAAAATAGACCGCCACCGAGCACCACCTCTATGACCGCAACCAAAACGGAAAGGCTGAAAAATAGACCACCAGGAAAATAACAAACTTATAAATGACCATGATGAACTTTGGACGATCTGGATACAGTAGGGATGATTTACATTTCCTTAATCCCATGGAAACGAACATTTGATTAAAATACTCTGTTGGAATGTGAATAATTGCTAAATAACGAGTTCGTTAGAGTATAGTCGAGTAGGATATCAATGTGTAGGCGACGCCATCTAGAGTTACCAGATTGCAGAAAACAGTTCATTCACTGAACTATGAAAGACATCACAAAGAACATAAAAGTTACTGATAATGTTAGATGCCTTTCCACATTTAATTACCATTTATAAACAGACTTGTCAGACTGTCTTGTGAAGTATTGTCAAATGCTGGTCAATGTGAAATGGAAGATGTGATTCAGATAATTGAAACAAAGTAAATAAAAGGGGAATTGAAATGTGGGACAACGTTGCACAATCTTCACATACTTTTTTCCACACTACTTCAATTAATCAAGAATGAAGCTTTTACGTCACTACTCCCCATACTTGGGGCTTGGACGGTGCTGACATAGTCAGACTTATGGAGCGTTGTAGCACTTTTAGTCGGGATCCCTTTCCTGCCGACTTCCAATGACACCTTCGGGGCTCGACCTCTGGACCAAAAGATTGCTACGCCAAGCACTTAACCACTGTGCCACGGAGACCACAATTAATCAAGAATGATATATATAAAACGACGATGGATGAACAAGCTACGGGAAACTTTAGCAACAATATGATATGGTTCATTCATTGTCAACATTTGCGACTCATTTGCGGTTTCGGCTGCACATCGATTTCAGCTATCGTTTTAGGCAGTCATAACTTCGATCAACAGTAGAATGAAATAAAATAAACGATAGATGAAGTTGCCATGCAAAAGATGTGTGGCTGGCAGGATCCGATCTTACGACCCCAGGTTAACTAGACCTGTGCTTTACCAGCTGAGCCACGAGCCGC
Source organism: Prostheceraeus crozeri (assembly GCA_907163375.1). Lineage (NCBI taxonomy): Eukaryota > Metazoa > Platyhelminthes > Polycladida > Euryleptidae > Prostheceraeus > Prostheceraeus crozeri. The sequence goes on along the minus strand of CAJQUW010001530.1, from coordinate 48,630 downwards.
TTGCATGCGACTGTGTCAATTGGCGTGATAAAACCCTCATCACCTGACGACAAAGTGTTCATTCACTATTTACAATTGCTATGACAACATTATTGACTGATGGTAAAGAGCATTTTTTACCATCTGAAAACTTTCGCATACAACACTGTCACATGTGACATCTGTCGCGGTAGTAGCTCAGTTGGTAAAACGACAGGTCTAGATAACTTGGAGTCGTAGGATCGAGTCCAACAAGCCACACATCTTATGTATTCATTACTGCGCCACTGTGAAATTGTAAGGCAGGAAAGTTGACAGGCCTATCCAAGAAGCATATAACCCAGACATTATAGGCCATAATTACCAGTATCTACTCTAAAATTGGTCTTTGCCCAGGCTGTGAGCCCTAAGCAAATTATGAGACAAAATTGCCTATTTGATGTAGGCTCCAGAAGTGGAAATAATGATAATACAAAAATAAAAACATTTAATTCAAAGTTCAACAATATTTAATTATACACTGAAACACTGGCTTCAAGTGAATCAGTGCATAAGATTCGGATATGTAGATTCTGTAGACGTGTGTGCAGATTTCATCACTAAGACGTGAGTGGTGCTATTATGCCTTGGCAATGACTGTGCAATATTCAACTCAAGCTTCTACAATCCAGATGCAAATCGAACTGTCACTTGTATGACATATTCATTTTTGCACCTATGCCGTAATATCAATATAATAAAGGCAGAGGCATTGGACATGTACATCTACTTGTAGGTCTAGTATTATATAAGAGTGAACCGCAAGCGACGTGACACACTTCTTCCGCAGTAAATTTAAGACTGAGAAAAGGCATCAGTTTTGTTCGTTCATTAGTTCATGAGCGGGAAATTTTTAGTTCAATTCAGTGGCAGTTACCAGAAAATCCCGTTCGCTCACTTCCCACGTTCACTCACACACTCTAAAGTTCAAATACACTGGATGGCACCTCTCGATTCGATGGCGACTGATTCGAACAGTGGACCCTCTGCACTTCCCTACCGAAGCGTGGCCTTTTAACCAACTGAGATATCTTACCAGTTATCGATTGGATCTTATACACGTGAAGTAAAGAGGCATTTTATTTAAATACAATGCGTTAGGAATCTAAGTATTTCTAAAGTGAAATTTTAGAATATATTATCTTTCGATATTTTGCAATTAAATTCATGAAAGTCTAAGAAGTAATTTATGTTGCAGTTTTTTTGTTGCGTGAAGATTACAGGGGAAAATGAAGCAAATTCTACTAAATAATGCATATATCTTTCCTAAAATAGCAGATACTTTACCAAATACCTAAAATGTCAAAATTGTTTATCAACTCACTTTCTAATGTGAAATTCATTACATTACAAGGCCTCTGAAAGAAATCGTACCGACCGCTCAATACGACTATGTATACACAATACGTCCACAATGAAGTGTATATCAGGAATTTCCACATGGACTCTGGGAATTTCAGCAAATCAGCTCGTCGTAATTGGAGCCATCTTCCTAGTGGCTGGAAAAAAAGATGCAAAATGTAAGTAAAATTACAATCTGTCCAGAAATTCTATTGCATCATCACGAGATTTAGGAATTGAATCGGTAACTGTCATACCACAGAGCAAAATACCATTATAGAATATTTGCTTTATCTGGCTATCTGAACAGAAAGAAACGCTGACTTCTTAACTTTGCAATCGAATTCAATTTAGTAGATGAAATAAGATACTAATTTAGATTTGAAATGACGCTACAGACTCATGGGCCTATATCTCAGACCTAAGCAAGTTTACGATCTCAATATTGAGTTGAAGAGATTCAAAATTGCTGCAGGACGCAATTAAAAACAAGAAACTAGTCGTTTAAGAACGAACATTTTGAAGTCGTCACAAATGAAAATATACTGCATTTATTCCTTTTTGAACAAAACCTTTATCAGGCTCATTTTTGGAAAGAATCTGTCTCCCGTATATTTAAATGGAATTTCTGAGACTAGTACATTTTCAGGTCATTATATGCTATCAGATGTATGTGCAATGCACACTATGTAGACTCGACCATGTGATTGTACATGTCTAATGGGCACAATGAGTTTGCCTATTATTTCTCTTTTCGGACTTGGAAATGTCAGCCGATTCAGGCGTGCAGCCTCTTGAGTTTTAAATGGATTTCAGTCGGAAAACCAGAAGTAACTCTGTCACAGCATAAAGCGCTGAGAAGCATCTTCATGCCTTGTATAACAATTACAACGTTTTGACATTTTTTATTGGCAACGAAATATATACATGTACATTCGCTCGAAATTCGAAGATGCATTATTTTGTGCGCTCGAACTGCAGAGAGATAATTCCCAATAATTGTAAAGTAAATCCATGCAAATGGTAGACTCCACTTTATGTACTCAGAAATCCGATCGATAAGATAACAATAAACTGAAATAAACTTGTTATTGAATACTGACATGGTTTTCATTCAATGCTTTCACCCTTGAATACTAGTCTAAATTTCAAGTGCTAAATTTTGAAAAAGTCAATCTAATGAAGTTTGAATTCCAGTTGATAAGGATCAGAAACATGACGATTGACGTGTTTTTGAAAGTACATGTATTTTGCATTTGATTGAAAGGAAATGCTTTTGTGATCAGTCATGACTGGCCGAGGTGATAAACATGCGGTCGCTGTATTGTTTCATCAAAGTTCACCAACTAGTCCGACGCATTGATTGGCTTTGCAAGTTCATTGGCTCAAAGTTTACCAGAACAGACGAGAATAATGCTTAAAGGTCAAACTCAGAACTTCGTTCTCATTGTGAATTGTTAAATGCACCTTAAATTGCAGCTAGTCCTCACAGAAATTATCCGTTTATATCCAATAGTTGTCTAGTCTTTCTTGATGAGAGGTTTGATGACGTCATAATTAAAAGCAGATGATAACACTGACGCTCTCCTGACGCTGTACTGACTTTTATAGTTGACTGCTTAATCTTTTTTGTCCATGAAGCGTGAAAACGCTAAGCGTCGGGCCGGTACACAGTTTTTATTAAAATATTTTCGCCAATAAATTCCTTAACCCTCCTCAGCCCACCAGACTACATGTGTAGTTTTCTGATTTTCATTTCAATATAAACCTGGAAGTTCAACTCTAATTTCAAAAAAATTCCATGTCCAACTGACTCAGGTTACTAGCATTGCCATGAGTTTGGCCATGAGTATTTTCAACTGATTTTGTTAATTTAAACAAATTTGAATGCAATTTCATATGATTCCGCTCATTAGACTACATATATAGTTTATCAACTGAAGTATTAAACATTGAGAAGAAAATTGACATGGCAACAGAATTTGAGCAATAAAATCAGTATCAACCTTCACTTTACGAGTCTGGCATAGGCTAATCTAAGCTTTTTAAACCTCTACGTATCCATTTCTAAGTTTCTGAATAATATTCGATGGAAATAAAACATTATGTTTATAGTGAATCTCCGCCTTCAACTTATTGAATTTTCCCGGTTGGCCGGTTGACAAAGCTTCTACATTCTATTTGTCGCGCAGGTGCCTCGATTAGCCTTGCAACTAGTGAATTGATGAATGCGTGCGAAAACAAATGCCATTCACCTTCGAGGTTGAAGTTATTTTTTAGTTAAAGTGTTGAAGAATCCTTGGTAATAATTTTGTTGTTTAATTTCTTGAATAATTTTCTTTGAGTTTTTGTTGGGAAACCAGGTAGACAAGATGGCAATAATTTTTTTTACACTTTATCAATTTCGGCCTCCTCTTTGGCCATCATCAGAAGCAGAATTCACTTATTAAAGAAAAAAAACTTATTCTTTAGTTGATTGCCCCTTATCTGTTATCAAGGATCCAATCGGAACTTATAAATGTCTGTCCAATCTGTCCACACTAAGGCATGATGGCAACAGAAATTCTTCCTGCTAGCGGCTAGATATCTCGCACGTACGTGTTTCAAATTATCCAATAGCGAGAGGCAAGTGACACTAAAGATACAGAAAGGCTTTTATTCTTACGAACAAATACATTTAGATAGCAAAAAAGCATAACGGCATAAGGTAAGAATAGGTACGAAAGTCAGGGAAAGAAAAGTAAGAGGTAAGTCGTCAACAAGATTCACTCGGAATTCCAGCCGCATCATCGAAGTCTATTCTAACGAGCCAACGTGCACGAATAATGACGATATGCGTCACGAAATGAATAAAGACTTCATTCCTATGTCTTCCCATCACAACAAAATCTTGAAGCATCCTTTCGATTCAACCAGCTATAATACTTGATTATAATACATTCAAAGGACTGACAGATCTGATGGACAGTAAAAAAATTAAGACTTCAGTTATATGCACTATACTCTCTGCAATCCGTAGAACGTTTCTGTAATGTTTTCATTCTGAGCTACTCACTCTGATAGCAGAAATGAGAGTGTTTCATCGAGACAGTTGAAGAGTTGCTGATTTGAAGCTGTCAAACTACTAATTAAATTTATGAACAACGTAAAGTAGCTTTTCACCAATAACGTCTCATGTTTCAAACGGGCTTGAATAGGCCTACACCATATGGAATTCGAAAATACCAAGTATCATCTTCTAGGTGCAAAACATTAAGATAAAGATGTAACTCCAATTACAAAATAGATGTAGCATGCACAAATCACCATTTGTCTCAATTGAAGCATTTCCTTAGCACAATTCCGTCACCCATTTGTTAGCCATGTTATTTGCTGTCTATGATTGCATGAATACTACATATGGGCCTAATGTTAATCACATTGGTTTACCAAGTTAATCAAACTTCTTTTTAAAGAACACATTGTTTTAACGTATATTATTTCAGATTAAAGATATTTCTTTCGTGCAATTCAATCAAAGCTTACATTTGATTTTGCAATTTTTGATAGATTTCTTATAATAGAGTAATCGTTATACCAGTAGGCCTATGTTGCAAAACTAGGTAACAGGACGTGACAATGTACAAGTGAACATCACATGATAAGAATATGAGCTGATCTATTAAGGATGTCGATGTATGTGTATTGATACCTTTAAGCAATCAAAAACCGATGAAAATATACAAAACTACATAGGCCTATGTAGTCTGGTGGGCGGAACAGGTAAATAGATTTGTCGGGCTGATGAGGGTTAAGAAGACACCTCCACGTACTTTTTGATTGCAAAAGTAATCATTTTTGTTGGACCAGTTACTTGTAGGAATACAAAAGTCTAAACCCAACTGCAACGCCGCAGTTTCACTTGGCGAGAGCTTGTGTGAAGAAAAGTTCTGGATTACTGTCTTCATTGCTGCATGCGGCGAAAGGCCTTCGAAAAGTCGCGAATATTTCCACTGGAAGGATTTGGATGACGACTTCCGAGTCCTCTCTAAAACAGTCTGAGTAAAGCGTCTGTACTTTAAAAAATATCTCGGCTTTTATCTCTTTTTTAAAGTTTTTAAAGTTTTTTAAGAAAGGTTTGTCTCAGTAAATTTGTAATTCGTATATCTGCGATAATCACCGGCAAGCCGGAAAAGCCTGCTCCAGGCGTGGCATTTTTCACAACGTCGACTCCACATCTCTCCTCAAGAGCTTGACTTTGAAAGGAAATTTTAAAAAGAAAGAAAGAATAATAAATTTTTTGTCAACTTTGCGCTATTCCATGTTCCTTCGTAAATGTTTGCACTAACATGAGTCCTGAACTTTATACAAAGGATTAGCCAACGTTGACAGAATTATCTATTATTTGCTTATACAACTACATAAATCTCCAGTAGTCTGTATGTACTCGTGCGTTATACATATAAGTCTAAATATAAGTGCAATTGAATGTTGTGTAAATCCATTGTGGTGATTACTGATACTCATTTCCGATGATATGTACTAATCTATATAGCAACAACATACATGTATATTGTCTGTCAAAGTTCTCGCATCTATCTCGTGGAGTATCTGTGCTACACATAAATACTTGAATTTTAGATAATAAGCTATTCGAATGATAGTAAATGAATGGTTTATGTTGATAGATGATAAATTTAATCAGCACAGCTAAACTCAGTTAATTTGGTGTATATATATATATATATATATATATATATATATATATATATATATAGGAAAATGGATAGTAAAATTCAAATGACTAAATTTATATATAAAAGATAGAATGACCACTAGATTTCAAATAAATATAGTATATTCTGCCGATCGATTTCTGCCAAGTATCTTGGCTTTTCAAGGCAAACTGAATACAAATAATGTAGATATACATCGAAATTACTTAAAAATCAAACATCATTTAATGATGGTTTTAACAGAGAAATGAACAAAGCTTCCTTCGAAATCCTATTCAGCCAAATGAAGTTATACATGAGATGAATAAATATCATTTGGACTCTTTGAAAAAAGATTGGACCTCAGAGGTTAAAAACCTCAAATCATAAATGGACTCCAATTTCACTTCGTTGTCGTCTGTCATTAACCGAAACTTTAAGAATGGCATTCAAGATTCGCTATGGAAAAAGAAAATGATCCAAAGAAAATTTACTTATTATGAGGCGTACCGAGCAGAATCATTAGCCAATCTGTACGAGCTTGCTTTAAATGATGAAGTGGTGAAAGTACCGAAGAAGTTTTTCAAAAATCCCACTCCACAACAAACGTCATGGGAAAGGAGTTTGCAGAAGGATCTGATCACGAAAGAAGTTCAATTTGAAATCCAAAGACTACGTATGACCGCAGCAGTCAAGAGTGAGTACGTCGACAGAATAGATGAAGAGATGCTCAATTTAATTGATCAAAATTATGAATCGCAACAAAGGCCGCTACAAGCGATTAAATGGAAAGAAGCTACGTCGAAAGAGGAAAATCTAAGTAGATCCATATGGGACAGCAAAAGGAAATTTTTCACGTCCGACATACATCTGCTACCCATTGATGGTCCTCCAAAACAAGTGAGAAGAGATTTTCCTTCCAGAAGATTCAATAATTATGCCTCAGGCCCTCAAAATAATAAACCATTTCTTCGTAGTGATAATACGGATTACAGAAATAATACTCGCAATCAAAGATTTCGAAGATATGAGCAAGTGAATCGAACCCGTCCAAATAACAATTACGGAAGACGGAATTACTACCGCGGCGCTTTCAATCGCACTGTTTTGAAAAGGATAATATGGAAGATTGCTTTTTGAATAGAAGCAATATACGCACGGACAATCTCAACCATTTTGCAGGGAGTAACATGAATGACTCTTTTAAGACCGTCTAAAGACCGTCTCGGTATACAACCTGTCAACAGAGCCTTTAGACGATGATAGTAAATTAATACTTTCTAAAGGTATTAAATTCACACCTACACCGAGACGTAATGTAAATGATTTGGAAAATAGTCTAAATGACTTTACGAGAAAGCTAAGACTACATGACTACTTTAAAGATTATGAAGACACTTCGATACATCTGTGTTCAAATAAATCCGATTTCGTGCCTCCAAAGGGTGTAGACTCAGATTTAGATAATCAAATAAAATTGATGGAAACTCATTATAAAACAGTGATCAATTGTCATCAGCATTACAACAAAAGTAACATTTCTAAGAAGGAAAACAATGCATTACGGTCGTTACAAAAGAAATCTAACCTACATTTCCCAAAGGCAGACAAAGGAGGATCTCTTGTTGTATTGGATTATTCATTTTATAGTACTCGTATGAAGAATGAACATTTTCCGAACATACAAACTTATAAAAAAGTGGATGGTTGTCATTGTCAAACTACAATGAATGAAGTAACTCAGGTTTGTAATAATTATCAGGAGTGTTTCACCAAGAAAGAATTTGAATTCCTGACCAAATTTCATCCCATACTACCGCACATGTACGGTCTACCTAAGTTACACAAGAACGTGAATTACTTTAGGGAAATTGAGCCTGATCAATTTGGTTGCCTATCTGTGCCTCCTCCAAGTGATTTGACATTTCAACCTATTATTTCTAGCCGGTATTCTCCTACCAGTCACTTAAGTACATTTTTGGACCATCTTTTAAAGCCTATTCTACCAAGGATGAAGAGCTATTGTAAGGACACATTCCATTTCCTCGAACGTTTACTCTCGCATACGGATGATGATACACTTTTCATTAGTATGGATATGATTTCCTTATACACCACCATCCCTCATGATCTCGGGTACCGTGCTATTGAATATTGGATTGAAAAGGAAAGAGAAAACATCGACAGGAGATTTGATAAAGCATTTATTCTACGTGGCTTAAGACTTATACTAGAAAGAAATTTCTTTTCCTTCGAAGATGAAACATACCTGCAGATAAGTGGTACCGCCATGGGGACAAAAGTGGCGCCCACTTACGCCTCTTTAGTAATGGGTCATTTAGAAGACGCCATGTACATGAAAATCAAGGAAGTATTTCCTAGTGATGCCCATACTATTGAAAACTTGTGGATACGCTACCTGGACGACTGTTGGGTAACATGGAATAAGAAATATGTTAGCTATGAGGCATTATTTGTTATTCTTGATAACCTCCAACCTTCTATCAATTTCACAAAGGAGATTAATTCTTCAGAATTGAACTTTCTGGATGTTAAAGTATATGTAGAGCCAGCTTCAAGACAAATTCAAACTGACATTTACAGAAAGCAAACGGACAGCATGAATTTTGCTCCACATTACTCGGCCCATCCCCGACACATCGTGAAAAACATTCCATATAGTTTAGCTATGCGCATCAGACGTATTGTTTCTGAAACGAATAACCGGAAAATCCGATATTCTGAGTTGAGAAGTCGCTTAGTAAAGTTGAAATACCCTTGGAGTTTGGTGAACGACGACATTAACAGAGCTGAAATTGAAAGTCCTGCAATTCAAGAGATCAAGTCATCTGAAAATTATATCTCCTTCATTCTCAAGTACAACAGGAACAATCCGAATGTATATGGGGAAGTTATCCAACCAATTACCAATACCTTACCTTTGCTGAGTTCTATCCATAATTGCAAATTCCGTGCTACTTACCGACAACCCAAATCTCTGTTATCCATTCTATCCAAAAATAACCGCAGGTCTATTACGGGCATACAACGTTGTAATGAGAAGCGCTGTAAATGTTGCGATATACTCATTACGGGTAGAACCATTAAGTTTCCTAATTCTCCTACGATGAAATCTTTTACAGTGAATAGAAATCTTACATGTCTCTCCTCTAACATCATTTATAAGTTAGAGTGCGTTGGCTGCCGCAAATACTACATCGGACAATCGGGTGACTTACTTAGAACTCGTATTACTGTCCATAGACAGCACATAAATAATCAACATTATGCTATATTAAATGTGAGCAAACACATTGCTTTGTACGGCGATGGATTCCTCGCGGCTCCTTTCTACCAGCTTCCTCCTACCGCCACTCGGCTGGATAGGATTTCGAAGGAAGCTTTGTTCATTTCTCTGTTAAAACCATCATTAAATGATGTTTGATTTTTAAGTAATTTCGATGTATATCTACATTATTTGTATTCAGTTTGCCTTGAAAAGCCAAGATACTTGGCAGAAATCGATCGGCAGAATATACTATATTTATTTGAAATCTAGTGGTCATTCTATCTTTTATATATATATATATATATATATATATATATATATATATATATATATATATATATATATATACTTTCAATATATTTAAAAGCGTCGATAATTGATTGTCCTCTTTATTGACATGATAGCATCATGGCGAATATTTACAAACAAATCACTCAGCTACAGGGCTACCGGTCAAGAAATTGGTCGGACAATGTGTCACCAACTGCAACAACGGCTGCACTAAAAGTGACTTGACCAGTAGCTGCTACGATTCAAATTTTGAAGAAGCATATATCAAACGAATGAACATATGATGAACATAGACATATGGATATAGAAGAATGCGTAAAGTCTTTGCATAAAGTCTTGCTACAAAACGTGATGCACTGCATCATCATATCCATGTACAGAGTCTATCATTATTTTGATGTGATACCAGAACATATACATATATCATCACCATCAGCCTATATCTGCCCACTACAGGGTGAAGGCCTCAGCATGACAATTCCACCACCTTCTGTCTCCAGCTAATTGTGGCCAGTTAATTGTGTTGCAGAACAGCACAATTTCTTCATGCCACTTTCTTGGCGGTCTTCCTCTTCTTCGCTTTCCTCCCCATGGTCTCCATGTTGTTAATCTTTGGGTCCATTTGCTGTCTTCCATTCGGGCAATGTGTCCTGCCCACTGTCACTTTCTTGCCTTCACCATTTGTAGTGCGTCCCTTGCCCTTGTCATTCTTCTCACCCATACGTTCGTCTTCCTGTCTATGAATGCAATCTTCAAAATTCTTCTCTCCATCTTCATTTGTGCAGCTCTGATCTTCTGTTCCGTCTTCTTTGTCATTGTCCAAGTTTCGGCGCCATAGATTAATGCTGGTATTACACATGACTCGAGTACCTTCCGCTTTATAGAGATTGGCAGACTGCTGGTGAAAATGTCTCGATGTTTGTTGAAAGCGTCCCACGCTATACCTATCCTCCTCGATGCTTCCTTCTATTGGTTCTTTTCATTGAGGCTGAATCGCTGTCCGAGATATATGTAGTCTCGGTTTCCTCGATCTCTTTCCCATTTATTTCTATTTTCGACCGTCTGCATAAGTTGTCAAACATGCACTTTGTTTCTGTGGTGTTTATTCTCAGACCGTGTATTTCACTTTCGCTTTGATTGTTTCATCATTATTTTCAGTTCGTTGGCTGACTGCGCAATGATGACAATGTCGTCCGTGAATCTTAGATGTGACAGTCTAATTGGCAAAAATTGGCAGCAAATTATTATTTAAACATGAATCACAAAAACTAATGTCACAATCTATTTTTGATAATAAGATTTTTCTACGTCACGATAAAGTAATTTGGTCTCTTGATTGCAAAACTTAAATACGATTTTTGAGTAACATTTAATTAAAACTCCGGCGCTTCGGAAGTCGACAGCTTCCATCTTCAGGGAATGAAAATTACACTGCTGGTACAAATTCAAATAACAACCTAAAGTCTTGCATATACCTATGGATAAACAGAGAAGTATCGGAAACCTAGATATTTACATAGCTTAAAATATATACAAATGAAGGGAAATATACTGTAAAGAATAAATGTTGAAGGAAGGAAATCAAAGTAATATCAGCCTTCGGGTCAAACCCTGGTCTTGTTTATTCAGAGGTGGCTGTTTGTTCTTAATTATTACTGCCTCTGCAAGCTCTAAATCCTTTTGCTTTTGAAACCGGGTTATGATCTTCATATTCTGAAGGATGCTCTTGTAGCCTTTGTTTACTTGAGGAGGACTGAGAAATGCTGTTTAATCGCTCCGTTCGAAACATGCTGTTGACAACGTTGCATCAGAGTGCATGTGGTGAAACCAATATAATTAGCTCCATTACATGAAGTATGAGCACACTGACACTGGTATACCACGTGATGCTCATCTGATATTTGACGTTTGGTTTCGTGTTTTAGCATGTTGACAAGTTTTTTTGATTGATAGTACACTCGTAGTTTGACTTGTGACTCTTCTACTCTACCTTTGACATGCTCAGATATTATAGCATTAAGACGCTTTTCTTCTGTCTTTGCTGCGGAGCTCCATTGGCTTTTGAAAAAATAATTTATGTTTCTGGTAGACTGAAATTGTAGCATAATCGGCTGTTTCATCTTTCTCTTGAGATATTTCTGTATAACTGAATCAACCAATGCATTAGGGTAGTTGTTATTAATTAGAATTTGTTTAATTTCGTTGATCTCTGCATCAAATTCTTTCCACGAAGATGATAATCTGTACGCTCGAATCACGTATGACAAAATGACTGATCTTTTGTATGCGTCTGGTCCGAAACTGTTGTAGTCAAGACACGCTATGCTGTTCGTGGGTTTCCGGTACACTGATGTTCGTAGACAGCCATCTTCTCTTATAACTTTGACATACAAAAATGAGATACAAGAGTTATTCTCGCATTCGGAAGTAACTTCAATTTTGAATTGTCTTCAAAAGCTTTGATGATTTCGCACACTTTGTCTGTGGAACAAATCAGGAAGGAATCGTCAACATATCTCCGGTACATCTTGATGTCATCTAAGGTTGGGATCACTTTATTTTCAATGGAACACATGTAGAAGTCTGCATACAAAGGGCCAAGCGGACTTCCCATGGCAACACCATCTATTTGTTTAAAGAGTTTGTTTTTCCAGGAGAATGGAGTGGCAGTGGTACATAGTAGAAGAAGATGTCGCAAGACATTACATGGAAGGGGTAAAGGTTTGATTCTTGGATGGCTGTACACACAGTCAAGAATGATGTCCGTCGTCTCTTCAACTGGAACATTGGTGAAAAGGCTCTCTATATCAATTGATGCCATGATATAATTTTCGGAAACATTCATGTCAACCAATGAGTCAACAAATTCGAAAGAGGATTTACAAATAAATTTAGCTGGTAAACACTTTTGCAGTAGCTCAACTAACGACTTTCCAATCTCATGCGTAGCAGTGCCGGTCATTGAAACGATTGGACGTAGTGGAGGATTTTCAACATTTTTATGAACTTTTGGAAGACCATAAATTCGTCCTGGTCCACAGAAGCCTACTAATTTGTACCAGCAGTGTAATTTTCATTCCCTGAAGATGGAAGCTGTCGACTTCCGAAGCGCCGGAGTTTTAATTAAATGGTACTCAAAAATCGTATTTAAGTTTTGCAATCAAGAGACCAAATTACTTTATCGTGACGTAGAAAAATCTTATTATCAAAAATAGATTGTGACATTAGTATTTGTGATTCATGTTTACATATATATATATATATATATATATATATATATATATATATAACAAGAAAAATATTAATAACTATACTCAGCAACCGGAGAAAAATATAATGAAATTAAAATTGAAAACACGACTTTTACTTACAAGCATAAGCGCTTTCTTTTTTTCAGATGCTTTATAAATAATGAGATTTAGATAACATGCTATTTACAAAATTTGAAATATACATCATAAAGTTAGTCATTAGAAATAACATGGAAATTTGGAACATATCTTCAAAGTCATAGGATTATGTACACCATAGATTTCTGTTGAGGGTAAGATAATTAGGTCGAATTGAGTGATGGATCAAAGGATTCTATGAAATATCTTTCTTTGTTTTTTCTCTCTACATCACAATCAGAAAACATCTTATAAAAAGGGAAAATAGAAAAGATTTTCGTCCACATACATCTAAATGTTCACTTAAACTTATCTGTCTATAATTAGGGTTGTTAATCTGTTGTTTGTGAATTCTTGTTCTGCACCTTATTGTATTTTTAGTCTCGCCAATGTAATATTGGTTGCATCCGTGGCATGTAATTACGTAGATAACATTTTGTGTTGAGCATGACATGTCATGTCTTATTGTAAAAATCTTTCCATTGAAATTATACATAGATCCTTCCCTCAAATAACTACAAGTTCCACATCTAGGATTATCACATTTCTTTACAGAAAATATTTTGTTTGTTGTTAGTTTAGAACTGCATAAAATTCTCTTTAAACTTTTTGGTTGTCGTTTACTTATAATGAATTTTGAGTTTTGGAATATGTCTTTAGTTCGTTCATCTTCTTTTAACATTGAATTCAAAGAATGGATTGTTGGGGAAATATTTGGATTTTTTGGATTATTTGTCATGACAAAAGGAATAAGATATTGATTGTCATTGTTGGCTTTTAAAATTTGTTGCTCAGTTAAAAGTTGAGATCGATCAAATTGCAAGGCCTTATCAATTCCATTTAGTATTAAGTTTTTGGGATACTTTTGTTTAGTTAAAAAAGAGTTCAATTCATGAAGTCGTTCATGTCTTACTTGTGGATCGCTAACAATTACACAAATGCGACATGCTAAATTATAAGGTATAGCTCGTTTAGTATGTCGTGGGTGACAGGAATGAAAATGTAAATATTGATGGGTATCTGTTGGCTTATAAAATATGTCTGTTGAGATGCAATCGTTCGTTTTAATTACTTTTATATCTAAGAAGGCAATTTCAGCATCACTTGTTTCCATAGTAAATTTTATGTTGGGGTTAAGACTGTGTAATAGATTGTAAAATTGATCCAATTGGTTCAAGTTGTGATTCCAAATCAGGAAACAATCGTCTAGATACCTTTTCCAATATTTCAAAGTGTTTTCAGCAAAGTCCTCACCCCATAATTCTATCATTTTCATTTTCAACTTCACTTCCAAATATCCCAACGTCAAGGTTGCGTATGTTGGGGCGACTTTAGTCCCCATGGCCGTTCCTCTCTTCTGCATATAAAATTCATCGTTGAATATAAAAGTGTTTTTCGTAAGGATGAGATTCAAACTTTCTAGTATAATCACTTTCGAAAATCTCGAGTCGAGTAAGTTATGACATTTATCGATCCAGTAACTTATAGCTTCCAGTCCTAATTCATGAGGAATATTCGTATATAGATTTACTACATCAAGTGATACTAATTTTGAGTTTTCGTAAACTTTCGTCGGTAGATGATTTAGGAAATCAAGATCATCTCTGACGTAACTGTCAACTTCATTGCAAATAGGTTTGAGAATTAAATCAATAAAATTACTTAGTCTTTGAGTAGGGGAGTTTGGACCACCCACTATAGGACGAAGAGATAGGTCATTTGGATTGTCACAACATACGTAGGACGAATTTTGATTTTCTATGGCTTCTTTGATGAGTTTTGATTTATGAATTTTTGGCAATCCATAAAAGTTGCTGCTCATATATTCAAAATTAGTCAAATAGCCAATTTCTTTGTGAGTTAAATTTTCACATTGTTGGCCAAAAATCAGATTTTTTATCTGTGTCATAATATGATTGTCTTGGTTTTGATTAATTTTTGCATAGAAGGAATTGTCATCTAACATTTTCAAAATATTTTGTTGATAATATTGCTTACTCATTATTACAACTGCTCCTCCCTTATCGGCCTCTTTGACTACAATGTTTTGATCCGATATTAAGGCTTTCAATGCGTATTGTTCCATACCATTTATATTTGGTCGAGTGGTACCATGATTATCAGTGATTCCAGTCAAATTAAGATTTTCCAAAGTATTGCAAACACAGTCTATAGTTCGGTTTCTACCACTAGATGGGGTAAAACAAGATTTATTGCTTACCAAACTTTCTGGTTCATTTTCATTTAAGTCACTGTTGTGAAAATACTCTGTTAATCGTAATTTTCTGGTATAACACTTGATGTCAGATTTCAATTGTTGTTGATTTTTATTTGGAGTAGGGGTAAATTTCAAACCTTTCGACAGCAATTTTATTTCCGATTCTGTCATACTTCTGTTAGAGAGGTTGATTACTTTCGGATCAATAGATTTTTCTGGTTTATTCATTTTCATATCCTTCGTCGGTTTTGGAGTAGCTTGCCTCCTCCTAAAAAATGTTGTTGCTCGTAATGTCGTTGTCGATTATTTGTTTGAATATTGTTTTGATCATTTGTATTTCAAAAATTTCTTGAATGTGTTTGATCACTTTTTCTGTTTTGGTAAGAGAATTTTCTGTTGAATTTTGCGTGATGATAATTTCTGCTGGATTTAACGTGATGATGATTTGTGCCATAATTGCTTCTTGGACAAATTCTACTGAAATGTCTTTGAAATGGTTTTGTGTTGAAATTAGGACGTTCAAGTCTCTGTATGTTTCTAAATTGATTTGTATCACACAAATTTTGTTTCAAAACAGATGCATAAGTTTTTCGTTGTCTATTTTTGTTTCGATGAAAAGTATTTGTGTTGTCTTTCACAGCACTGTTGCCATAATTTTTTTCGTAATCCAGTAACCATGCTTCAGTATATCTCCATCTGTTGTAAGAGGTCTCTTCTTCCTTCTTGCATTCGGTTGTCCACATTTCTTTCAATTTTGTCAACAAACTGCCATCCGCATGTTTTTGTAAGACTTTCAGAATGTCCCGGTCATTTTCAAGAACACTATCCAAGCTTTGGCAGCCCTCATTTGTAAAATTTTTATCTCTCCTTTTAGTCTTTCAATTGCAATGCCTCTTCTGACGTCGGTTTCTTCCATAGGTTCACCATTTGTTCGCTTGATTCGAAATTTTCTTGGTAGCACAGGGATTTCTTTGTTTATCCACAGGGCATACTGTTCTGCCAAATTTGCGTTTCTAATTTGATGCCAATATGACATTTTTCTTTTATGCATTGTTTGGTGCCAATTACTTGAAATTTTGTGCTTGATCTTCTCTGCCTCATTTTTCAGAGTGAGTTTATTGATTTCATTTTGTATTAAATTAGATGTATTCTCATTGTCTGTAGATTCAGATTCATTTTCTACTTTTTGGTTGTTAGCTTGATAAGTACTTTCATTGTTTGGTCGATTTATAATAACCAAATTCTTCGAGTAATTCATTTGTTGTTATAGTTTTGGAAATCACAATGTAGATTTTTTCAATTAACTTTTGCAAAGTTTCATTCAATTTGCTCTCCATCTCATTCTCATTTTCAGGAGTCTTTATAAATACAAATGATCAAAACAATATTCAAACAAATAATCGACAACGACATTACGAGCAACAACATTTTTTAGGAGGAGGCAAGCTACTCCAAAACCGACGAAGGATATGAAAATGAATAAACCAGAAAAATCTATTGATCCGAAAGTAATCAACCTCTCTAACAGAAGTATGACAGAATCGGAAATAAAATTGCTGTCGAAAGGTTTGAAATTTACCCCTACTCCAAATAAAAATCAACAACAATTGAAATCTGACATCAAGTGTTATACCCGAAAATTACGATTAACAGAGTATTTTCACAACAGTGACTTAAATGAAAATGAACCAGAAAGTTTGGTAAGCAATAAATCTTGTTTTACCCCATCTAGTGGTAGAAACCGAACTATAGACTGTGTTTGCAATACTTTGGAAAATCTTAATTTGACTGGAATCACTGATAATCATGGTACCACTCGACCAAATATAAATGGTATGGAACAATACGCATTGAAAGCCTTAATATCGGATCAAAACATTGTAGTCAAAGAGGCCGATAAGGGAGGAGCAGTTGTAATAATGAGTAAGCAATATTATCAACAAAATATTTTGAAAATGTTAGATGACAATTCCTTCTATGCAAAAATTAATCAAAACCAAGACAATCATATTATGACACAGATAAAAAATCTGATTTTTGGCCAACAATGTGAAAATTTAACTCACAAAGAAATTGGCTATTTGACTAATTTTGAATATATGAGCAGCAACTTTTATGGATTGCCAAAAATTCATAAATCAAAACTCATCAAAGAAGCCATAGAAAATCAAAATTCGTCCTACGTATGTTGTGACAATCCAAATGACCTATCTCTTCGTCCTATAGTGGGTGGTCCAAACTCCCCTACTCAAAGACTAAGTAATTTTATTGATTTAATTCTCAAACCTATTTGCAATGAAGTTGACAGTTACGTCAGAGATGATCTTGATTTCCTAAATCATCTACCGACGAAAGTTTACGAAAACTCAAAATTAGTATCACTTGATGTAGTAAATCTATATACGAATATTCCTCATGAATTAGGACTGGAAGCTATAAGTTACTGGATCGATAAATGTCATAACTTACTCGACTCGAGATTTTCGAAAGTGATTATACTAGAAAGTTTGAATCTCATCCTTACGAAAAACACTTTTATATTCAACGATGAATTTTATATGCAGAAGAGAGGAACGGCCATGGGGACTAAAGTCGCCCCAACATACGCAACCTTGACGTTGGGATATTTGGAAGTGAAGTTGAAAATGAAAATGATAGAATTATGGGGTGAGGACTTTGCTGAAAACACTTTGAAATATTGGAAAAGGTATCTAGACGATTGTTTCCTGATTTGGAATCACAACTTGAACCAATTGGATCAATTTTACAATCTATTACACAGTCTTAACCCCAACATAAAATTTACTATGGAAACAAGTGATGCTGAAATTGCCTTCTTAGATATAAAAGTAATTAAAACGAACGATTGCATCTCAACAGACATATTTTATAAGCCAACAGATACCCATCAATATTTACATTTTCATTCCTGTCACCCACGACATACTAAACGAGCTATACCTTATAATTTAGCATGTCGCATTTGTGTAATTGTTAGCGATCCACAAGTAAGACATGAACGACTTCATGAATTGAACTCTTTTTTAACTAAACAAAAGTATCCCAAAAACTTAATACTAAATGGAATTGATAAGGCCTTGCAATTTGATCGATCTCAACTTTTAACTGAGCAACAAATTTTAAAAGCCAACAATGACAATCAATATCTTATTCCTTTTGTCATGACAAATAATCCAAAAAATCCAAATATTTCCCCAACAATCCATTCTTTGAATTCAATGTTAAAAGAAGATGAACGAACTAAAGACATATTCCAAAACTCAAAATTCATTATAAGTAAACGACAACCAAAAAGTTTAAAGAGAATTTTATGCAGTTCTAAACTAACCACAAACAAAGTATTTTCTGTAAAGAAATGTGATAATCCTAGATGTGGAACTTGTAGTTATTTGAGGGAAGGATCTATGTATAATTTCAATGGAAAGATTTTTACAATAAGACATGACATGTCATGCTCAACACAAAATGTTATCTACGTAATTACATGCCACGGATGCAACCAATATTACATTGGCGAGACTAAAAATACAATAAGGTGCAGAACAAGAATTCACAAACAACAGATTAACAACCCTAATTATAGACAGATAAGTTTAAGTGAACATTTAGATGTATGTGGACGAAAATCTTTTCTATTTTCCCTTTTTATAAGATGTTTTCTGATTGTGATGTAGAGAGAAAAAACAAAGAAAGATATTTCATAGAATCCTTTGATCCATCACTCAATTCGACCTAATTATCTTACCCTCAACAGAAATCTATGGTGTACATAATCCTATGACTTTGAAGATATGTTCCAAATTTCCATGTTATTTCTAATGACTAACTTTATGATGTATATTTCAAATTTTGTAAATAGCATGTTATCTAAATCTCATTATTTATAAAGCATCTGAAGAAAAGAAAGCGCTTATGCTTGTAAGTAAAAGTCGTGTTTTCAATTTTAATTTCATTATATATATATATATATATTTCTTTTTTGTTTGTAAGTTTTTTATCTCAAGGCCTACAAGGCTTGATTGAAATTTTTCTGCTAATTTGTGATGTTCTTTGTGTTGATTCTTTTTAATGATCTTCGTGTAATAATATATATATATATTCAATGCATCTATTTATGGAATTATTGAATAGCATTTTGTCATATTAGTAGAACAAGTAATATCAAAATATAAATGTGAAAGAAATGAATATGATCAACTCACCAAGAATACGAATTTGTTGAAAATTGAGCGAGATATCGTATAGATGACAGCCATGGTAAAAACTGAAAAGGTATCTTGCAATGTAATGGCTAAAAAACGCTTTTTGATGGCTGGATAATTTGGCGGATATTTGTCCCATTTCAAACCGAATTCGTTGAAGGCTACATTAACTCCGCTGAAAAACTCAATGAAGGTAGGCATTTGTTCATCCGATTCCGCCATCGCGCAGGTGGTTGGAATCGGTGTTCACTGAAAAACAGAAATGTATATCAACAATGGCATTTACATTTATTTGTAGAATGATCTTAGGTCTATGCAATATGTGATGCATGGAACTATGACTTCATCTAGCCTTTAGCTCGAAGAATACACTTGTGATTGCCTCAATGTCTGCGATATCGGGTGCTAAACCAATAAAAGAAGGGCATTGGATGTTACAGCATGAGTTCATTGCAAGTGGTTATTTTGGTCTATTTTTTGCTGCCAAAAAACCAATAACTTCGGTAATGATCACTACTTATTACAGTCACTCAATGCTTTTTTCACATGCCTAGCGTTCTGAATGTTCAAATAGAAATCACAGATGTTAAGGAAAACACGTGCGCATAATCCCTGGAGAAGAATTTGATTCATAGCATTCACGTTCCGTGTAATCGATATACCAAACAATCCGGTGTGTCAAGCAATGTCGGATTCGTCCTGTATTTTCATGAATTGACTTAGGTGCGTGGAAAGTTTAGGTATGTCCTTATCAACATAGTCGGATGAATTGCTACATGGACTCATAATGGATGTTGTCAGTTTGTTTGATGGAACGCGACAACCAAACAGGATTCTTTCGTGCTCTTCTAGTATATTTCCCTTTTTCAAATAAACGTGGATGATGCTTAAGTTAACGGTAAATTAGTAGGTATTCTCATAACCAAAGATATAAATTACCAGCCCCAACTTCTCTAAATTCCCTGCAGTAAAACTTGAATTCATGCACGAAAGTGAATTTTTCCGTGATGCATGTAAAATGGCTTTAAATCATAGAGTTGATTTTTAGGTGTACAGGTAATTGAATCATTTCAAAGATAATTTACTTAATGTTGAATCTCTTTGAAAACCTGCCGGTATTATTCATCAAATTATGAGATAGTCCCTTAAATTGCATGTTAGGACTGATACTGACATAATTCAAAGTGTGAATGCAAAGACCAAGTATTTGTGCTTGTGGAATTTTATGTGCAATCACTCATTTAGGTTGCAGAGATATGGAATCTGCACAATATAAAGAACATGACACTTTGCTTAATGTGTTAGTCTACAATTTAATCACAAACTGGTTGAAAACTTCAAAAATTTCTAAAGATCAAGATTACAGGACATTAACTATGATTGCTGGCCCACTGCATGCAAAATTAGCAATGCATCTCTTTACACCAGCATTACGACGCTAAGTGTCCGGCATTTCACTACATACAATTGGCAACCGTGGTCATGAATGGAAATGATTATACCAAGTGCCTCACAAATAATCTCAAATGAATAAGGTTACAATAGATTCAATTGCACAAATTTAGATTTTGTAGGTCACTCTGAAGTAGCATTATGACATTGTGAATTTCTATTCAATTCGTGTAAAACCTCGCTTATTCATTTTCTGAAGAGTCGATTATTCTTAACTGAATGCGGTGAACAGATTTTGTTCACCACAAATTGAACTGATTGAACAGATATATCTCTAGAATTGAACAGATTGCACGGAATACATTGTCCGGAGTTGAAATGTGGATGCGAAAATGAAAAGAAACCTCAAGACACAATGGATACAGTCGCACTTTAATTAATTCTGCACAAAATTCCATTAAGCATATTTCTCTTGATTCTGATTTCTCATTGGAAAATCCAGGCAAGTTCATTACTTTTAATGCAGAAATGCCCACTGCTATGTATTTGTGGCTATTTTCGGGGCAACCGGTGAGATGATTTCCATTCATAATCAGGGTTGCTCTAAAGATATTCCGGACACGCAGTGCAATGCAGGCCTAGAGATATCCATTTCAAATATAAATGCAAAGGATAAGTAAGTAGGGCAATGGTCATTTTCTTAAATTCCATACTATGAAACTGAAGCAACAGAATAACAAATGTCATCTCAAAATCTTGATGAATTTGTACCTATCGGTGACTCATAAAGCAGTGTAAACGACACAGAGATGCAGCAGGTTCGAAAATTTCCAGAACTGACTGGACGAGCAAAAACCGGCAGGCCGTTACATATCTATATGTATTGGAGGAGTAACAGGCCTGAAAATTTCCAGTGTGATCTATTACATCTATGGAGCGATAAGGAAAATTACAGATCACAATAAAATTGATTTTAATGGCTATCGGCAGGACCTGTTTCTGTGCAAGCACATTCCAGTAAAGCATGCATGTACAATTTACATGTAGTTTTAAGTCACTAACACTTCTTTCCATACTGTCTTTTGATAAGAAGCTTTTATGGTCGAGGGAAAACGTTTGATCAACGATTTCAATTGCACTATTCCATCTTATATACCGGTAGCTTGTCTATGTTACAATATATAAAAAGTCATAAAAGACGAAGTTAAAAAAGATAAAGCGATAACCATTAATTTGAAAGTAAATACTCTACACTGGACTGAAAGTAGCCCGCGACTCGACCTCCGAAGGTTGATTAACAACCCGACCCGGCCAAAACTTTGATCTGTTCGAAAGTAATCAGGCTATATCCAAACCCGAAATTCATGGAGTAATTGAGCTATATTCAGTAAGTGAATTTCCAAAAAAATAAAATTTTTTATGAATTGATCGTCATCACCCTTTTCAACAAACAGGGTTTTCTGTTCATTTTATCATTACTTCTTTTGTTGAATCAGTTAACAATGAGTTGCTTCTTGAGGATACGCGGCATCGACATCATCTGTAAATCAAGGCACAAAGAGGCGTTGTCCATCATTAAGTATTCAAGCCTATTCGTAAAATTTGCATGACTATGAAAGCGGTATAAAAATTACGTTATCTTCATATTTTGAAATTGATAAACAGACGAGAGTTGTTTTGAAATAGAAATGATTTACACGCATATTAGCGAGTCAGTGCAGGCAAGTTGTGGGAAGAACCAAGCAAGCTGATGTTCTGTGCAAAGTTCGAGTATTTTTCCTTTGGTAATATATTTCGATCTATACTCATAGATAATTGTCAAACGAATGAATCATAGCTTAGGTAAACATATTGTTAAATATGACTTCTTATTCATCTCTTTCATATGGACTTTGCCTTTACTTGCCACCAATATTTCATTTACATGTTTGAATTTATTGTTTACTTAAGCTATGATTAACTTGTCTGACGATGATCCATGAGCATAGATAAAAATATATTGCCAAAAGAAAAATGTTCAAATTTTGAACATAACATCAGCTACTTGGTTGTTCGTACAACATACCTACAATGTCAAGCCAAGGCATTTTCACTCTAGTCAATTTCATTCTGAAGGTTGATTTGTATCGTTTCCCCGAGAAAAGTTCTGCTGCTAAAATTATGTACACTTCATTAATTGCTAAAGAATGTATTTACATACGAGCTTTTGCGAGCCGGTTTGCATTCTCAAGGATCGGCAGGAGTGAGGGCACATTCAGCGTCTGGTTATTTCATGTCTTCGATTGAGTGCTGGCCTTTGCTCTTCAATATAATTGGCTCATGAAAATCTCGCCTCTATCGGTGATCTGCATCTGTCAATAATCTCTAAATGGAAGTCTGTGAATATTTGTAAATATTTTTTAGCAATAAAGTGTACATAATCTAAGCAGCAAATCTTTTCTTGAGGAGACGATACAAATTGGGCTTCAGAATGAAATCAACCAGCCTCCTGTCAGTTGCCATCAACTCTATTGTTGAGTCAGTTTTGTAAATTTAAGCATTGACTATTTCACCACAATAGTTTCCGCAGTAATCATTGATAACATTGTCAACATGACATCCATTGAATTCATGCGGGAATGATTGTAAAACTTTGCTGAATCATGGAGCTAACTTGAGTCATTACGAGAAAGTTAACAATAAGTTTCAACCATTCATGATAACTTGATCCAATGTGATCCGGTGACTGACGTAAAAAGGTTGGTTAAGGTAACAAGAGGTATTGTTTAATAGTACAAATCTGTTTTGACACATTTACAAGTATATGCAACCTTATCCCGCTGCAAGATTATAGTAAAATATCAGCTATCGGCAAAGTAAAATTAATTCAACTGTTTCATTCACCGTCTTTGTGCTGGTGCGACCTTGCACATCGAAACCGATTAATCTATGTGATCAACATTGTCATCAACACCATCTACATCAATACGATCGCTTCATTGGCGCATTGCCAACAACATCTCATCGTTATTTAAAGTGAATCGTTCTAAATTTCTCAGGTTGATATTTTCTATTTTCCATGTAGCCTTTTCCAACTGCATAACATAGATTTTGTCTCAGTTTTCATTTAGAAAATATCACAACTTTGAGATGAAAGTAGAGAAGAATATTTATATCAAATAATTACGCACAAGGAGGAATTTTGATAACGTAAATGAAAAATAAGTAGGCATATAGAATAAACCAACTTAGTGAATCCTTCAATTCGCATTGATAATGTTAAAACTTGAAGAATATCTATGATTGATAAAAAGTCAATCTGTCATTTTAAGCGGATCAGTGGCGATATAACCTAACGTATATGGATTTTAAAAGTGATTTCATTTTTTCAACAAAAGATTCATTTTTCAAGTGATTCATCCTATTTCAACAAAATTCAACGGACACTGTAAAGAGATGTCGCTCGTTTTCAAAAGTGATTTCTTCATCCTACTGTTTTCATGCACACGAAATGGATAGAACAAATAATGGAGTATAGGCTACTCAACATTCCTAAATCAAATATAGGCCTAGTATCAGTTATAGCCGATGAATCGAAATTTGAGTAGATCAAGCATAATGAGGATATGAAACTGATTACACAATGCAACTGCTATGTTGCAGACAGGAAAGTATCGTGCTTAAGATTGAAACTTAGAGTATCAATTCATAATTCCTATTCAACTAGGATGAGGATTCCCTCGATATTTCTCATTTATTTGTGCATTTATAAGTAGTGAAGCCCCTCTTCTGAACCACATTTGTCTTCGGAGCATTTCCGTAGTCTCATAGTTAATACACTTAGAAGGTCTCAATGTACTACCATCTTCAGGTGTCTTTTCATTTCTAAGCAGGCCTCGATGTGTACGCTATCCAAATAGTCCTCTTTCAGCTTGCTGTTAATATAAAGACAGCATATCCCGAGAGCCCTGTAACTCGACTGTATAGCCTTTGAATTCAAGAACGCACTTATTGACTGCCAAACTCTTCTGCATCCAAACTATCTTCAGGAAGAGATCTAAGGATTACGCACCCTAAAAAATTATGAGCAAATGAAAATATCCTATTTCAGTTTCCTATCGACGTACATGAGTATAGACAATATTGTTTATTGTCAATGCTTTTGTGATAAGAATGCCACCGGCATCGATAGGATATCCTCGCAAATGTTCCAGCAAAGTCAGTGGTATTTAATTGAATTAATGGTATTTAATTGCTTACTTCAGCAATGGCCCCAACCTATCAAATGTATCAAAATGTTAATACTCTCTGAATGACGTCGAATGACAATACATATTTTCCTAGTAGCTTTTATCTAAGGTATGTCCAATTACTTTTACTATTTCTACCATAGGCTACATTCGGTACATCATGCATGCCGGTACATGCAACAGGTTATGCATTAGCTACAATAAATAAAGTCACGCATTGAAGCTCATTAATAAAAATGCAATGATAAACACCTGCACTGTAAATGCCGCCACAAAAGTCGGCACGAAACAAAGAGGTTGTTCACTTTTCGTCCCAGAACGCTCGTGAAAGCTTTTTGCCAAAACTGCCGCGGAGTGACCTAGAATTTTCAGTCATGTCGATTGAAAATCCTGGAAAATTGCAATCAGCCAGAAAGGCGCATGAAATTAAGAAATTTACACAATTTTTTAAAAAAATCTGCATAAATTAAGATATGTAATTTCGGATCTCGAAATCTCGGAAGTCCAGGAATCCCAAGAAAAATTTGAGCTCAAAAGTTCCCTATCAAACAAAGGCTATTCGGAGATGCTTTTGCCAATCAGAGGGTAGACATTATACTCAAGGCCACAAAATTTCGTAGTATTTTTATGGTGAATTTAAAGTTTGCATTATTCCCTCTTGTTTCCAAGTTTCGTGGCCAATCTCGTAGCTGGACATTTACATTGTGGTATGCGGCCAGAATGCATGATTTTCCTTTTGAGAGATCAAATTTTCGTTTCTGACTGATATTGACGTTAAAACCCATAGCAATCACTTTTAGGAAATATTGAAACAATTCATCAGATAGAGTAGCGACAATCGATAATTACCATGAATTCTGTGCCACTATTAAAGTGGCAAGGAACAAAAGAACACCTGGGTAAGCCTATGTGTCTGTTGATTGATGATTTCAGGAATGAAATGTTTTTCTTTTGATACTTGATAAGTAGTCTGCATGTCATGTTAGAAAAATGATTTTGACAAACATGCATGCGAATTTTTATAATTGAAGAAAAGTTATGCATACCACATACTAATGCCTTAAGCTCAGTCGAATACTTAATTCCTGGCCTAAAGCCTATAGACTTAATTCCATTGATCCGAGTGAATCTGTCCATATTGTGAGCATGATCATTAAAAGTGTAAATTTTGTATTGTTGATTATGTCACATTTATTTATATATTAGAGGGTAAACATTTATGTTCCTTTTGCTTCGTTGTGAAGACTCCCCACCCACTGAAATTTTGTCATGTCGTGATGACTCTGAAAATTTGTAAATATGCATGTCTCATGTATTTTGTATATTATGATGGTAAACCTTGCGCATGCATATGCTACACGTGTTATTAGCGCTTGCTTGTAAGTGTCTTTGCGCTTATTGCTTTGCGCTTTCTGTTGTATTTCAGGATTCATGACTTATACCGGTAATTACAAGTTATTGAATCTTATCTAAAATCACAATTTAACATGGACATCGTTATTTATTGATATCTATTACTTTCTTCCTTTCTGTCTCCAACGATTCTTTGCAACCAAAGGTGAATAAAGTCAAATTTATTAGAAGTTGTCTTCGTTTCTAACCTCGCGGAGAATGCTTTTGTTGAGGATGCAGTTACCATGGCAATTAAAAGTCTTCTATTATATGAAATTTGAAAAGATCATATTGTCCTGATAATCTCATGTTGAAAATTTGCGTACCATTCCTTCATTTACAATTCGCTGTTAAAATTAGTACTGAGTGACTAAAGCTCATAACTATCTTAAGTGAAATGTTTGCAGAGCTGTCATTATCAATGAGGAATACGCCTTTCAGACACTGTCCTTATTGATTTACGTGTTTAATGTGAGTAAGTTATTCAAACACTCATTGAACAAACTTTGAATTCTCAAGGTTAATCTGATCAGCTACTATGTATTACCTTACTTAAATGAACAGCTGCAATAGGTTAAGGGAATATTAATGAAGCCTTTCGATGAGACTTCATAATGAAACTACAGAGGATGCAATTATTCATGTAAGGTGTATCTAATTTATGTCTTCAAATTATTAGCCGAAGTAGAAAACAATTTACACATTACATAATCCTAAAAGCTAAAAAATTAATCAATCAAGTTTCCTATCTCTGAATCGATTCAGCCGGAGATAAATGGTGTACAAGTGGACATCATTACGAGATTCATAGAAAAGAAAAACATACTTCAGTGACAATGGATTTCACAAATCTGGTTTAAACACAGGTAATGCTGTTAGGCTATGGCATTCGAGTGATCTGTAGCAGATGGGCTGAAACAACAGTTATAACTGAATAAGACGAACTAGAAATATTGATTGAAGTTTTTTACAGCATGGTATTGTTCTTCTTCATTAACTAAAATTCAGTCGCAGAATAATAAATCGGCTTACTTTTCTGCCGGCTGAATTTGCTAGTGAGGAAGATCTATGGTGCTAAGCTATGATGATTATAATGTATGCTTGATGAAGATTACGACTTTTGTTAGCTTCAAAATGCTTGTGAGTAGGGTGCCGACTTGTTCTCTTTTTTGGTGAACGATGAGAGCGAACAAGCGGGGGCTGAACAAACTATAAAATCGAACGAACAAACGAAGAATGTAGGTGAACGAACAAACGAAAGGTGAATTAAAAAGCCTCATTAATGTTCGTGTTAATCATGATAGTTGGATTGGTGTGCAGTCGCGGGGCGATCCGGTGATCCGAGTCTTAGGTAAACATCATCTAAATTTCATACATTTAATAAAGTCAATTAGGAAGCATTTATCTCCGGGCCTGTTTTGAAGGGATCAAGAACTTAAGTGAATTAAGTTTGGTGAAGCAACACATTCTGAATGTGTCTCTTTCAATAGAGCCGCTTCAACTAAGCCACTCTTAAATGTTGTCAAACACTTATTATTGATGTCTATTGAATGCTCAGCAGTTTGATTTGCGAAGTTGAAAAAAGGACTATTTCACTTTATTTCACATCCTCGAAATATTCTGTCATTCAAAATCATTGTACTCTTATACTCGAAACTTATAATTTGCACCCCTAATCTCAAATACTACATCCTATATTTTCACCAATTTCCTGCAACCTCTATGCTGACATACCTCTATCATGGACATCTACAATAGCATCACCTGGACTGATAGCAGAGACCTTTTATCAAATTTCCAAAACCACTGGAGGTCTATGATCCGGTAATGATAAAGATACATGGCTATTTATATAGTCGACTTCCAGTGGAATTACCTAGAAATCAGCGATCAGTCCATAGATTTCTAGCTGTCCATGTCTCATGTCTCTATCTACTGAAATACAAAATATCAAATAAATGATAGCTGCGATTTTACCTTCTGTATTCTGGCTTAGACCCCCTTGCTCATTTGCTATAAAGTACTGCCCATAAGTGCGCAGTGATAGTAGCATGAAATACATTTCGTATACAAAATCACCAAAAAACAATGATTTTTCAAGTCAAAATGTTTTAGAGTTGTTTTTTCGAAAATTTGAATATTCGGGAAATGCTCCCACAAGTCCCACCTTAGGGTGACATTGCAGCTGCAGCCTCCCGGTTTACTGCTCTACATAGCTCTACACTGCAGGGGTGGGCGAAAATCCGAAATTCAAGGATTCGTCTATTCGCTCGCTAGATTCGTCTATTCTGTGGATTCGCGCGAATGCCATGATGCAAAAGAATATAATGAATATCACTTTGCGATTAAATTTTGACTTCTCTACTTGAAATGCTGATTGGTCATTTATGTTTTTTGTAAAAACAGAGTTTTCTATAGTGTTACCTCCTGTATCCATGTTCGTGTAATCTATGCGGATTGCTTAATGAAAACTTAACCGTCGGCTTCACTTTCTATAGATCTATTATGGAATTCTATATAGATCGTAAAGGCCACCTCAAAAACATGACTCAGTATTACATGTCTATTCGCAGTGTTCGCCGCTATCGTGAATAAACATGTTGTCTTTTTGGTAAAAACAAGTTTATGGCTAAGATCAGTCGTAATATAAACAATATGCACAGACCCTCGTTTCACGCCTTCGCGCTTCTTAAGGTCATGTTCAGGTAGAAACGAAAGTAAAAACAAACAGCTTGAAGGTTTTTTAATGTCTATTCATATTGATAATGAATACGGCAGAGGTGGTGAAGTCGAACGAAAGCTGATCAGTGCCTGAATTGAATAATCACTATTCAAGATCGTCAATCGCTGATATGAACTTAATTTTTTATGTACACATACACACAAGTACTTTGACTCTTGCGTGGGTTTCATTCATTGTTGCATGCACACATAGTATGCACATGCAAATATTGTATGAAAAGGTTAAATACAACAACAGCTTTTGTGTGTTGATCTCAACACCGTGATCTAACTTGATTCGTTTATACATAGCATACCGATGCGAGTATTGTGTGAAAAGTGCATGCAGACTTAACACAATCAACCAAGCATTTCATTTCACGAGCAGAGGATATCCAGCACACATCGTTTTTAGGATAATCAAGGGTTTGTTTGACATGAAATGAGATGAACCAAATGTTCTTTAGATTAAACATAAGTCCAACGAGTAGAGGAATGTGGTTATTTTGATTCACTTATAGAATCTAGGAGTCGTGCGACGAATCCTCAGTTCGGATTCGTGCGATTCAATCGGATTCGTTCATGTGGATACGAATATTCACGCCCAACCCTACAGAGCCTTCTAAGCACAAACAAAGTCATAACATCATCAAACATACCGGCACATTAAAACTCGTAAAATTAATAGCGATCAATTCACTGGATTGCGTTGTAAAATGACGTGACAATTTAAAGATCACGATAGACCGCAGTCAATTTGACCGTCAATCAAGGTCAATAGTTCATCCATTCTACTAACTATGACACAACAGCAACTATGAGATTGAAGTAGGCTAATTAAAATCATGCCATCTATTTCACGTCATAAGTTCTGATAAGAATGTTATGACTCTGGATGGAAGTGGCACAAAATATATGGTTACCATTCAATGATGAATGAAGTAAGCAGAGTAAACTGCTTCCTATAAGCATGAATTCAGGCAAAGTTGGCCAAAACTTGTGTCAAAACCCAAAATACAAGCACAAGTTCCAAAAAATGAGTAGAATTTAGTAAAATAAGTATTTCTTTGTATTTTGATATGACATTAAGATTCTCTTCTACAGGCCAATATTCCTATTGGGTCCATGAGAGGTGTGGTATTAGTGGAAGCAATTTTTTATTGCAATGACAAGGTTTCTTTTAGGTTTTGCCACGGGTTATCTGATCATTCCCACGGGTCACACTCAAATCGTCTCAAGATCGACTTTCACTAGTGTACGCCTAACGCACTCAGGATTTGTAAGCGAAAACAGAAGTCATGAATGCAGTATAACATTTAGCATTTAGCAGTGAATTTTATTCGCGATTCTGCATGTTAATGAGCTGTCTTGAGATGAATTCAGGGCATTGATAGTGTTGGATGTGGCTCACTACTTGTAACGGATGAACGTTCAAAATCCACGGCACAAGTCGAAAATTCTACGGTGCAGAATGTGACCCGTTAAAAAACACTGCGATAATTAATTTGTAGCCTAAGACATGTATCACGTTACAAAGATTTCTTTTAATTCAACATACACTGATAGGTCCCTATACTGACTAATTGAAAATATTTGATTTAATTATGATTGAATTACACATTTTTAAATAATTTCAATAGATCTTGTAAAGAAAGACTTTGATATCATTTTTTTAAATTAATGAAATAATATTGTTTTTCATCTTTCTACGCACAAAATTTAGCTAATTAAATGTATCAAATATAATTGAATATATAATATAATATCAATCATAAAATTGATACATTTAATTAATTAATTTTTGTGCGCAGAAAGACTGAAAAAAATATTATGTCATTAATTTAAAAATCGGGGATGTAAATGTTTAACACTTTCGAATCTCCAAGTCTTGTTACTAACACAATTTTGACAAAGATTATGAAAGACTAAATGACCTTTAATCACCTGGTTACTCATTAATTCTAATTTTCATCAAATATTTCCGTTATCAAATAATCAATTACTGTAATTATTTGGCTATTATTTAGAATTCTAGTGAATTATCAAAAAAATTAAGAATTACACACAGCTCATAACAAAGCAATTGTTTTCATTTTATCATTCAGATATATTAACAAACTTAGTAAATATTACATCTGCGTAGTGAGTGCATGGTTAAACATATTTAGAATACGATATTGGAATGAATTCATTTTTTGGATAAATATCGGCTATCGCAGGCAGTGTAGGGGTGAGAAGATAACTGTGAAGATGAAAAATTTATGAAATATATAAAAATTGAACATGCAAAAAATGCAACGAAATGCATGTAAGCTTACAGCAAATACAATATGTACGAAAGCCCGGTTTTGTCAAGTCCAGCATGAAATAGCTGAATGAAATCAAAAGGATCTCACTATTGAACTATTCTGTGCATTGAGTGGAATTTTGATAAAAAAAATTAGAACTTTATGATCTGATCATGTTCGCCAAAGATTCAAATCAAAATATCAATTTGATTTGTATATATGCATCATAAATAGAAGACCCAATTTTGGCACTTTTGACATGTGATTATGCTACAAATTGGTCTGCAACGCTTTCAAATTGATTATTTAGAAATATTTGAGCAGTTATGGCATTAGTTTTTGTGCGTTGCAACTCTGTTTGAAAACAAAGCACCAGAGCAGCATGGCGAAGAATAAATATTGAAAAACATTAATAGATAAATTGATATAAATAAGTGATCTCAATCAAAATGTGACTTTGAATACACTGGAGCCTTCCTTACTGTTCAAATGAATTGTATTGTTAATGCTTCTTGTTTTGGTGTTTGGTGATTTTTCAGCGTTTTTCTCGTTTTCTCGTTTTTCAGCTACTCGTGCCTTACATGGCTACATGTAATGCGCAATACCTACAGGCATGCTTAAATTGATGATCACAATGATAAATATAATATTGTGTATCAGTACATTTGGAATTAATGCTCTTGCCAAGGTTCTTCTATCATGAATAATGCTATTAATCTGATAAATCTGCATTTTTCTTTCAGAAATTAGCATGTATTTTTTCATATCAAGCATATACTATCATTTTTGACAATAGAAATCTCAAACTATGAGTTTTGTTGCGCCATTTTGATAATTCATGAACTGAAGCTATGGATCTGATATATAAGGTCTAATAAAGTTGAACAGGAGAGAAATAAATGAAGGTGGTTCAATATGGAGCACACATAGGGCACATAAAACCACTTTGATGGAAATTTTAAAATTCAAATTGTGAGGAGATGAAATGTCACAAAAACGTCCAACAACTCAGATGTTAGCTAGCATACCCTCAACCTTTCATCCGAGTTTTATTTTTGTTCATTTGATTTAGCGTATTCAAGCTGTTGAGAAAATATCAAAAATATGCTCAATGTGCCACACCCTCCCTAACTTACTGTATGATATAATTATAGTCTGATATGCAGGAATTATTAAATAAAATATCGCAGTCAATATAATTAAGCTTAACATAACATTTTTCTAATTTTCGATAAACTAACTTTGTTTCAATGGTGGAGAACTTAAATGCAACTCTTGCAAACCATTTTATTATAAAGCCAGCGCTTTGGATGTCCACAGCATCCATCTGCAGGGCAAACTAATGAAATCATATTACAGGCTAACTTGATTCTAAATTCAAATCCTAGTACAATAATTATGCGAAAATCTATGAATGAGCTTGATAGCCAGATACAATATAGAAATCAAACTTAATATACTAAGAGATACTAAATAACAAAAAACAAGAACAGGTCTTTCTATATCACTGCTAGACGCCGTATAAGTCCTTGGTTAATAAGGAAGGCTAATAATTAAGTTATGCTAATAAAGAAGAATGAGCCGGTCCTCAACAAGCAAGACCAAGGACTTATACGGCGTCTAGCAGTGATGTAGAAAGACCTGTTCTTGTTTTTTGTTATTTATTATCTCCTCGTATATTAAGTTTGATTTCTATATTGTATCTAGCTATCAAGCTCATTCATAGATTTTCGCATAATTATTGTACTAGGATTTGAATTTAGAATCAAGTTAGCCTGTAATATGATTTCATTAGTTTGCCCTGAAGATGGATGCTGTGGACATCCAAAGCGCTGGCTTTATAATAAAATGGTTTGCAAGAGTTGCATTTAAGTTCTCCACCATTGAAACAAAGTTAGTTTATCGAAAATTAGAAAAATGTTATGTTAAGCTTAATTATATTGACTGCGATATTTTATTTAATAATTCCTGCATATCGAACAACCTGCCGCCAAATTTCATGAATTATAGTCTGATAGCGATTATTTGCTAGATGTAACTTGTTTTACTTTTCCTTGTCACATCTAAGGTGTTAGGACAAGTTTGGAAGCTAGCGGTGGAACATCATTTGTAATACACTGACAACCCTCACCTTGTTAGGACAAGTAGTCTCTACTGAAAGCTGTTGTGGTACCTCCTCAGACGGACACCGGCAAACAATAGACCACTCTATGCTCTGGACTTTTTGCACATGCACATCTAAGTGAGTGAATATGGCGCTTGCATTGCTTCTTTCAATTGATGATATTTCGCATGAAACTTTTATTTCTCCTAAAAGCTATCACATTTCCTTTGAAGTGTTTTATTCATACATGATAAAGCTTCTAATCACTTGGATATCATACTATAGATAATCTGATTGTATTATCATTCTAGTGAGTGAGTGTGTTTTCTATACATCTTAGTTTAGTGAAGATTGCATTCAGATATTGTGTGAGACACGTAGTATTATCAAGTTATCGATCAGCTTCACATGACAATGACAAAAGATACAAAAGAAAAAGCAAATAAATACTTTCCTTTCAACATAGCTGCAGCAAGCGCTACATTTACGGTCCACATATCGAATCCAACTGTGTGTTGTACTCAAAGTGGGAACCGCGTGGTTCGCTTTTCCAACATCAGGCAAATTTGCAGGCATACCGTAAATTGTGCACCGTTAAAAACAGCAAAAATAACCGCAAAACTTTAAAGAAAAGCTTCACAGAAAATATCCGTAAATATCTGTTAAAATGATGACATCACAACGTGATGAGTGATGACGTAACAGTTCAAATCCGCTCATATCAGATAAACAAGCATATGTTTTTACGGATATTCACAATTCAGAGCGCAAAAACCGTGAAACCAATTTTAGCTGTTCATTTTAATGGATATTTACAGTTTACAGTGAAAGGCCTAGCCCGAGCCTGACACGAATCCCACTATGTTCATACTTTTTTATTGGTTAATTGTATTTACTCCAGGTTAACAATCTTTTATGCGTCCAAGAAGTACTTCACACGTAATTACAGCACATTTAATATTTACCATTTAATTGTTTGCTTATGATTTCAGCGACGATGAAGGCCGTGATGAAAAGAGGAGAAATCGCAGATGGCCTCGTGTGTGACAAAAGAAAATAATTTATGTCTACACAAGTGTATGAAGCGGCAGAGTGAATTGTCAATAGACCCAGATATTAAGCAAAGCGCACTCGGTAATATACAATGGAAGGTACACTGTGTAAATGTCAAGTTCCACTTCAGAATTTACAGATATCAACAAATTCAAGTTAAAAAAACATTCATTTCTGAAGTTCTGGAACTAGCCTAAGTAGTCGGGCAGCCAGAACGAGTTTTTATAGGGAACGGGGCACAAAATGAGACTTTCACAGAATGATGTACACCAAATGCCTACTACGAATCTGCGTGATGTCGAGTTCTCGCTAGTTCCTCTTCTTATCAGATGCGATCAAGGAAAAGTACATGTTGTTTCTATTTATAGTACAGATTGCAGATTTATCTATCAAAATTTTTCCCTTATGAACTGACAAGTACTAAGTACATGACAAGTACTAAGTACAGATCCATAATTTTCGGCATGTTAATTCTTCATTTCTATTATGTTTATGTGTTATTATCATGTTTCTGATCGGTGATGTATTCGAAAATGTGGATAAAATGGATCAACATTTTGATTTTTGCTGACATTAGGAGGCTTGCTAAATCTAAAGGTGTTAAGCTTCATAGACAAATGTTCATGAACATATAAGAAGTCACCTGAAGACATTCCATGACAAAAATTATGGCTTTAGACTTAGTACTTTTCAGTTGATAAGGGAAAACATAGAAAATCTCATTTTTTCCAAAAATTGCAATCTTCGTCACATTAGATTAAGATATACTTTTCTTTGATCCTGTCTGACAAGAATCAAGACACGTCGGCAGACGTGCATATTCGTAGTAGGCATCGAGTGTACATCATTCTGTGAAAGTCTCATTTTCTGCCTCGTTCCCTGCAGAAACTGGTTCTGGCTGCCGGACTAATGATGATCATGGAAAAAACTTGTTACATACTTTGTTCATACTTTATTGAAGTGTAAAATAAGACACAAAGGAAAAAGTAAAAGTAACATCGTAAAAGTAAATGCAATCGACACTGACACAGCGAAATGACAACTCAAAAGGACGGAATGACGGACGGAGCTAACATAGATATCTACTAAGGGTAAAGCAAGCGAGAAAGTGAATTGTTTTTGGATACACAAGGAAGGTTTCTACAATTTGATCAGTAGTGCCTCCAAAATGCATCGAAGAAAAACAGAATCAGAATGATCCGGCACAGAAAAATGACTGACTGGAGGAGCAGACTTGTCAAAGAGGTTGCAGGACATAACATGCCTGGTATCAGCGCTACCTGGTGAGGACTTTGAGCGAGGACGACAACCACAAGAATAGATCCATGCAAGTAAGTGCTCGGATACTCTGACAGACAAAGCACGTTGAATGCGGCCCACGTAGCTGCATCCGTAAAATTCTTCTTTAAAAATGACCAAAGCAACAACACACATTTCAATGAGATAGAATGTTCTCATTACAAATGTGAATGGTTAACAAGTGAGGCTGAGGAGAATCTATCAAATCAAGATAGTGTCAGGAAAAATACGTCCCAGAGATACTGCGTACATGGGATTTGCTAGTTAAGCGACTAGTTATATTGATCGATAATTGGTGGAAATTGAAAAACAAGAAATTTCGAGTAAACAAATATTTGAAAATAAGAGGCGGCATGGAATTCTCTACCTACAGTGATTGAGGGTCGAATTAGACTTGCAAAAGAAATTGCCTTATGGGAATTCATCCTTGCAACGAGGCGTCTTTTCACGTAAGTTTTAAATAAAACAAAATATTTTTCATTCTCTAACATCTACAGAAAATTCTGCTGTGACAGTCTATTTTATGTCAGCGAGTTCCACTGTTGGACATTTCAACATGATTTAAATTAGAACCTTGAGAGGGCGTCAGCAAAGGGAAATGATTGAATGAAAATAATGCATGGAAGACAAATGACATATATGCTCATTGACAAAATTTTTAAAACATTTACTTCTTTAACTTCTTTCTTTTTGACTGGTATATATACATGTATGTATGATACCTTGATAATTTAGTCACAATCTCCACCAAGTCGCTAGAACAGAAAAACAACGCATGTAGCATATTCAACTTTAATAGGGTGTGTGCCCCCTCTAGCTCCAATACATTCAGTAATCCGAGATGGCATGGATTAGCAAAGTTTCTGAATGAAGGATGTTTCAAGGAGAAGCCACTGCTCTGTCAGTCTTTCAGAGAGAATCTTCAGGGACACTGGTGGAAGCAATAACGGTCTCTCACTCGCCGCCCAAGCTCGTCCCATACTTGTTCAATGGGTGACAAGTCAGGTGAGCGTGCAGGCCAGTCAAGGGTCTGAATGTTCAATCTCCTTATAGTGGCAATGACAGTCGAGGAGCGATGTGGTCCTACGTTGTCGTCTTGGAAAACGAGATCCTCCACCCTGACCACTGGGGCAACAACAGGAAGCACAATTTCATTGAGATACCTCTCTCCAGTCAACGTGCCTTTGATGATGACTTCTGTCGTTCGTCCGCCATGCCGAATGCCACCCCACAGCATAACACTTCCACCACCATATCTGTCGTGTTCTTTAATACAGCATGGGGCAAAGCGTTCACCTGGAAGACGATACACTCTGACACGATCGTCATTGAAATCCAGAGTGAATCTCGATTCATCGGTCCACAAGACTTTCTGCCAGTGATGGTCATTCCATGAGCGATGGGCATCACACCAGGCAACTCGTCTTCTGCGGTGCTCAAAACTCAATAGAATTAGGACAGCTGGTCGTCGCAATTGAATTCCAGCTTCTCGCAATCTTCGGTAAGCCGTTCGAACGCTAGTCTATATTTGAGGCACTCTTCCAGTGTGCGACTAGCTTTGGGACTGGCAGAAATCTATTCTTCTTTGCAGCTAAAACTAGACGTGCGTCTGTCCTTCCTGCATACTTTCTTGGTCGACCAGATCCCTTCTTCTTTTTAACATCTCCTTCTGCTTTCCATCGACACCACCACCTCCAAATAACGACTCTCGGTAGTTGCAGCTCTTCGGCAACATTCGCACAACTTCTACCACAACGAATCATTCCAATAGCCATACCTCTGGTAAACTGATCGTGTGCCATTTTATTTTACGAAAGCTGGATTTCAGTTCACGTTTATGTTCAATTTGTAAAAGCAATTGTGACAGTTGTATCGATATCAAAATTTGAAATTTGACCACCATAGATCTTTCTCCATTCTCTAATGTGTTGAATGGTAATACATAGAAAGCGAGATATTGCATCATACCTGAGAAAAAAATGAAACAAACTTCAATTCAAGCCAATGATAGTTTGTTTCATTAATTATGTCAATGAGTATATATTAAGTTAAGATTCGCTACTGACTTCTGTTGCATAGTCGAAAAATAAAATAAAAGGCTTTGATAAAATTCAAAGAAATTAAATAATATTTCTTGTAGGTCGTGTCATAATGAAGGCCAATGTCACATCAAACAAGTAATTTATTTTCTAATGTCTATGTCAGTGAAACTCACTGTCCGTTTCGTCAACTCAGAGATCATAATATCAACATTTCATTTATTCACATTTTTCATTATCTGATAGGGCCTATCTATTTATGACAGTTGTAGAAAAATTCTCATACTTTATCGAGCTCAAAGTAGATCGACTGCCAATTAAAGAAATGGTAAAGAGCATTTAGCAGAGAGAAATATAAACTACTGTTAAGTCAGCATAAATTTCAGTCCTCTAACCGGGTCTTCTCTACGTGCGCGCTCGCCAGACCATTTCATCAATCATTTTCTACATTTACTGGTACTTTCTATATATAAAACTGAAATCCACTTTCATGCGCCAGTATGCATTTTGGAATATTTTTGAACAATGATCCTGAAGCTCCTGGACTGGATGATGTAATTTAGATGTAAAAGAAACTGGCACCATTTAGTTTGCTAATCAGTCAAGTGCGGCGATTATTTTGTGCAAATAGAAAGCTGCAATTTGAATGAAGAGTGGATGGGCCACAGAATTAGATTGTTTAAGCGCATCACTCTGCTAGAAGTACAAACTGATTCAAAATGATGGCTTATGCAGGAACGTATTATGTGTGCAAAAAGAATTTTTTTTATTACATGGCAGAAATTGGAAAAATAGTCGTGCGCCGCTTGCGGATTGCAGTGAATTCCTTCAAAATGCTCCGATCGCCACGATTCCTTCAGATTCGAAGAATTCAGATCATTGCGCAAAAGTTTTCTCGATAATGTTCGGCCCTCCGATCATTATTAAAAAAGTTAGCAGGTGCACGAAAAAACGTTCACAAACTTCTCTGTAGAACTTGACACCGCCTGTGTCTCTTTGCTTTGTGATCTGGTTGGTAGCAGTCACTGAAACTTCGGACAATTTGGCGTGTTTGATGTTGACCTGGCTCATTGTTCGATTGCCATAGTATTATGTCAGCAGATTGTGCCATTTCATTAACTTTACATGCTCCAACGTTTCCTTTCTAGTCAAACAGAAGACAACACGACCTGTCTAATTCTGTGGGATGGCCAGTCAAACAGAATTCGAGCTAAGCTAATGTAGTATGCACTACATGTGAGGTAATCACAAGACAAGCATTCGCCATTTATTTTTAAAAGCTAGAGCAATAACTACATATCGCCGCAGACTACGATATCACTGCCTTTCAACACTTCACATCCATTTAAAGTTCTCGAAAATTAGTCAATCTACTCGCTTGATGCTCTACTCAAAATAGCCCGCTACCATCCGGCAACGAATAGCGAAGGCTACACAGCGATCCAAGACTCTGCGAGCATCTGACTTGTAAGAACATAGTCGTTGTTGCGACAATATCTCATGTGTGATTTCAAGGCTATTGGTTAATACCTACATGTACTATTTGTCAAATTGCATACTTTTCAGGAGAAGCAAAAAGCTGTCTGTAGATTACGATACCTATCGAAAATGGGAACCATCATAGCATGTGGCTTTTAACATCATTCTACTATCGACAAGACATTTTCAAAATAAATTGCATCCAAGAAGGTACTATAATTGAATGTAGTCCATATTATGAATGGACATGTGAGACATTGCTTGTTAAAACACATGTCCGGTATTAACCAAGAATGCAATATGTGACATAGCAATATTTGAAACTACAACACATGTGAGATATTACTTGCTAACAATCTAGGGGTCAAACTTTTAAGTGAAT
The DNA here is from genome assembly GCA_907163375.1 of Prostheceraeus crozeri. Lineage (NCBI taxonomy): Eukaryota > Metazoa > Platyhelminthes > Polycladida > Euryleptidae > Prostheceraeus > Prostheceraeus crozeri. The sequence goes on along the minus strand of CAJQUW010001530.1, from coordinate 8,789 downwards.
TTTCCTTAAGATTTAGGACGTATTAGTCGCTGAAATTTTGACAGAAGATCCGGATAAGCATTACTACAACTTTCATCGAAAAAACGAATGGTGCTAGAAAATGCACATAGTAGGTATTACCGCTGTCCTTAAAATGCACATATGCGATATTGTCGCGACAACGGAATATTGCTTCACTGTATTTTATTGAAATATTCATGCGCATATTAGAATACTAACAAATAGGAATTTGATATCATGGCATGTAACATCTGGTACAAACACGAGAGACACCATTAATCAAGTGATGGCATTGAGAATTGATAAAACTGCCACACATTATTGAATAAGTGAGCATGCTATAAGCCATATATAGGGCATCTTTGAGTTAGAAAGCAGTGGTCTATTCTATTCTAGCTTATCAACTCAGCTATAACTTTATTGACAAACGTAGACCAGTAGCGACTTCGCCCTGATAAGTGAATTCATATGTGGATGTGATCAGCTGATTGTGCGTGACATGCACAATAGTAGCGATAAGAGATGAACGTTGCGATTTGGCCAGCTAGCGAAAAGATGATCGTGAACATTTAACTCATTATAAAGAGACAATGAGAACTTTAGTAATAGTAGCATCAGCATTAAAAGGATTCAAAGTTCACATGCTACTCATGAGAACTATATAGCTATAATACATGCATGCGTCCATAAATAATGTGCCCTGACAGGAAATTACGCTGCTGTAGGTCTGAAGATACTCCGTGTAGGGACGTGCCAAGCCGGCAAAGATTTAGTCAATTATATAACAGCTCGATTTGTGTGTGATATCAGCGCAAAAAACGCCTGAAAATTAGAATTAAATTTGTTGACGAATGTGTGATGTTATTAGTTAATTACTCAATGTCGTATTCGTTGAAGCACGTTTTGAAAACAATTTGCAAACGAGTGATGACTTGCACATGTGTTACTGAAGAAGGAAAAGTGGGAATGATAAAGAGCAATAACTAAATAATTAAGTGATAGTACAGAAAAATGATCTATCATCCTAACTCTTACCAAATGCTAAATATGGATTTTCTTCATTTCTTTAAAAAGCAATACGCTTCGTCAAATTTACTGTTTCTTCATTTACCACGCTACTTCGGTAATTGACGCCGCTCTTCGGTATGCAAAGCTCCTTCTCGACACCACAAAAATGATCAAATTCCAATATTCGTCGTTGGATGTGCTGAATGCGTTAAAGTGTCAAAAAATTTAAATATTTTATAAAGAAAGACTCTCAGGAATAGAGTATGCAAGCATGTGCACTTGAGCGGTCCACTATAATAGCAAAACTGAGTATTCCCGCTTTGACAGTTGCCGCTTTATTGAATTTGGATGAATGTATGCTACAGACAGTTTGCATTTCAATTGATTCGAGGAAACTGTAAAACAGATAACATGCTGCAAGAAAATACAAGCAACACGGAGTAAATGTTCCAGAAGTATCATTCCGATTTGTCAATTGTAGATTTGTATCACGAGTGCAACAATAGAGCAATTTGGCACGCATTTGGGAAAAGAGATTCATTTCCGGACAATAGATTCAATCTTGGACAAAACAGATTTAAATCTGGACAAAAGAGATCCAATTTCGGCAAGCAAGATTCAATTTCGGACAAGAGATTCAATTTTAAACAAAAGAGATTCAATTTGGGATGTTTTGCATAATTTTTTAATTCGATTTTCTGACCGCTGCAAAGGACAAGAATTGGTTGCGAACATCCATCCAAAGAAGTTCGGAATAAGTTGACAATCAGTCTGGAGCTTGTAGATTCATGAACCCTCTTTGATTTAAATATAACATCCATCTATGTGGAAGAGCTAAAGATAGTGGACTACTTGTACTATACAATTTACATTCATCTGTAGCGAGATATAATAGGAGATTTGCAAGATGCCTCGTAAGCATTTGAAGCCGACCTAAGCTTGTTTGTCACTAAAATGCCAGTAACGTCTATAGTCTTGTGGGATTAAATACTTTGAATCTGCGTGGGACCATTTACATTCTCTGAAGTAATTGATCCACCGGTAGAAGTACATGTATGTCAATTGATTTATGAATTGCTCTTCCCGCATCTGTCGTGCTTTGACGATCCAACCAGACAATTTTCCTTCGCGTATCCCAAGAAAAGTAGTCATAGTGGCAACCATAAAGCATGTACATTGGGTAGAGTAGCTTAGTTAGCATTAGTTAGTAGCAACTTAGCATTAATTAAATCCCCAATGTTTTGATTTGATTTAATGAACTCGAGTTGAGACACAATACCACATGTGAGATGTGCAAAGTTTTACACTTTTGGAGAAATTACACAGAGTTGACCGATCATGATAGCAACACAGGAGGAATAATAGTATTTTACAAATCCTCCTTGTCATGACAACCTTGGAGAGGTAATGTTTGTTGAATTAGGAATTTGATGGATTACAGCCTTAGAAACAAGAGCATTTTCTTTAGTGCGATCATATCACAAACTGCCAGCCACTGAAAGAACAAAATATTATAATCAAGGATCCATGTCATTCAGATTCAAGAAATGAATCATAAATTTAGTGAATCTTACAAAGAAGATGGAAAAATAACATCGTGCCGATAAAAATTGAATTAATAACTTGAAATCTCAGCCAAGAACTACAGGATCTCAACTTTTCCTTGCAGACCTGTATTATAATGTGGTTCATGAAATTTCCAATTGATAACCAGCCTAATTTCCGCCTAATTAAGATACCGGTTAGCAAGTTTTCATTCCTTTTGATGTCTAGTAAGTTTCATAGTACTTATATAGTAGTTTCACGTCGCTAGTGTGTAAACACAGGAATAATTCGCAAAGATTTGGGTTCTTAAAAAGTGAACAAAAAATGTTTTAGGCAATAACAATGTCATCTCCGCAAAAACTGAATCTTTTGATATAAAAATTTTCACTGCATGCTGACATTTTTTTGAGTCGACACTCTACATACACATGTACTTACATTATGGCGGCAACTACATGAAGCTTCATAATATATTGTAAATTCTCGTCTAGAAGATGGTGCTATATCTTGTTAAACATTTTTAATACAAGAATTGTGGTTGGCCTAATTCTATCCATAATTTATGCCAATTGATTTGATAATTTCATTGATAGCTGGGTTGCTTATCAAAAGACCCGCCGGATGTTTTAGACTCCGACGCAAAAGAATGATCTTGGTCATTTAATTTAGGAGAGAGCTGAAGCACCACATAATGCTACTTTCAAGATCAAACACTGTGGAAATACACATTTTAACAAGTTCATGATCATAATTGAAGCCTGCATAGTTACTTGAGAAGATGAGTAGCAACCACAGAAGGTAATGCCTGAGTTTTCCATTCATTGACTGACTGATACCATTGATCAATCATAACATCTAACTTGCAGTCTTGGCTCCAGTGAAAACATTCTTTCTTTAGTGTGGGGCAGTCGTCTTTAGGTCTCTGGCTACCGGTATCTGTCCTCAGTTTAATGAGTCGAATTACTCATCAGGTCTCATTATCGTTCTTGCTAAGCGTGGTGGTTGCCATGGCCTGCTAAACAGTGAAATGATTGACATAAAGCAAGAGTTGGTTCGGTTCTTGTGGGCTTTATAATGCGATGTATGCCCTCATCACGATCTTCACGTTTTCGTGCTTGAGAACGGAATAATAAACATACGGTATTTCTCATCGAATTTCTTCGTAATTTGTCCGTAAGGATGTCATCATCGACATTGATTTATTTTTTACTTCAACATGAAGCATTCTTATGTGAAACAATAGAATTATGTGCTGCACATACCCATCTACACGATTATCATAGTGATTCAATATAAACATGAAATGAATGATACGCATGGGCTGAATAATCGTCTACTATGGCAGAACTTGTGACAAGATGATGTGAGCTGCTGATGAGAAGTGTATCACAGAATGAAAAGTTTCTCAAAATTGATGATCGGAAAAGCTGAGTTTGCAAAGAATTAACTAAACTCTTGGTTCGCAGAATAAGATGATGAGATAAACGTTTACTATTCTCACAAGTAGTAAGCAAGTGACAAATACTGGATAGCGCAAGATGGCCGCCGTCGTGGCTGCGTCCCCCCCCCCTGGCACGGCAGAGTGTCGTGGTCGGCCGCCGTGGTGCTTCGTGTCTGAGTCCCCCCCCCCTCTGGAACGACAGAGGTTGTGGTCTGTCGTGGTGTGCCGGCCGGGTGGGTCCACGTTCACAACATGTTCGCTGACGTCCCCCCCCCCCTCTGCAACGACAGAGTGTGAGACTCGGGTGAGTGGGTCCGACCGCCTGGTGGACGTGGGCGACCGTCTAGGTTGACGTGGGCGACCGCCAGGATTAGTCTTGAGGCTATAGTGTGTGATGTTTTTGGTGCAATCTGCTGAATGTTGGGTTGTAAAATGGGTTGTTTCGAGTGGAAGGAGTGGTCGGATGAGAAAACGGAGGTCAGATTCGGATTCAGCGTGAAATTCTGCATCGGTAGGGTGAGTTTCAAGGCAATCGGCGAGAAAAACTGTTTCTTCAAAATTTTGACATAGAATGTGGGACGTTTTGGTGTGTAGCGCCCAAACGAAGCATCGGATGAGAAAACGGAGTCCAGATTCGGAATCTACGTGAAATTTTGGGTTAGGAAGGATGTTTCCAGCGAAATCGGAGAGAAAAAATTTTCGGCTGACGTCCCCCCCCCCCTCTGGACAGCTTGCTTCGATTTTGGCTTCTAGTGGACGGATTTTGTCGTGCGATAGCTCGTTTGAAAGCTAAGAGTGAGACAAATTCAGTGAAACAATCGGCTTGTTCCTATCTGTCTTCGTTCAAAAGTTAGAGCGGTTACAAGATTTTAGGTCGGAGCTCGCTTACCTGAAAAATCCTAAGTGTCAGAGTGACTTTGTATGGGTAAAATTTTGAAAATTTTCCAAAGTGTGGAATTTCGACCTGGGACCGTCACCAAAACATTTTTCATCAAATTTCGCTGACCCCCCCCCCCCGACAACAATCTTCTAACTTTGGTTCTAGTGGACGGATTTTGTCTTACAGCTACTCGTTTGAAAGAGGAGAAAAAACTGCTCGACAACATTTTTTGTTGCGAGTCAATCGGACCAGCCGTTCACAAGTTAGAGCGGTTACAAGATTTTAGGTCGGAGCTCGCTCACCTGAAAAATCCTAAGTGTCAGAGTGACTTTGTATGGGTAAAAATTTGAAAATTTTCCAAAGTGTGGAATTTCGACCTGGGACCGTCACCAAAACATTTTTCATCAAATTTCACTGACCTCCCCCCCCCCCTCGTTCGGACAAAATTTCTTGAAACAAACTTTGGTAAAGGTCCCAGGTCAAAATTCGGAAGTTTTAAATTTTTCAAAATTTTCACCACACTGGAGCTCCCACACTTAGGAATTTTTTCACTTGTGGCATGTTACATGCACATGTGCTGACGGACCAACTTCCCGTGGTCATATGAGAATGGTTGAGGTGTCATATTGTAAAGAATGATGAGACAAATCGTTTGCAACAAACCGCATGTCGCTACGATGAATACTTTCGGAGATAGAGCCATTTTAAGTTTTCTTCCGAGCATATATAAACCCCCGACAACGCAAGTCTGATCACTTCATCGAAAGACGAGGTAAGCGACGGTCGTCGCTCTGAGCTCCCGATATCGGGTTGCAAAGGACTCTATCTTTTGAAGTAGGCAAGCTATCTTGCTACTTCAAAGTTTGTATGATAGAGTTTGATAGTGTCTTTACTACTGATAAAATTTTTTAAAAGTAGTATGAGTAGTAAAATGCGGAATTTTTTAAAAATTCTTAATTTTCACTTTTTTCAAAGTTTTAACATATAGACTAAGGTTTTCAAGTATCCTGAGTTCAAATCTGCTATCAGATTTGAAATTTAACTAAGTCTAAGGCAGCTTTGAGGGGTTAGATCCCAGCTACTGATCACTACCTTTGACTCGGCGTTCCTGTTACCACTTCGGGGCAGTGACAATGATGTCTTCAGCTGTAAAGAGCGGGTATCGGGGAAGATCTCTCACTTCCCTAGTGATCGGTACAAGGCCTTCGGGCTGTCGACGGGATCGAGTGCCACTCACTACACTCTTTAGGAATATGACTGTACTACATGATTCCAAACTTATACAAATTTCATTATCTTACAGCTAACGGAAATTTGATGAAAAATGTTTGGTAAAGGTCCCAGGTCGAAATTCGGAAGTTATTAAAATTTTTCAAAATTTTCACCACACTGGAGCTCATCACATTAGGAATTTTTCACTTGTGGCATGTTACATGGACATGTGCTGACGGACCAACTTCCGTGGTCATATGAGAATGGTTCAGGTGTCATATGATAGAGAATGATGAGACGAATCGTTTGCAACAAACCGCATTTCGCTACGATCAATACTATCGGAGATAGAGCCATTATAATTTTTCTTCCGAGCATATATAAACCCCAGACAACGTAATAATTATCAATTCATCTAAAGACGAGGTAAGCGACGGTCGTCGCTCTGAGCTCCGATATCGGGTGTTCAAAGGACTCTATCTTTGAAGTAGGCAAGCTATCTTGCTACTTCAAAGTTTGTATGATAGAGTTTGATAGTGTCTTTACTACTGATAAAATTTTTTAAAAGTAGTATGAGTAGTAAAATGCGGAATTTTTTAAAAATTCTTAATTTCAGTTTTTCAAAGTTTTAACATATAGACTAAGGTTTTCAAGTATCCTGAGTTCAAATTGCTATCAGATTTGAAATTTAACTAAGTCTAAGGCAGCTTTGAGGGGTTAGATCCCAGCTACTGATCACTACTTTGATCGGCGTTCTGTTACACTTCGGGGCAGTGACAATGATGTCTTCAGCTGTAAGAGAGGGGTATGGGGAAGATCTCTCACTCCTAGTGATCAGTACAAGGCTTCGGGCTGTCGACGGGATCGAGTGCCACTCACTACACTCTTTAGGAATATGACTGTACTACATGATTCCAAACTTATACAAATTTCATTATTTACAGTACACGATAAATTAGGCATGGCAAACGACAGAAACGAAATACATATCAAAATGTGTTTGTGGGCGATAAATCGCAGTGCGGACGCCAAAGGCTCATGTGAAGAAGGCGGGCACCGGCACATGATTATCTTGAATAGGGTTGCGTGGTGAAGTGTAGAGTGTGAAGGGTGATGAGGATGAGGCGCGTTTTACAGAGTGCATGCTGACTGTAGTGGTGGTTTAGTGACTGATTTGAGATTTACACAGTTGATTGTGGAAGAGAGGGAGCGAATGTTGGCGAATCGAGCGAGAGGTAAGGTTGAGAATGTTGTATGAGAATGTTGTATGAGAATGATGAGTTGGCGAGAGCGGTGTGCGTCGTTGGAGGGTGAGATTGAGAGCGAAAGAGAGTGCTTGAGAGTGATGATGAGGATGATGTGGATTTAGATAGGGAGCGTGTGAGGAAGCGTGTGAGGAAGTTGAGCTCTTCGTCGTCGGAGGTGTCCAACATTGTATCACGACCCGAAGAGTCATCTTCCCCAAAAGTGAAGAGTGGTGGGATGCGTGTGCAGTCGGCGAGGTGGTTGAGGATGAAGAGAAGAGGCATGTTTCGCAGCAGATGGCGCATGATTTGTTGGTTAATAAGTATGAGAGTTTGAAGAAAGTGAAGGATGAAGTTGTGAAGGAGTTGGATGAGTGAAAAAGAAGGAACTGAAGTCGAAGGAGGTGCGGATGAAAATATAGAATGAGGCGTAGTGTGACTGATTTGAAGAATAAGACGCGAGAGTTGGAAGAGAAGAATGATGGTGTGAGAAGAGGGCGAGTGCTGCGGAGAGAAGAATGAGAGATGCAGAAGCGAAGTTTGAGGAGATGATGAAGGAGATGAGTGTGTGAGAGCGAGGAATGTTGAGTTGGAGAGGACTGTGGCTCGGCGGGGTGATGAGAGGCAGGCGTGATGAGAAGTTGGAGCGCATGAGGGATGAGTGGGAACGGTGTGAATGAGGATCGTTTGTTTGAATTTCACATCCCTATTCGGGATAATCATTTGGCCGGCGAAGTATTGTAAACAAAGTCTCGACGAATCAATTATGCTACAAGGTCATCCGAGCGAAGAAATGTGCTCACGCCAGCCTAAGAATGCGCGGCCATCTACACAAATTTTCGATTCGGAAAGCGCGCGAGACTACCTAAGGATGACTAACTTGGTAAGTGAAAAGTAAATAAGATAGTATTATCCTATTCTAATACATATCATTTTCATTGCAGATCTTTGCCCGCCTTCACCACCCCATCACGTCACTCGAGAACGAACCATCGGCTCTCTTAAGGGCCACCATGGGGCAAGACATGATAGAACTCCACGCGGTTTGCCCTGGGCAGTCTTCGGACTGGCGAATACTATCATTAAGTTGAATCTGCTATCAGTCAACTTGAACGTTGCGTCGCGTTAGAGGGGTATATAAACACTGCCTCTCATTTCATTTCATTTCAATCATGCAGACGCGAACAGTCAAGTCAGCTCTCCTCGCGGACCGCAGTAAGCGGCCGCGAAATTTATTTGAGGAGTTTGTAGGCTAGAGGAGCAAGACAGAGTCTATAATCAATCTTGCTCGGATGGCATCTCGATGACAGCAATGCTGTCAATCCAACGGAATGGCGCTACATTCCATTTTAGTCATGTGCCAGTTAGTGTGGAAGTCGACAGTGCTACCAAAGAGAGAGTCTATTGACTCTCTCAGCAGAATTGGTAGGTGTAGGATGACGCTACTCCCGAGAACGAA